>WNWU01013506.1:764170-774170 GCA_012654045.1 Ptyas mucosa
AACTGTATATACATAGAATTCAATATCTATCTGACTTTCTAACGACTGAATGACATTTAAGTACAGTGGTTATCCAGATTCTTTAATTTCAAAGCCAAATATACCATATACCACTAATCATACAAAATATGTTTTTATCAGTCACATATTGACAATAGGGCAAAATTGACATGTTGCTTGTAATAATGGATATAATGCTGCACTTTAAGTAAAAATGCTTGCTATGACTGACTAGCAGAAGCTATGTCATGCACTAAAGTCATGGTTAAAGAACTAGTGCAGTGGAAAACTAGCACAATGAACAGATCAGATTAAGGCAATGTTTTACTTGTATGTCCTAAATAAAAGAAAGTGAATAAAAATACCGGTAGGTCTTATTGGAGCATGTAGGCAATATGCCTTTGATGCAAACTAACTCCTGTGAGTCTCACTGAAGTCAGGAGTAATTTGCTGGTTTCATTGGGACAAAATATCATTTACTTTGAGATCAATCCTTGCATGTTTCTGAAACACAATTATGTATATTTTTGCTTGGAAATAATTCTTAACTATAATGCTTTGTAATACATCTATTTTAGCCTATTTTAAATCAATGTAGGTGGAAACATTTATATAACTACAGGTTTGCTATTAAACTGGATCCACTAGTTTTATTACATTATAACTAGTAAGCTACTTTATGAGCCAGTCTTTTATTACAAATTATACAAATTATTAATATATTCTGCTGAGTGTTTCACATAGTATTTCTATTGCTAGGGAACAGAAATAGCCAAAACATTTTAAATGCTAGTATTTATAGTTTTAGACAGAAACTTAATTTTACTCTGTCAATTTAAATTAAGGCTATATTGAATACTTTAGCTTTGAAAGTGATATCTTTTTTTTGCCACTATTGTCCCTTTTGTAAAATGCAGCATGCATTTGGTTTACACTAGATCAATTTGTGAAATGGAAATGCCAGAAACTCCACAGGTTGATGGCAGTTATGCATTCAGATAAAACCCTTTCCTGAATATCTAACTCCATTGACCCAAATCTGTATGTAGCTGCATGCAAGAAAATATGAGAACAGTAAAAGGTAACTTAAAAGCAGTAGCCCTATATTTCAGAGGGAGGAGGGGGAAGGATTGCTTGCATAGATTCTCGTCTGCATTGCAAAACTACAATTATAGAAATAGCCATGCTGTGCTTTACTTGTACTTTACTCAAAATGGCTAATTGCATCTCGATGTACAACTCCATCTGTTGAAAGCTGGCTAGCTTGGCTGGGTGATTGTAGCGTAAGGGCATCCTGTCAGGCATCTGCAAACACATGTCCCTTTCACATATTAAGAACATGATTCCTAGTGTATCTATGTAAGTCTCCTTAGGTAAATGACTCTCTCTAGTTTAATTTAGCTAATCATTGTAGATTTCTGTATGCACACATACAAGTTTGTATCCATATCTGTAGACAGTTATACAGATGTAATTGCAGACTTTTAAGAGTCGTAGTTCTCTTCATTTATTTTTAAATGGATCTGCATAACACCTTAATGTCCACCAGCCAAAACACACTATAGTCAGTTATGTCCATTCTTAGGAGTAGCTTCAAAATATATTCTACATTCAAATAAATATATCAAAATGCATCCTTTGTTGTGAAAGTTATTAATTAAATACCTCTGTGTATAGATTTTGCTGTATGTAATAAGCATTAGAGAATCTCTTCATATTTCTAAAATGTTATCAGTAAAGAGAATTTTAGAAATCATAGTAAAAAGGAAGTAAGTAAAAACAGGGATTGGAGAGAGAGAAGTTCCCTGAGGATATGGGCTCCAGCATGAGTCCAAAAGTTTGGAAGACCAGATCACTGGTCCCAGTGATCGACTCAGATTGGATCCTGCAATATTTTCCAGGGAGACGTATAGCTGCCTTCATTCTTAAAATCAGGGACCTTTCTAGTCCCTCTGAATTCTGTGCATTTATTGACTTTGCACTCATAATATAAAATTATTAATTATTGCTTTTTATTGTAATTTGTTATGCATAAATAATATATTAAAATATTTATAAACTAATGCCATAACAAAAAATAAACTAAAGTTTATCAATAAACCTACTAATAAACTGTAATATATAAATATATTATAATCATTTATAAAATGATTAATCATTGTTGTAAAGAGGCTGCTAATGAGTGGTATAACCTACTTGGCCTGTGACTGAGAAAAAGTGTCTTAATTGTTTAGTTTTAACTTAAACTTATCCCAAACTAAACAATAGAGAGTGCATTCGTCAATTCAGATATCTGTGAACATAAAATGCACATTATATGACAAATTCTTTTTTAAAATCTCCCATTTGAAAACCATTTTGTTTGCCTTTTAGTGGTGCTAGATAGGTTATAATGTGACTGAACTCTGGGAAATACGAATGTTATATTTTGGCCCTTTGAATTCCAGTTTGGAATTCCAGAATTCCAGAAATAACTCATTCATTTCTGTGAATATTAAATTATTATGCTTTAATCAGGAAAGAAAAAAAGTATTAGTGAAGGCTTAACCTTTCAAGCAAGTTATGGATGTCAACGTATAATAATAAAACCAGGATATACTCATTTGCCTGATCTCAAAGCATCTGTTCCTAGGCAACTGTCTTCAAGGTCTTTAAGAGTGAGTTGACAGATATTCCATTTTAGGAAGTTTGCAGTTTCAGAATTTAAGGGGCAGTCAGTATTTACTGAATTTAAAATAGTGAAATGTATATCAGATGTTATTCATCTCCGCCATGCCATTCCTATTTAGTAGCCAGTAGCTCCCCTCATGGAGGGTGGGGAGGTAATTTTAACGCTATAGAAATTACTGTTAAGAACCCAACTTTTTCGCCACTAGACCTCCTAGTGTTCAGAACTTTCATTTACAATATTGTTTCTGGTTTCAAAACAATTTTTAGCCCTTACAGGATTTAGAAACCTGAAAGGCAATAAAGCCGTGTTGAAGTAACACAAGGAGAAAAATACTTAGCACTGTTTCATTTTATAATGACAAACTTTAGGGAAAACAAAGCAAACAAGTCTAAAATTTCTTCCCACCCTATCATAAAATCAAGGAGGTCTAATTGAGCCATGTCTTTTTATCCTGCTATTTGTACAAATAAAAGATCACATCGTGATGCAAAATAAACATAAAAGCACTGTTGTGACTATAACAGGGAGTCATATACTAATTTATATAATAAGTGGTTGTACACGCTTTATTCAAGATTATGGCTGCAAGAAATGGCATGAATTGCTGGGTGTGTTTAATGCTGGATTATAGCAATTTGAAACATGTCAAACACATGGCTAATGCCTCATGCTTCACTCATTCTTGCGTAAACCTGCATAGCCACCATCCATTATACCCTTGGTAACAACACAATTCTGCAAGTAAATATTGTTACACTAAGTAACCTTTCAATTCAAGTTGTTTAGGAAGAGAAAAATGCAATCTTGTGCAGTCAGTTTCAGTGTCACTTTAATGTTTCAAAAGGGAAGTGGTGTAGAGAATAAGTATCTGTACAATGGCTTGCTGATTTAAAGGAACCTAAAGTAAATGTAAGATTAGTGGAAAGAGCAAAACATATAGCAGGGAGTAAATGTATACCTACTTAATTATAATATTAAGGTAGCATTTTAAAAAGAATGTTTTTTAAATGTTGGTGCTTATTAAACAAATATCTAAATGTAATTGTCTGTCTCCCACCTTTGTATGAAATAAATTTGCAGTCATAGAAAGCAAGTAATTCTGGTTGAGACTCGTGCACAATTCATCTTTGGGATTTTAAATCTCTTTGCAGTTTTGTGTAGTATAAAATACACATATATGCTTAAGTATGAAAATATGTATTTTTCCGCAGTTGTCTTTAGAAATGATTATCCTTGGAATCATACCTTTGTATGCATTTTGTTTATTAGTTTGTATTAGTTAAAATTCAAGACATCGCAAACCATGTAAATTCAATAATTTGAGCTTTTTGGTTCAATAATTTGAACTTGAAAAGGTCTTATAAAGATACCCCGAAATGGCATACACACACACATAAATACTCTTGCAAATTCTAAGTGATTATTAGTTTTATTTCTACAGTCAAAAACCACACACCTTTCTACATAGTCTCTGCCTTATAAGGCAATGATGTGAATCACTTCTCTTTGACAGATTTTAACTATTTTATTTGGATTATGCCATACCAAATGAGAAGTAAGTGTAGCTTATATTGAAAATCATTTCCCCTTTTTTTATCTACCTGGCCACCATTTTCCAGTCAATTGGATAGTCTTAATTTGGTCCTTAACTGTATATATTGTGTAGAAAATAATTCTAGCATTCAGTAATATTTCAAAGTTAATCTAATTTTAATTTGAAAAGAGAAATTTGAAAAAAATATATAATTCCTTTGGTTGATGAAGCTTCATATACCATGCATTTATCCTTATAATGCATATAATTTACTGTTCCAGAAATATAGTCAAATATTTATACTGAAGAATAATGTAAAATAAATATTTTATTATATGAAGACATGCCCTCATCCTTTTGGAGGTGGTATGAAAAAGATAAAGTATTCAGTGAATATGTTCACAGTGATACATGCTTCAAATGTGTTTTAACAACTAAGATTGTAATTTTATAATTTTTCTAGAGAGAAGGTCCCATAGAACTCAATGGGGTTTGAGTGTGTGTGTGTGTGCATATAATTATAAAAATATTAATAATGATAAGACATATTTTAAGTTGCCTAGGAAATCTGAGATATTCTTTAGCAAGGTCTTATGAGTTATATGAAAATTCTATCAAGCACTTTTTTCCTAAACATTTTAAACATGTTGCATGCAGAATTGACACCTAATTTGAATACTTATTAGCTGCCTCCTCTTATAAAATGATATAAGTTTTGTTTTCTTATTGAAAAACTTGTGTTTACATTTATAAAATTCATTTTTACCTGTATAACATGTTTGTTCTTTATTCTTATTGTTACTGAAAAGTATTTTTAAAAGAGTATTTGTTTTTGCAGCTATCTTCCTTTATGTGAACTGTAATTGTCTCTCTCTATGTTGTGTGGGGAATGACTATCTCCTTTAAATCCAAAGTATGCATTTAATATGTAGTGTTTTTTAAACGCTTTTAAAAATGTTATTAAATACTCCTTTATGAAAAATAAACATGTATTACTATTTAATGACATTATTGATGGTATTTTAAACTCTGATAATTTCTTTGGTATTTTATAGAGGAAAGTATTGATCATATGCTGAATTGAGTTGAACAATGTGTTAGGTAAACTAGTAATTCTAGTAGCAGCTGTTCTTTTGACTGAAGTTACCCACCCATTAAAGCATCTTGTCAGAAAGTTTTATCAGAAAGTTTTGCTTTGCTTTGCTCTGTTCTCCCACATTTTCTTTCCTTGGAAATTGGTCAGTTTAATAAATGCATTTGTGCATGAAGATAGATGATGCATTATTAACATAGGTAGAATTAAGATAAACTCTGAAAATAGCAAAAATTGGATTTTCTTATTACTGATGTAAAATATATTTGAAATTCTAGTTTGTAAGAATATGTTGGTTCTTTATTTACTGCAAAGATTTCATCTGAACTTGGCAGGACATCTCATTGCTATCCTGAAAGTACAGTATATTTATGCAGTGAAAATGATAAAACATTTATTACTGTAGAGGAGGTAATATGCATAATTTATGCTGTTTTTAGCACAATCATTAGTGATATTCTTGATAGATTTTATTTCTAGCTTTCATATCTAATACATGCCTGGAAAATTAATTTTATATCTTTCATTTATTTGCCTATGTTAAAATTGAGTTTTAAGTCATCTTCAAGTGAACAGTTTGATTGCTGCTCATGCATAAGCTTAATTACTTCCCAGGAAGGACAGTATTAAATGTTTTAAATGTCAGAAAAATAAATGAATATCAGCCGTTTGATTAAAAAAATAGGCAATATCTGAAGTGTTTGCAGCAAGAGCTTTTACTTAAAATGCCTCCAAGGCAAAATTTTATTTATTCACACAGACAAAAAGAGAAACCCATTATACTATTTATCATTGGTTGATACCATATGATTTGTAACACCCTTACAAAATTTTAATTTTGTATGATTAGCTGTGCATCATTAAATAACAGCCCTGCGTGAGAAACGCTGTAAAATTCTGACAGAATCTAGATAGTGAATATTTTAAATAGGGCTGTATAGTCATCTATGGTTGTTAAAGCTAGATAATAGGAAAAATGGGGCAGAGTATGAAATTATGCCTTCATTTTACTGGTTTGATAGCTAGCCTTTAAAATGTGATATTCAGGAACGCTGTCTCCATGTTGCATATATGGATGTTATCTCTCTCTATATATGAAACTACAGCAACATTGTTCTGAGAAACATGGTTTCAGGAATGAGTATAGTATGTCTATGAAAGCAAGGTTTGTATTGCATTGCTTGCTCCTTAAATGACTGTGCAAGAGGTTTTTCCCCTTCCCCTTCTAAATATGCTGTCTCTGTAATTGGCAAAGAGGGACATCTTGATAATGGAAGTGTGAAGGTGTAATGTGTGTGTTAATTGATACTTCTTAATCACTTTTAGGTATTAAGTCATGATGCAGGAATCTGCGACAGAGACAATAAGCAACAGTTCAATGAATCAAAATGGAATGAGCACTCTAAGCAGCCAATTAGATGCTGGCAGCAGAGATGGAAGATCAAGTGGTGACACGGGCACTGAAGTAAGCACAGTAGAACTGCTGCATCTGCAACAACAGCAGGTAAGTTTTTGTTTGTTTTGCATCCTGTTTATTTTCATGCTGATGGAAAGGTTTTTCCTATCCTTCTAATTGGATTTTTTTTTACTTTTAAAGTATTGCAGAAAGTGGAACATTATTTTGTTGTTTATTTGTTTTGTTGTCTTCTGTTAGTTTTTAAAATAGGAAATTTATGCATGTTTTTAATTGTTAAGATATATCTGCCTGGAGTGCCCTGCACACTCTGTTTTAAAGAGAAGTGTATATATTTGTAGACGTTGCTTCCATATCTTTTCAAAATACCTTTTTTTAAACTGCCAGGTTCCTTGAATGAAAAGGTGATTCTTAGCTGTCCACCAGAGGGCCACATTACTTGCTATTTTACATCTTTGTAGATTGAAATTGTTCCTAAACTCAGCTGAGGTAAAAGTGCCACAGGGATTCTTTGCAGCAAAGATGCTTTGCTATAGTTCTTGTAAATAAAATTTTATTAAATATATATATAAAAAGTTGAAAGGACACCTGGGCAGACTAATTGAAATACTTCTTTAGAGATGAAAGAATTGCCATACTCTTTTAGCCAGGAGATTAGGAATAATTTTCTAAATAACTATTTATGTTTGTGTGTTTGTGGTATGTGCGCCTATATTGTTTCCTGTGTATGCAACTAAATAAAACTTAATATTTATAAAAATAAATTGGAAATGTATCCAAGTAAATGATGGTCTTTTTAGTCAGGTTGGGTAAGCTACAAACAGATAATAAATTTATGCTTTTTACTATGATGAATTTAAGACACACATTTAACACTTTTTAAAATCATTATTGCTGTTATTAAAAAGGAGAATTAGGCTATTTTTTTCTTCTAGTTATATATAAAGACCAGATATTTCAGGGCGCTGAATATCGTGCATAAACTGCTGAGCTTTTTTTTTTGAGAACTATGCCTTACACTACCCAATGTTTATATTAAAATATTGAATATTTAACTTGTTAATAGATATATTTTTATGATCTACATCATGAGCAAATAACATTACTAAACATAATGTTAACATTGAATTTTAGTGGAAAATTTATAGAGCTTTACTTATATTGTTCAGTTTAGGCCTTTATAATCACAAATAAATGGCAGTCATTATTAAGTTATTAAACTATTCTTAATATTAATATTGAATAAATTATACAGTATTATTTGTTATGGTAATATGGAACAATTATAATAAACTTATAATTGAAAACTTAGCAGTATCTAAGAATTTTTTAGCTGTGCATTGTTTCACATACCAGTTTTCTTTCCTTTCTTAAAATTTTAATTCTTTATATATTTTAACATTTATTTTATAAACATTGCCCAATAAAAACTTTGATTTTTTAAAACACCATTTAAAAAGTTGGAAATTTACTTAGGTTACAGTTCTAGATTCTTCCCCTAATTACTTTATTAAACTTTTCTCTGAATAATATGCATGGTAGTGCTCTATTAATATTTTAAAAAGATAAGCAATAATTTATAGCAGGAATCATCCTCACAAAGAGCAACTTATTTCTCAGAGTATCTTAAAAACTTACAGCCTGTTTTTTTATGTACTCGTAGCTTCCAATAGAAATAATGCAGAAAAAAAGGAGATAAAAATACTGTAGTGTCAAGACAGGTTCTGAAAAGGGAAAATTTGGCAGCAACATTGTTCTTTAATTTTCTAAAGTTTCAGAAGATCTCAAAATAAGTAAATAGGCAAAGTAAATATACAAGTCTCCATACTGAAACTCAGAAAGCTTTGAGGGTAGATTTATACATTATAGGCTGTAAATATAGTTTTAAGTTATTTACCAAAACATAATGATTTTGGCTTTATGTGAAAGAAAGCTTGATTTCTGTGTGCTATATATAGTTGTTGGTGTATTTGCACACAATATGTGCATATATGGACACAATCTGCACTTTTCTCTGAGGTATTTTCACAGATATGTTTAGATTAGTGTATAATTTTGAATCTTCACTGTGTGAATCTTACATTCCTTGAAGTGTTAGTTTCATTTACTCTAGTTTCCTTTTTCTGTTGAACTTTGCAATTAGACTTTTGATGTGAGCTATTACACTTTTTAAAATTTGGTGTGCGAAGAATAGGCAAACTCCAGTATTTTTTGTGATTGCTATTTTATATCAGAACATTTAGTTGAGTTGATACAAATATTTCCATGCAATTAAACAGAAGAGTAAGGTTTGTGAGCAGTGGAATTCCTTTAAAGTGCTTCGGAAGGCAGGACAAATTATATGGTAGTTGCAATATCATAATCAGAAAAAATTAACAGAAATTGTTAGATTAAAGGAGGTAAGCAATCTGTTGAATGATTCTGTGTGGATTATTTATTTATTGTAATTGGAGATTTGTGTTTTTGCTTGACAATTCCAGAATATTTGATTTGAAATTTGGCAATAATTTTATAATAATATGACAGTGACAAAGCAGAACAATATAAGATATTTGGTAACTGGATTGGGTTTCCTCACGAATTACCAGAACATCTTTAGAAGATCAGTGTTACGCTGAATAACACTATGCAGTTTATATAGTTAAGTTGGGGGCCATCTGATGATAAATGAGCATATATTCTAAAGTTTTAAATATCTGTTGATATAATTAGCCAGATTCCTAAAATGCTATGGTTCTGGTTATTTAAACTTTATTCATAATCATTTAAAGGTCTAATCTTATATATGCTCTCAAAGAAGTAAGCTTTATTGAAATCCTTCTGAGGAATGCATAAGATTGAACCATTAATCTATAGCCTGGCACACTGAAATTGTAATTAAAAAGCAGCATTACAATGCTCAATATATGTTTATGCCATTCATGACCAAATGATGCTGCATTAGATGTGGAATCTTATTTTGGTATTAGATTTGCAAAAATAATTTATGTCACTAAGCTCAAAAGAGTTATGCATATTCATTTTGAATATTCATTAAGTCAGTCTCCATAATAGCCTTCAAATTTTTTGTTACAATTTTTATGCCATTAAGAAGTTTATAACCAAGCGTAGAGATACTTGCTCCAATTGGTGGTTAATTTTTATAAACAAATTTTACAGAAAAATAAAATACACAAGTAATTATAATAAACTATAATAATAGTAACCTTTGCCTTTATATCTTTATACCTTTATATCTTTCATCATTTAATTACTGTAGTTTAAAAACTCACAAGTAGCAAATATAAA
>WNWU01013506.1:779170-785664 GCA_012654045.1 Ptyas mucosa
AGAGACTTGTTTTTCTTTTTCCTCACCAAAAAAGGTAGGTGCAAACAATGGGAAATTTAGAGCAAAAGAGGAGAGTTCAAGATTTTAAAACACAAAAGAAAAAAGCTCTGTTTAACTAGGGAATTGTAATAATTGAGATACTATGAATTGTATATTGTGTTGAAAGCAGAAATGGTTAAATTGTGGTTTGGAGGAATATGGGGGAAATTATTTAGTTTATTATTATTGGTAAATATAATTAATTGATTTGTAAGAAATTGGATTGCATGGAAATAATTGGAATATTCATGTTCATATTGATTAATATACAAAAAAGATAGTTATATAACAAATTGATTTATATTAAAATGTTGAATTTGTATTAAAAACTGTAGTATTACATAATTAACCAATGTGAGGATGGATATAAAAATAGATGACAATGGGAAGGGGTATAATATAGAATAGAAGGAAAAATTGAATTTGATTAAGATTAGAGATGAGGATGAAGGGTAATATTGGTTTTTTTAAAAAATAGATGAGGAATAAATATGGCAAAAAGGAAATATAGAAATTGTAAATTTAAGTGAAATGACTAAACACTGTTTAAATTTGTGAACCGGCCAAATACTCTGTTCAAAGAAAATACATTGTATGTTTGTATGTGTGTTTCTAATTATTGCTATTTATTCATATTTGTTCTCTTTTATTCTTTAAAATTTAACAATGCATTCTTTGTCTTAATATCTTTATATTTGTTTGGGGTTGGTTTTCTTCCCTTTCATCTTTTTTATTGTACAGCAATCTTTCTCCTCAAACCTACCACCTCTCTCTTCTTTCCTTCTTACTTTCTCTTCCCCCTCTTCTTCTCCTCCCTACTTCCTCTTCCTTTCTTCTTCGCCTCTTCTCTTCCTCCCTCTCTTACCCTCACTCCTATTCTAATTTCCCTTCCCTTCCTTCATCCCTCTCTATTGCTGTATCCTTTTATGCACATGGACTACTCAGAGGGCTGAAAAAGTTATTTTTGACTGGTCCTCGCACTTGTGACCAGTCCTCAAATTTACGATTGTCCTCACATTTTACGTTTTTGCCCTATCTTGTCACCATGGTGAAGAGAAGGAGTTGTGAAATGAGTGACATGGTTGTTAAGAATGCTGCACCGGCATAAATGTGAGGATGGTCATAAGTATGAGGACCGGTCAGAAGTGCGAGGACCTGTCAGAAATGACTTTTTTCAGCCCTGAGTAGTCCCTATAACATATATCACATGACCAGGTAGCCACGCCCACCCAGTCACTGGCTTGATCTAATTTCAGGCAAGTTCAAGCCTCTATTAAGAGATACTACCTGCATTCTCTCTCTCCCTCTTTTTTTCTTTTTCTGTCTCTTTCTTTCTTTGTCTCTTTCTTCTCTCTCTCTTTCTTTCTCCCTCCCTTTCTGCTTCTCATCTGGCATTCTTAGAGCTCCACTACTGATTAGCTTAGCCCAGGGGTGGGCAAATGTGGCCCTTTTACAACCTGTGGACTTCAACTCCCAGAATTCCTGAGACAGCCAAGCTGGGAGAACCCACTCCTGGCTTAGCCTGAGCAAGGCTAGCTAGCAGCCAATTACAAGAAGCACTTAATTACAATCAGCTCTCAACTCAAGCTCAGTGCACATGGGATCTCCCTAAACAGTGAGGATTTCTTTGTTTCTTTCTCCCTTTAAGCCCCCCCCCAGCCCATTTTTGCTTCCAGGGGGCTGCAGGGAGTCTTGCTAGGCACTCCCCTCATGCCCCTAGCAAGCCTCCCTGCCACTCTTGGGAGCCAAAAAGGGGCGCAAGGGAGGGGTGCCGCACCCCAGCACACTCCATTTTGGCTTTAGCAAACCTCCCTGCCACTCTTGGGAGCCAAAAAGGGGCACGGGGGAGGGGCGCCGCACCCCCCCATGCCCCATTTTGGCTTTAGCAAGCCTGCCAACAACCAAGGGAGCCAAAACGGTTGCAGGAAAAAAGGCATTTTTTTCGTGACTCGAATATAAGCCGAGGGGGGCTTTTTTCAGCCTGAAAAACGTGCTGAAAAACTCAGCTTATATTCGAGTATATGCGGTATGTTGAAATTTTAAAAAATATATTACAATACTATTTTTGCGTTCTATGAAAATTTTTGTTGCTCCATATAGACCAAATTTTTAATCAAGAACCAACCCCCCCCGGTCAATGGTGTCCCGCTTTACCAATGTTAAAATCTGGTCACCTTAGTCATAGTTACAAGCCTTGCTTAATATGATTTACATTCTATCAGGATGGAAAAAAACAAAAAAAATGTTTTAAAAATGGCCACAGAAAAGTCATTCAAAAATTATCATTCTCTACCACTTAATCATTAATTGCAGCAAACATGGAAAGACAGAAGTAAGCAAATGAGGAAGAGGCTGAGATAGCAGTTAGTTCTTTATAAAGAAGCTGTATAACACAAGAAATAGCAAAGGAAAAGGCCAGAGACATAATGAAAGAAGCATTGATTGGGGCTGAGTTATTTTGTATATATAAGGCAACATTAGTCTTTGGAATGCTTCATTGGTAAATCTTTCAAAACCAAAAAAAAAGTAACACATACATATGGGAAATGGAGCAATGTCATGGGCGATGGGAAGATGATAGTAAGTGCCTGTAATGAATTCATTGAATCCTTTATAGATTAATAATATTTAATAGTATGAGCCATGGTAGTGCAGTGGTTAGAGTGCAGTACTGCAGGCTATTTCTGTTGACTGCCGGCTATCTGCAATTTGGCAGTTCAATCTCACTGGCTCAAGGTTGACTCAGCCTTCCATCCTTCCCAGGTGGGTAAAATGGGGACCCAAATTGTTTGGGGGGCAATATGCTGACTCTGTAAATTGCTTAGAGAGGGTTATAAAGCACTTTGAAGTAGTATATAAGTCTAAGTGCTATTGCTAATTTGTGGATCCAAAGAAGTATTAGTTGATGAAAATAGGTATTACTGCTATTCTGTAAACTCCTGCATGCTAGTAAAAAATATACATTAGTGCCAAGGATGTTGCAACACGTATATTATAATTGGAGAAATTTTTATTGTTATGTGATCGAGAAATGCTCATGTGATATTATCTAAGCAAAATAAAGCTCTAGGATAAAATTAATAGAATTATAAAAAGGCTTGAGAAAACCTGTGTAAACAAATAAGATCTAGTTTGGAGGACACTTGTTTCAGAAGTAACCTACGTATTAGCAGACATTTTCACCTTAAGAAGGAATATTTGGGTCCAAACCATCATTCAAAAAACTTCTAAATTGGGTCCCCAATCCTCAGGCTGTGGAACAGCACCAGGCTGCGGCATGCCAGAAACCGGGCCGGGCAAACAACCAGAGCCCCATCTGTGGGATGCAAGCAGCATGCGAAACCATGCTTCCTCCAGTCCGCAGAAAAATATCTCTCCAGAGAACCAGTCCCTGGTGCCCAAAGGTTTGGAGGGAACTGTTCTAAATTACTTATCCACCTAATTTGAATAATATTCCTAAATATGGGGTAAAAGAAAACAAAAAAATGAACAAGTGTTCATTGGAAAGGAGGCATCTTGTCTCATATACTAACTATGTATCATAAATCTATGCCACAACATTTTCGGGTCTTCTAGAAAAGTTTCAGTTACAAGGATAATTCCTAGGAGGAGTAAATTCATTACATGAGCCAAACTTCTGTTTGCTTAGGTATCCATGATATTGAGAAGAGACATATCAAAGCTAATACAGGTAATCCTTGACTTACAACAGTTGGTTTAATGACTGTTATATCTTACAAAGGCACTAAAAATGATTAATGACTATTTTTCACACTTACAACCATTGCAGCATTCACATGATCACATAATCACAATTCAGATACTTGGCAACTGGTTTGTATTTATGATGGTTGCAGTGTCACGGGGTCATGTGATCAACTTTTGTAACCTTCTGACAAGCAAAATCAAGGGGAAGCCAGTTTCACTTAACAACCGTGTTATTAGCTTAACAACTGCAATGATTCACTTAAGAATTGTGGCAAGAAACATCATAAAATGGGCCAGAACTCACTTAACAAATGTCTGTCTTAACAACATAAATGTTAGGCTCCGTTGTGATCGTAAGTCAAGGACTACTTGTATACTGTAGTTAGCTGATTGTCACATTGTGACAGGTTTCTTTCTGAACTGGAGGTATATGGTTTTGCAAGATTGGCAACTGACAAAGAACAGCAAGAGAGTGGACCCTTGTATGCTTTTTTACTATATAAAGTGATGCTGTTTACAGTAGGTATTTACACCACAATACTGATGTTCGCTCAGTATCAGCTGCACTGATTTGAGCAACAGGTACCAAACTTCTTTTAAATTAATTTTATCCCTTTAAATTAATCCTTATCCCTTACACTTCATAAACTGCTCTTCCTTTAATTAATTGTTGTTTTTAGTAGTCTTCCTCAAAATGAATACAGTAATGATAGCAAAATTAAAGGCAATTCAGGTTACACAAATGTGAAGACAAAATAGCACAAATAAATCATCAAAGGGCAAAGACAAGTTCCTTTACTTAAAATTCCAAAGCCTTATCTGAATACATAGAAGACTTCTAAAGAAATCCCATAGTCTTGTTTTTTATGGATTACAATATTTGTATACTGGCTGTTATAAAAGATCTCTAAATTATAAAAATCAGTATTACAAAATAAATTGAAAAAAGGTAGTACAGTAAATATTAATAAATATTAATAAATTGTATACAGTTGTGTCCCTCTCATCCCTCTCATCTATGAAAAAGCCTATGTCCTGATTTTAATTTATAAAACCATAAATTAAAAAGGTAAAACTGTTGAGGACAGTTTATTTAGTGACACTAAGTAGAAAACAGAAAAGTTATTATTTTATAGAACTTGATCTTAGCCAAAAGGCCGAACATAATGAAACAAGGAGCTTTCGTGGATATTATTATGGTTCATTGCACAGTCATGCAAATGTTTAGACTATTATTCTGATATTATCATTATACAGAAAAAATGTGAAATTATAGCTGTCAATTCTTTAGCTGGTGTTAACTATCAAACACATCAACTTCTTCCCAAGAAACTCCCTAACATAACATAAAGGATTGGCATAGTGTATGTCAGATTCAAGCAGTGTGGCTGCTTGAATAATTGACAAATGGAAATTTTGTCAATGGGCAGATTGTCTAGGGGCCATCCAAGTTTTTTTTGGTATGGCAATCAATGTGCCAATAATCACTAGGAGCACAATGTTAATGTTTAGTTTATGCCATAATCTTTCAATTTCAATTTTCAAATCTTGATACTTTGTGATCTCCTTATTTGTCTCCTATTCTACTTTCTCTATCCCATTCTTGTCTCCTATTCTACTATCCTCTGATATTGCCACATAAATTATCCACACCTTCTGCGCAACCACAGTTAAATCTGATCAGTTTTTATTTAGAAAACCTCAATATTTTAATCTGCTCCTTTTCAACTACTTTACCACTGATTTTTCATTACTGGCAAATGATAATTTTACAGATATTCTAGTGAATAATTTTCACTACTATGTTATGTCATTGTTTGTAATCATTTAATGCAATCTTGTAAGACAAGTTGAATATAGCATCTACTGTTTCTTCTGCTTCTTTACACATTCTGCACTTTGAGTCACTTGAATTTTTTTTTCAATTCTGGCCTAGGTTACATTACTTTGAATAGCTTGTTCTTGAGCTGTCAAAATGTATGTATGTATGTATGTAGGTAGGTAGGTAGGTATGTATGTACCGTATATACTCGTGTATAAGCCGACCCGCATATAAGCCGACCCCCCCCCAATTTTACCCCCCAAAACTGGGAAAACTTGTTGACTCGTGTATAAGCCGGGGGGGTGGAAAATGCAGCGGCTACTGGTAAATTTCAAAATAAAAAAAGACTGGTCAAAAGTGCAAGGGCCTGTCAGAAATCACTTTTTTCAGCCCTCTGGGTAGTCCTTTTGTGCACATGGACTACTCAGAGGGCTGAAAAAGTAATTTTTGACTGGTCCTCGCACTTGTGACCAGTCCTCAAACTTACGATTGTCCTCACATTTTACGTTTTTGCCCTATCTTGTCACCATGGTGAAGAGAAGCAGTTGTGAAATGAGTGACATGGTTTTAAGAATGCTGCACGGGCATAAATGTGAGGATGGTCATAAGTGTGAGGACCAGTCAGAAGTGTGAGGACTGGTCACAAGTGTGAGGACCAGTCAAAAATAACTTTTTCAGCCCTCTGAGTAGTCCATGTGCATAAAAGGAGAGGGAGGAAGAGAGGAGGAGAAGAAAAAAGGAAGAGGAAGTAGGGAGGAGAAGAAGGGGGGGAAGAGAAAGTAAGAAGGAAAGAAAAGAGGTGGTAGGTTTGAGGAGAAAGATTGCTGTACAATAAAAAAGTTGAAAGGGAAGAAAACCAACCCCAAACACATATAAAGATATTAAGATAAAGAATGAATTGTTAAACTTTAAAGAATAAAAGAGA
>WNWU01013506.1:786064-810847 GCA_012654045.1 Ptyas mucosa
GAATATTCCAATTATTTCCATGCAATCCAATTTCTTACAAATCAATTAATTATATTTACCAATAATAATAAACCAAATAATTTCCCCCAATATTCTTCCAAACCACAACTTAACCATTTCTGCTTTCAACACAGTTGAATACAATTAATAATATCTCAATTATTACAATTCCCTATTTAAATAGAGCTTTTTTTTCTTTTGTGTTTTAAAATCTTGAACTCCCCTCTTTTGCCATTTGCCATAAATTTCCCATTGTTTGCACCAACCTTTTTTGATGAGGAAAAAGAAAAGAAATTTGCCTTAGCAAACAGCAAAGCTAACAAGCTGTTTTAGTTTCGCTTTTGGTTTCAGCATAAGGAGAAAAAAAAATGTGCTCTTTGCAGCAGGCACCTTTTTGCAGCCGGCACCGATCTTCTCATTTGTTTTCTTTTAACCCTGATCAGCTGTAGGGGGGGCCTTTGAAACCCCACGGCAAGAATTTAAAGGTTTTTTTTTCTTCTAGCCATCAGCCGGAACTCAGGAGGCAGTCCCAATAGTTTGGGAGTGGGTGGGGTAAGCAAACCCCGTTCTCCCGCTGTTTCCTAGCTTGCAGGGAAAAAGTTATTTTTTTCGTGACCCGCGTATAAGCCTAGGGGGCGTTTTTCAGCCTGAAAAACGGGCTGAAAAACTTGGCTTATATGCGAGTATATACGGTATGTATGTTTGTTTGTTTTCTGGTTTCTTACTGTTTTATTTAATTTTTTTATAATTTTATAATTATAAGTGGCCCAGATTCACATGGTTGATTTGGGAGGTTATAGAAATTGAAAGAATAAAATAAAATAAATAAAAATCAAAACTTCTGTTTTGATGTTCCAGTTATGAGCCATTACCAAGTTTTATATTTATTCACATTCCCCTCAGTCTTTTGCAGAAATTGATCATGTAATCATCACTATTATTTATCAATTACATTGACAGCATAAGCATAAAACCTAAGCCCAGGAATAAAAATAATATAAAAAAACTATTCTTTGCAGATGATCAGGCAAAAGAAGTACAGCTAAAGAACTTCAACAACCTCTCATGTCATGAACCAAGAATGCAAAACAAATAATAAGAAAATTATTAAAGGAAAAACAAAAATAATATTAATTGGAAAAATACATCTTAAACATAATAGAGGGAACAGCATGAAATAAGTATCAGAGTTCCAATATTTAGGAACATTTACTGGAGATGGAAAAATGGACAAAGAGATTAACACACAATGCCATAAGGTAAGCTATGTATTGGGATAGCTGGCCCCACTCCTATAACATAAATACAAAGAAGCATCTCATACAAAGCATATTCATCCCCACCTTATGTTATCAGTGCCAAACATGGACAGTTACAATAAAGCATAAACTAAAGTTAGTTACTATAGAAATGAAATGACTGAGGAAAGCTGCTGGAGTGGCTAGAAGGGATAAAGTCAAGAATGAGGGGAAAGAATTGGAATAAAGCCAATATTAAACTACATACAAAGACAGCAAATAAAGTGGTTTGCCCATCTAGAGAGAATGTCTGGGGATTTCATACCATATAAGGCATACATAAAAAGAGGAGACAGTCAAAGAGCACAAGGCAGACCCAGAAGAAGATGGAAAGATAACATCAGAGATATGTATAGCAGCAACGAATAAAATGTTGAGGCCCCAAGAAGTGCAAGAACTAAAACTATGTATCTCCCTTGACACCCGAAGTGATGAAAGAGGAAGTAAAGAAGAAGACGACAATGTAATGCTTCTCCTTGCCAGCATTCTGTTCTTGATTTTATTACATTATTTTGATATTGTTTTGCTTCCTGCACATTCAGTAAGTTCCACTTTTTAACTTGCATCAATGCATATTCTTGGCTGCCTTTTATGTATTGAGTTAATGCATGCTTTTCTTCTTCTATAGTTTGTTTGATTTGAAATAAACCTCTGCCTCTATTTCTGTGGGACAGATATAATCTATCAATATCAATATGGGAATGAAATGCATAGCGAATAGTCATTAGGTTTCTTGTTTTTCTCTTTAAACTGTCCAGTTCATCTTATATCCAGTTAATAATCCCATCAGCGTATTGCTTCCTTGGTATCACCCAGATATTGATGCCTTTAATGGTGTTTCCATCATTCAATTTTGTTTTTATAAATTTTTTCACTCTTTGTATTCTTTACTAATCACATGTTTAACTGTCTATCTTTGATGTTATCCAACTGTAAAATGCCCAGATATATTTAGGCTTCTTCCTGATGGTTCCCAATGCTTTGGCCATTTGGCATTTCAATTGCATTACTGTTTGTGATTTTACAATGATTTATTGCTACTGTAGCAAATTTCTGTAAGTCAGATTCCATTGCTATTATTATGGTTGGTCGCACAGTCACCCAGATGTTCATCCAGGGTTTGCTTGCTTGCTTATTTATTTATTTATTTTCTATAATTGCCCATTTCAGTCAATTGTAATTAAAAGAAAATTAAGTTAAAATACTAAAAACCTATTAAAACAATGAAATCACTAAAAATTTAATATTTAATGTTTAATCACCAGATTAAATATGCATAGGAGCAAGATACTTGGCCAGTTAGCAATACAGCCAGGAAACGGGATCCTTAACACATTCAGTACCTTAGGCACAGGAATATAGCCAGATTTCTAGGCTTATGAAAGGCTAACAGGTTTGGGACCATTCTAATCTCTGCAGGGAGGATGTTCCATAGAGCAGGGGCCACTATAGAAAATGCTTGTCTTCTGATCCCCACCAACCAACCCAGATGGGATCTGCAGCATGCCCATTCTGCTTGATCTCATTGGATGATGGTTACAGACACTTGAAAAAAGATGATCCCCCAGGTACCCCAGTTGTAAGCCTTGTAGGGCTTTAAAGGTATCCACCAGCACGTTGAATTGCACCCAGAAATATACTGGTAACCAATGTAGCTCATACAGAAGTAGAGTTATGTGTGCCATGTATTTGGCACCATTTACTATCCACATAGCTGCGTTCTGCACCAATTGAAGTTTTCAAATGGTCTTCAGGGGCAGCCCCATGCAGAGCATGTTATAGTAGTCTAAACTAGAAGTTACAAGGGTGTGAGTTACTGTGAGCAGGGCGTTCAAGTCCAGGTATGGATGCAATTAGTACAACACCTGAAGAGAATGCAACACCTCTTCAAGCAGGAGTTGCGAGTCCAGGAGGATCCCCAAATTGCACATTGGGTCTGTCTGGGGAACTGCAATCTCATCCAGAACCTTTTATCCCAGCCATTCCCTCTTGCTAGGATTTTTATCCAACTATCAAGTTCTTCCCAAGAATCTGGGATAGAGACATGTTGTTGTTTGATGGTGTTAAAGGTATAATTGCAAGATACAAATTATTCCAGTAAAGCTGATTTTTGCATTTGCCGTCTAGTGAGTTTGTCAATGCCAGTGGAATTCATTTGGTGCTCCAAATATTTTGGGATTGCATTCAAGGTGGCTATTGGTGTTGGCACTATCTTTGTTTATCTTTGCTGCAGTCATTCTACTTCTGTCTTTATATTTTGTAATGTTCTCCAGTTCTTTCTCTTCTATTTTGCTGTCCCCAGGTACTTCCAGGTCCATTATCCATTATCCATACTTTTTTGTCTTTCTTATTGACAGTTGTTAAATCTGGAGTGTTTGTCTGTTATAAATTCTAAAGTCCCAAAGTATTTTAAATTTCTCATTATTATCATGATTGGTTGCATAGTCAGATAGATACTTAGACTGATTTGGTACTTTTATTCACTATTGAGTTCTTCTCAAGTAACTAGAATATGTAGATGTTGTTTGATGGTATTCAAGCTATTGTTGCAGTATGTAAGTTGTTCGAAGAAAAGCTGCCTTTTGCAATTGATGGTGATTTTGTTGATGCCAATGATTATTGTGCTATTGTTATTTTAACAGTATTACATAGTTTCATTCAAAATCTGTAAAAGATCCCAAAGTTGCTTTTATTTTTAAACATATGTTTTATGATTTTACATGTTTGTCTGTCTGTGTGTCTTGCTGTTCTTTTAACAAGCAAACATGCAAACCATGGTATCTATTTCAGATACCCCTCACTATTTGCTGAAGGACAAATATATTACTGCAGAGACTTAGTTTCTGGTGTTCTTTATATTTTTATTTAAAGAAAGCATTATAAAAAGAGTTATTTATTCAGTTTTGCAGTTCAGTTCTATATTTATTACTTTTTCCAACAATTTTACCAAGTTTACAAAGAGGTTGTATATTGACAGCAGCAAGAACTGTATTTGCACAATATTGGAAAAATGAGGAAATTCCTACAGATGACATAATTAAAAAATATTAGACTATACGGAAATGGATAGGTTAACATTAAAGATAAAGGATAAAGAAGATACAGATTTTTTTTTTATGTGGGATTTGTTTTACAAATGGTTAGACAATAAAGGTAGAAATTAGAAGTTGGAAGAATATATACAAGTAAATATTGTTACTATTATTGATATTATGTATAAGTAAATTGAACCAGTCAATGCCCTGTTTATTAAGCACTCATCTATGTTAAAGAAAAATGTACAAATAAAATTTATAAAAAAATTATTACCCAGTTTTGAAGGTAGGATGTTGCTTGGTTGTTCTACAAATAAGACATACTTGTATTTGTCATACTATTGTCATCCTTTTGGGTTCAGTTCCAAGTGGGGGAGGGTCTTAGCTAGCCTTGCTGGCTGATGTAATCTTCCCAGGTGCCATGTGGTGAGTTTCTGTTGCTAGATGGGTCCTATTGTGTTGCAGATGATGGTCCATTGACAAAGGGGGAAGGGAATTGGGTTTCTGCCTCTGGCCCATTGACAAAAGGGGGGGGAGGCAGGAAGGTGGGAGCTGCTTTGTCTTTAAAACATGTTTCTCCATTTCTCATCCAGGGAAATATATTCTGTCTTTTTAATATTTCCTAAAATATTTCTTTCTTCTAGGAGAGGGGTGGGTGCTAACTTCCTACAATACCACATATACTTTCATTTACAGTTATTGTGTATCATATTACAGTTATTAAGCATGACAATTGATAGTTGGATTCTTTTCAGTGTTTTTGTTTCCCTTTTGCTTCCTTCTACTTTGGGGTAGCTCCATCTCATGAAAACAAAGTTGTATATTTATGACTGATGGCATTAGAATTTTGAATGTCACAGAGGTAAAAAATAGAAAGATTTCTTGTTTGCATCCTAAAAATAAAACCACATGTATAACTTGGCTCTTGGGAAAAGCTGATGTGTAATAGGAATGACGGGTGTCCAGTTATGCAATTAGCTGTTTTTCCTGGATCAATTTTGAATAGAAATATAATTTTTGTAAAATGGTCACATTTATTATTTATATTAAAAAAATATCCTTAAACTGAGGGAATCTCCAAAACAATTGTGTGATATTTTAATGCTTGTATTATAATAATAATTTATTATTAATATTGTAATGCAAAAACAATTATATGTATATGCTAAACTGAAAATCTCCTCTGGTGACTGGAAATTAAATTGCGTTCGTTATCATTAAGTATTTCCTGGAAAGGAAAAGAAAGATATACCGTATTTTTCGGAGTATAAAACGCACCTACCTTTTTTGGTGAGGAAAGAAGAAGAAATCTCCCTCTGCCTCTGAGCAATTTTGCCTCATTGCAGCAAACAGCAAACACCCTGCTTTAATTTCATTTTCGTTTTCAGCATAGCTTGATTAGCACAAGGAAAAAAAAATCTGCTCCAGCAATTTACCTCTTTGCAGCAAGCAGCAGAGCCCTGTGCAAAACAGCTGAGAGCAAATCAGCTGAGAGTCAGGAGGCAGTTCCAATCAACTCATGCTAATTAGCCTGTGCTGAAGCTGAAAGGAGCTATTTTTCCTTGTTTTTGCTTGCAAGGAGGTAACTGCTGTAAGGCAGAGGCCAAAGGATGGGGGCCAGTGGGTGGGCGGGGCTATATTCGGTGTATAAGACGTATCTAAATTTTCACCCCCTTTTAGGGGTGAGTGCATGTTATACTCCGAAAAATACGGTATTTTAAATATTGGCTTATTTGGATATTTATTGTGTATTGATTGGATTAATTATACTTTTATTGTATTATTTTTATATTTTATTGTATTGTATTGTGTAAACTTCATTAAATCATTTAATGAAGCAGCACCAATAAAACAAGCAAACTAATAAAATGGAATTTTAATATAGTCTGCATATATCCTTGATATAATAACAAAGTATTTTGTAATATTGGATAATTGCTGATTTGATTAGACAGAAAAAAGTGATGGCATGAAACCCAGTTTAGAATACAGGTAGCCCTTGACATGATCACAATTAAATCCAAAATTTCTGTTGTTAAGTGAGATAGTTGTTAAGTCAGTTTTGCCCCATTTTATGACCATTCTTACCACAGTTGTTAAGTGAATCACTGCCATTGCAATTTACATTCGGATGCAATGCTTCACAACTGATTCACATTTATGATGGTTGCAGTGTCCTGGAGTCATATTTTGTGACCTTCTAACAAGCAAAGTCAATGGGAAACCAAATTCACTTAACAACCATGTTACTAATTTAAGAACTATAGTGATTCACTTAACAAATTTGATGAGAAAAGTCATAAAATGGGACAAAACTCATTTAACAAATGTTTCACTTAGCAACATAAATTTTGGGCTCAATTGTGGTCGTAAATTGAGGATTACTTGTATGCAATATTATGATATGCACACATTTCTGTCTTGTCAGTTGAATGCCAGTACAGTTTAGATCAAATATTCTCTTGCATTCATCACAAAACTGTGTTGGCTTGTGGTAGTCTAACTGAAGAACAATTTTGTTACACTGAACATATTTATCTTCAGGGGAGGTTAAATGCAATTAGTCCAGAAAACTGTATTATCTTTTCACCATAAAAATGAATAGTGCCATATAACAACAAAATATTTTCTTCATAAAATTTTGTTTTCCAGATTTTCTATGGTTTCTCCCACATTACTCCAAGTAGTCAGTCATTTGCTTGAGTCATTAGAGACTTTGGCATAATTGCATAACAAAGGAGGACCAGGCCATGCGTTATACAAAGCCAAATGTTCTTCAGTTACTCTTAGTGATTCCTATACTTCAGCTTCCTATAATCATATTGTTATAAGCAGTTTTGTGTTCCATGGACCTCTGACTCGATAGTTTGTCCCTCCAAACTATTTAGTTTATTCTATTTCTTTATATAAAAGGATATATATTTCTGACATGAACATGCATTTAAATACAAGAAATCTTATACATATTTACACTGTAGAATATGTAGCAAATCTAGGATATTAATAAATATACTACTAATCCATAAAGAAATTTCCATAGTAAAATATGTATGACCCTTCCTACATCTGAGTTGTCATTGTTTCTGAGGGATATATTTTCCATTTTGGAAACTGCATTTTAGTGAATTACATAAAATAGCCACAAGGTATTAAGATGAAGGAACTCATTAACTCTGTCCCTGTATCAAGCTCACTGTTATCAGGCATTTCTTCTTTCAATAAATAGCACATTTTTGCCGAATAAAATCAATGACCTGTTAAAAAATTAAATATGGATCAATATCTGAAATTCCAATCTTTGAAATGTATTAGCACTATTAAAGTGCTAACGTGAAAGCATATTTGTCTCCAGATATCTTCAGGATGACATATGTTATTAAATACTGCATATTTCATATGAACAGATATATTCTATTTTTCTACCAAAAGGAACAAGGCATTTTATTTGAAATAGTTAAATGTTTTCATATAACATTCATTCTTTGTTCAAATTCTAGTATACAAATGATTATTACAAGAATTAATTTACAAGCTCTCTTATAGAAAGTGATTCACTTCCCATTAAAATGGATCCCAATTCAGAATTAATTTTATGTGCCTGTGCAGAGATAGATAGTGAAGAATATGTCCTCAAAGACTTTGGTAGATCCCTTACATCTTTCAGTGGCTTTTAAGTCCATCAACTATCACTTTTTTTGGTTACCTTGCCAAGTAGATTGCTGGGATACAGAATCTAATAGAACATGGGACCACAGAGGAAGCAGCAAGACAAGAAGCAGGGCCATAACAAGGAGATTCCCACAAAAAGGAAAGCATTAGAAACATGTATGTTTGGTAGACTTTCAAGATCATGTTATTTAAAATATTTGTATGATTTCCCATCTAAGAGTACAACTCTGGGTGATATATAACATCTAATAACAAAACCATAAAGCGAAACAACAACTAAAAACTGCTATCTCAGTTGTCCCAAAGGTGCTTTTCAAAAGGCAACTGGACTTCCTCAGGTTTTTCCTTGAAAAAAATTCACTTCTCATCTAAAAAAATTCTTCAGAAGCAAAAACATTTTCAAGGTAAAAACTAAGAAAGTGAAAGTCCAGTGGTCTTTGGTAAAGCACCTTTGGGACAACCATGACCTGGATAATTGAGAATATCCATAGATATTTGGCTTCTCAATCATTCTCCTAGAATGCTCAACAATCATTTACAGGCTCCAATTACTCCATCCCATCAATTGGGTAAAAAAACAGGTCCTGATGGCCTTCTGGAAGGCTAAAAGGGTGAAGGCCTACTGGATAATTGGCTCTCCTATTAGCAACAAAGATCTTACAGGAAAGTAGTTCAAAGTAGTTCTTGACTCCTTAATTTGTCAACCCCTTTGTTGCAATAATTCTGGTTATTGTAAGACTCCTTTCAGAAGATGATGCTATCAAGGATGCTATATTTTTCCTTTCTAATTCAGAAGGGTTCTATCATAAAGTTGCTGAGAGTCAGGCAGTATATTACACTTATTACAGTTTGTTGCACAGTCAGCCAGATGTTTACCTTTGATTTTGTATTTCTATCCGCCTATCGAGTCCTTCCCAAGGACCTGGGATAGGCAGATGTTGTTTGATGGTGTTAAAGGTATTGTCATAGAATATAATCTGTTGCATGTAAAGTTGCCTGTTGCGATAGACTGATGGTGAGTTTTCAATGTTATTAATAGTATTTTTATTATTATACACAACAACATGAAATCACAACAGCGATTCCAGTGCGATCCAATGCTTTTTGGTATGGCAGCTAATCTGCCAATAACCACTGGAACTACCACAGTTGGTTTATGTCATAATCTTTCAGATTTTCAGATCTTGATATTTTGTGATCTTCTCTAATACTTTGCCTTCTATTCTACTGTGCCCTGGTATTGCTACATAAATTATCCACACTTTTAGTTTTTTAATTACAGATAAATATGGTCTGTATATGTAAAGACTTTATCAGTTTATATTCAGTAATCCACAATATTTTAATCTGCTCATTTTCAATTACTTTTTGAACTCTGTGTTCCCACCAGTTTTTCATTACTGGCAAATTATAATTTTTACAGATGTTCTAGGGAATCATTTTGGTGACTGGTATCTTATTGTTTATAGCTATATAACAAATACATATACATGTGCAAATGATATTTTTTAGAGATGTTCCAATGGATCAATTTGGTGACTATGTTATGCTGTTTATAATTAGTTTGTATAATATTCTTACACAAGCTGAGTATATGATCTAATGTTTCTTCTACTTCCTTGTACAATCTGCACTTTGAGTAATTTGATTATTACTTTTTTCAATTCTGGCTTTTATTTCATTACTTTGAATAGTTAGCTTTTGTGCAGCCAAAATCAATTCTCCAGTTTCTTTTTTATCAGTTCGGATGAGATGTTTCTTAAGACTCGAACCTTCTGCTTGAGTGTGTTTCTCTGTCTGGTGATGCTACTGAAAATATAATTTAGCAGAGGCTTTTTTTCCTTAGCATGCCTTGTATAGTAGGGTTTTGAAAGCTGACACATATCCCAATAACAATAGGAGAAGAATTTCTAACTGAGACATTTTTTAAATGTTGCTGCCTTTATCATGAAATCGAAATCCAATAAAATATAATGTTGAGTTCTTTAGTAAATAAATCTAAATGTGTAAAGAGGTTTGAAAGAGCATTTTGAGAAACTGTTATTAGGATACAACTTCTATTCTCTGAAGCCTCTTAAGTCGGGTCTAGGACTTTTAGTCTCTGACTTTTCATTCTCCTCGGGCATTTCTCCTTGGGCGATTCTCCCCCGACTTATCTCCTCAGCTGGCACGCCTTCAGTCATTTGCTGTAGGGAATGGGCCACCGGCCTCTTTGTCCCAGACCCTTCAATTTGGCCCATTCGCAGAAAGAGGGTTCGTCTTGGATGTTCCACCCTCTGTGACAATTAGCCTCCAACCAATTGGCTAGAGGGGGTGTAATAGAAATCCAGCCAAAGGAGAGAGGTGTAAAATAATTTGCCAAAATGCCTTCCTTCCTCCCCCCCCCCAATACAGGGAGGAAAGTTGGTTTACTCAGAAGTAAATCTCACTAAATTCAATGCTATGATTTAAATCCAGTTAAAGGAGAGAAGTGTAAAAGAATTTGCCAAAATGCCTTTTGTTTTCATTGCCTCTTCATGTGCTTTCTCTAAGCAAGTAAGGATTTAGAAAACAAAATGAATAATTGCCACTGCTCAATATGTCCTTTCTCTGGACAGTGATTCAGATTAGACCCAAAGAGAGAGATTATTGTAATAGGCAATAGCAAAAGCAGTTAAGAGAGGTGGGCCAGCTGGAGAAGGGACTCAGTGAGAGCATAAACTATTAACCAAACATTACAGAAAGTGTAGGCAAAAAACCTTAAAGTGATTAATTGTAGCATGAACTTTCATAAGGAAGAATACACTTTATCAGATACTAATGCTATAATATTTAGGAAAACTCATGTAGGAGTTTGTCTTCTGTACTCATTTTTGTTAATAGTATGCAGGGATAGATGTAAAGGCATGGTGTGTTCCCTGGCAGAACACATATTTATTCCATGGCAATTTTCATTACTATCTCTAATTTATTATAACATGAACTGACCATAATAAAAACCATCAGTTTTAATTCATATTTGCATAAACTTTCAAATTTAATATACATTTGTTTAATTATGATTATTAGATAGTAGCCCTATCCTTAGAAGTTTACAAGAATTAGCTTGACTTTTCAGTTCCTTCCAGTTTCATCCCTATCCTTTTGTTAAGTGAAGGGAATTTAAAGAAAGGGCAAAATAATTTTCACAGAGCTGGAGCAAGCTAGATGTAACCCTGGTTCTTTCCTTATTCAAGCTGCAGCTGACCATGAGAAAAAAATTAACAAACCTTTTTTGCTTTGTATTCTTGCTAGTGAGTTATAAAAAAAGAATGTTAACTTCTTTGGAGAAATTATCAGGAAGGTGAGGGATGAGCAGCAGTTTCTCTCAGTGTTTCCACTCTTCTTCCAAATTTCCTACAATTGATGTAAAACTTTATCTTTTCCTATAACAGCCCTTCAAATATGGAGAGTCTTTATTTGAGTTCTAGGAAACTTAGAGAATGACATAAATATTGAGGAAATTACTTATTTCTCCCACTGTTTATGTCCTTTAAATCTTCATAAGGCAGAAAAGACTCCCAACCCTTTTTAATCTGGCCTGTATAGAAGACTTAGGGAAAATTTGAAAGAAAAGTTGGAGTTTGATTTAATTTATAGAAATGCTGACTAAATACACTAGTGAATTGTGTGAGTGAGCACCTGCCTGAGCGAACTGTATTTTGAAAAATAATAGAGAGTTGCCTGGGGCCAAAGATTAGTTTGGCAAAGAGATACTATGGGTATTATCTCATTTGGGTTTTTTGAGCCAAATGATTGGTGTTGACATGAAATAAGTAGGTCATATTTGTATTCAGCGCTGTATAAAAGTTGTTTTAAGATACGTTAAAGATAGTGGCTTGCTCCTCAGTCTTTTAAGTATATGTTATTTCTAATCTCATGCCCTACAAAATTTATTTGTTCAGTAAAGGGATGTAGATATCCATGTACACTTATGAATCAAGTCATACAACTTTCTACTTGAATTTGCATAGTAATATTCTACTATGCAGAATGTGATATAAATTCAGAAACTCTACTTCTAGATATCTCAAATTTAAAAAATGCTTTGTAAAACCTAGTGGCAAAAATATTATTCTTATAATATCCAGTGAAGAGTGTCTTCATTTCACATATTCATACAGAATTTCATCATGATTAGAGCAATATATTAAATACTTAGACCAAAACTGCTTGTGAGAATGTCAGAAAGTCTTATTGAACTTCAAGGACGAGCTGTCCTTTCCTTCAATACCAACTACAAGCAGTTGCTGAATGGTCATAATTCAAGGACTACCTATATTTTAAAAACAATATCACTGAATGATCTTTATGTCTTTTCAACAAATACCATTGATAATTCCATTAATTATTGTCTTAATTAGTCCAGGTTTCATATATAGATAGTCCTTGACTTACAACCACAATTGAGCCCAAAATTGGAACGGGCCAAAAATGGGACACACAGAGGCTGAAAATAGGGTGCATGGAGGCTGAAAATGGGGCGTGCGGAGGTGGCAATAGGTGGCAGCGGCGATGGGCGGTGGCGATCCCCACAGCCTGGAACAGCTGATAGGCAATATTCCAGGAGGCAGATCCAACTGCCAATCAGCTGGTCATGCTAAATCAGGCTGTGCTGAAGCTGACCAGGCTGTTTGCTGTTTGCTGCAAGGAGGCAAATTGCTGGGAGGCAGAGGCAGATTTTTTTTTCTTGTTTTCCTCCCTAAAAGCTATAAGACAAAAGTGTCTTATAGTCCGGAGCATCTTACAGTCCAAAAAATACGGTATGTGTATTCTTTATGTCTGTATTTAATACTTTGATAACTTTGGTTCTTTGAGTTTTCAGCTTTGCAGTTGACTCATATGAGTCATTTGTTGCAAAACACATAATGTTGCTATGTTAATGTGTAATATATACTATCACAAAAATATTATTTATATGCATCTAACTGGCTAAACAGTTTAAAATATCCTTTGGAATAATATGTTGATAGCAAAAGGAGAACCAAGAAATCAAACTGTTTCAGTCTGTATTACAGGTTGCTGCATAGATACTTTAATATGAAAGTTATAAATCACAATGTCCCTTGTCACATGTCCTGAATAAAATACTGCCTACTACATTTTGGTTTAGATATATGTTTTCTTTTGAGATATGTAAATACCTGGAATTACACATGCAGCAGACCAAGTTGCAGCCTTTTTGGCAGAAGACATTTTCACATGATTTCATGTAATGTAACAGACAACAGACAACAAAAAATAATTATCATTTAATTCATATGTTTATTTAAAAGATAAAAGTTATATTTTATTAACAATACACTAAAAGTATATAAAGTCGTTCATATCTATAGATACCGATATATATATATATATATATATATATATATATATATATATATATATACCATGTATTGTCCCTCATGCATTTTTAAAAAGTTATACATAGTAAAGAATTCCAAAAGTTACTTAGTACTGTTTCATCATTAATGCAATGGGTGTTAACTTCATCTGATTGGCCAGAGACTGAGTTGAAATTTGTTTAACCACTCCTTCTCCTTCCTGTTGAGGTCCAGTTTGTTAAGTCAGTCAGCCCAGAGAGACCTATATGACTTAGCTCCATTGCTTGGATTCCTTAAACAGTGCATTTCTAGCAGAAATATTCAAACAAACAATTTTAGCTGCAAATAGAACTTGCCGTGGTGAAAGCGGCTTGCTACCTCATGCCACGTGGAGCATCCGGCCTTTGCCACAGTGCCATGGAGAGTGTCAGATTATAAATTATAGCGGCAGCGGAGCACAGAAGAAGCCGTGGTGTTGGCTTCGCGCTGTTTGGGAATTGAATGACTGCTCCATTGTGCCGGATGTGCAATTCTTTCCCTGAGGCTACTGCAGAATTATTGGCACTAAGGAAGCCATGGTGTCAGCTTCGCGCCATTTTGAATTCCCCCCCCCCCCCAAGGTTTGCAGGCCCTTACAAGCCGTAGTGTCAGCTTGGCGCTGGTGCAAGTCTTGAGCCTCTTACCATCAGGAGGATTTCTTCTATCATCTTGAGACAATAGGGGAGTTTTCTCAAGTCTCACAGTGATAGTCTCCCCAATTACTAGGCCTTCACTGTTACAAAATGGTGGATCGTAGCCGTTCTCCTTCCCACGCCTCCACTTCCTCCCCCCTCAGGCACCCATCTGCAGAAGCTCCAGCCCCTAGGAGAGGGAGATCACGGACAAAGGGCCCTTCCACCAGGTCCAAAACCTCTGTTTCTGCATCCTCCTCTGCTGTGGATAAGGATGCCATGAGAAGGCAACATGCTTTAGAAAAGCACTTCGCCAAGGCACAGAAAAGGGTTGAGGCTTGCAAAGATACTACCATCTCAGTATCCAACAAAGGATTGACCACTCTCCCACAGACAGAGACCTTGGCTCAGGTCCATCAATCTAATCCAGTAGGCTGGTCTCCCAACATTTCAATGGAAGGACAGGAAGTTCAGGCCATGGTCATGGATCCTTCCTTGGAAGGGAACGACCAGGGCACGGGGCCCTCCCATCACCACAGGCATTCTCGCCCATCTGCCACTTTTACTCTCCCACCTCGGGGCTCCGCCAGTAGGAAGAGCATCTACCCTCTATATCACAGGAAATGTGTGACATGATTTCACAGACCATTTCAAGAGGCATTGATGCAGCTCTCATACAAAGAGGTATTGTGGCCCCATTGCCAGAGGCAGAGCCTGGTCAACGAGTCCCCCATTCTAGGGGACTTCTGGACAGTGAATATTTACAGGAGCTCCATTCTCCTTCCCCTTCACATCATAGCGACTTATCATTTATGGGCAAGGAAGATATAGCAGAGTACAATTTTTCCGACAATGAGGGAGTCATCCCTGACAAACCTGCTGCCACCAGACTTTTCTGGCATGACCTATTTAAAACTTTATGGCATAAGTCTAAAAATACAGCTAACATGGGGGTTCTCATGGGGCAATCTGAGGGATCTTCAGACCCTCACGATTCCACCAAATTTCTTTTTACTGAACCAGTCACAGAGCAGGAGGCCATTCCATTGCCTAAGCTCTTTGTTGATGTTATACAAAGGCAGTGGACTCAACCTGGGTCTGTGTCTGCTCCTAGCGGCATGGATGGAAAACTGTATACGGTGGAACAAGAGCTTGAAGAGCTCCTGACACTTCCAACCATTGATGTCCCTATGGCCAGCTTGGCCACTTCTAACATACTTCCCTCTGATTCAGCCAAAGGCCTAAGAGCTGAGGACAGGAGGGCAGAGCTTTCTGCTCACAAGACCCATCAAGCAGCAGCATGGGCCATTCAATCTGCCACAGCGGCGTCCTTTTTCACCAGGATGTCCTTAATTTGGCTTCGACAAATGCAGGCCCGTGCTTCCCCGGAAGACACTCACTTGCATCAGGACATAAACAAACTGATTGCGGCAGTTGAGTATTCTGCAGATGCAACCCTCAATTTGGCTATATTTGCCTCACAGGCCCTAGTTTCCAATATTACTTCTAGATGACTCCTATGGCTACGGCATTGGCAAGCAGACATGAAAACTAAGTGGCAGTTGGCAGCCATTCCATTTAAGGGTGGTTCCCACTTTGGGGAGGCCTTGGACCCAATCTTGGTAGAAGGAAGGGACAAGAGGAAGGTCCTCTCTCACGTCTACAAAAGGACAGACCGCAAGCCAGCATTTTCATATTGCAAGCAGCCCTTTCATACGCAGGATACCAGGTTTCAAGGCTCAGTATACCAAAGGTCCTTTCAACAGTCCACGTACAGAACAGAGGACAGGCAGACATTTTGTGACTGTAGCAGGCAACCCCAATCCAGACACCCCTTTTGGGGGACTGGATTCCAGCCATACTGGTGCTCAAAGTGACTGTCCAGACTTGAGCCCCATCTGAGGTTGGCTTGCCAGATTTGCCAACCAATAGCAAAGCACGACCACTGACGCCTGGGCCCTACAAACGGTGACACTAGGACTCATCCTAGAATTCAATTCCAAACCCCCACGGCGGTTTGTACAATGCTCAGTTTCAAGGACTGCACCAAGAGGCTGAATGGAGGCTGAAATTCAGCATCTACTTGCCATCCATGCTATAGAACCAGTATCACCTCTGCATCAGGGTTCCGGCTTCTATTCGATTCTTTTCTTGGTGCAGAAGAAATTGGGAGGAAGCAGAGCCATCCTTGATCTGAAAAAGCTGAATGTACACATAAAGTACAGATGCTTCAATATGTAATCTCTGTATACCATCCTGGGTTGCATCAGACAGGGAGATCTTTTAACATCAATAGATCTTTGGGAAGCTTATCTCCATGTTCTATCAGACCATCTCACAGGAGGTTCCTCAGGTTCTGCTATGTGGGGGCCCATTCCAATACAGGGCTCTGCCCTTCAGGCTTTCCTCCACCCCCCCGAACATTTACAAAACTATTGGATGTGGTGGCAGCTCACTTACGAGCGACACCCATCAGAATACAATGTTATCTGGATGATATATTGATTCAGTCATCCTCTTCTCAACAGGCACAGCGAGCTCTCCAGGTTACAATACAAACTTTCCAGGACCACGGTTTTTCCATGAACTTGGAGAAGAGCCACTTGATTCCATCCACCAACCTAGTCCATCTTAGGTGCAAGGATCAACACTCAGATCTGCCAGGTCTTCCTTTCCCGAGAATGTCTGTCCAGCATTTGAGCCACGGTGAAACAGGTCAAAACCCTCAAACAGGTTCCACTGCTGCTACTGTCCCAATTGTTAGGCAAAATAATATTCTGCCTGGTGATCGTGCCTTGGGTGAGATTACATTCTCGGCCCCTTCAGTGGCTCCTGTTACGGTGGAACTCGACAGCCATGGAGAAGGGTGGTTTCCTCAAAGAACCCAATCATCTAGTTCTAACCATGGATGCCAGTCTCTTTGGATGGGGAGCTCGTCTGCTAGCTCAGATGACTCAAGGTCGTTGGTAGCCAAAAGACTTCCTAAACGACATCAATTGGGTGGAATTGAGGACTGCACATCTGGCGCTCCGACACTTCCAAACCCAACTGGAGGGTCACCACATGCTGTTACTGATGGACAACGTTACGACCAAGGCGCACATGAATCGCCAGACAGGCACTTGCTCCAGGGCTCTGATGCATGAAGCAAGGATGATAGGTCTGTGGACAGAAAGACATCTGCTCTCCCTACAGGCAGAGCACATCTCCAGGGTTTCCAACACTCAAGCAGACTGGCTGAGCAGGAAAACCATTGATCAATCAGAGTGGCAACTGCACCCAGACCTGTTTCTCCAACTGATATCCAGATTCGGTCAACCCCAGGTGGACCTCTTTGCTAGTCCAACAAACATGCAACTTCCCCGGTTTTACACCAGATTTCAGACAACGGGATCTGAAGGGACCAATGCCCTTCACGGCCAGTGGCCTCCAGGCCTCTTATATGCCTTCCCACCGACCCCTCTGATACCAAGGGTCATCCGAAAGATCCTGGAGGAGAGTGTGGAGGTTCTCCTCATAGCTCCTTACTGGCCAAGACGGATCTGGTTCATGGGCCTCATGAGTCTCTCCATCGATCATCCCTGGAGGATTCCTTCAGACAGGATCTCCCTCCACCAGGGGGCCATTCTACATCCAGAGCCCCAATGGTTCCATTGGCCATCTGGCATTTGAAAGGGAGATCCTAAAAAGGGACCGATTCTGTAGGAACGTCATTGCTACCATCCTGGCTTCACAATGTCTGTCGACAACCCGCATATATAATGTCATGTGGTCTTCCTTCTGTCTCTGGTGTTCCAGGAAGGAACTAATACCAACATCAGCATCTGTCCCTCATGTCTTGGACTTCCTTCAGGTTTAGACAAGGGACTAGCCACAAATACACTCCGCAGGCAGGTAGCTGCCTTGGCGACTATTCTATCCTGTGACGGGGCTGCAACCCTTTCTCAACATTCTTGGGTTCGTAGTTTCCTAAAAGGGGCCTCTAATCTACATCCTCCCCCCGGTCCACAGGTATCCCTCTTGGGACTTATGCCTAACTTTGCAGGCACTCACCTCCTCACAGTTCGAGCCATTGGGATCTGCCAGTCTCAAACTTCTGACCTTCAAGGTCACTTTTCTTGTAGCTATAATGTCCGCTCAATGGATTTCAGAGATGGCGTCCCTCTCCGTGAGGAAGTACCTATGCATTTTTCATTCTGATCTAGTCGTTTTTTGCCTAGATCCAACCTTTCTACCAAAGATCAACACCTGGTTCCACAGGGCCCAGGAAGTCATATTACCTGATTTTTGTCCAAACCCCAAACATCCTAGAGAGTGATGGTGGCACTCCTTAGATGTCCGCAGGGCCCTGCGTAAATACATCGACCGGATGGTGACGTTCAGAAGGATGGAATCGTTATTTATCTTATTCCAGCCCAGGTCCCTGGGCACTAAGGTGACATCATCCACTATTGGCCATTGGCTCAAGGCCTGCATCTCCATGGTCTACGAACATCAGGCTCAACCACAGCCCAGCCATATTATGGCCCATTCGATCTGGAGTGCAGCCACCACAGCGGCTTGGGCCACACAGGCTTCTATCCTTGAAATTTGCAGGGCAGCCACTTGGACATCTCCTTCACCATTGCTTCACACCATGGGAAGATGTTGTAAGCCTGTAATTCATGCTAAAGGTTACCCAACTAAATATTAACTGACGTGATAATTTTTGTATATCTCATTTTTTCTATGGTGCTAATTTTTGTATATCTCATTTTTTCTACATGTTTCAATTTTCTTCTTTATACTGTAACTGCTATTCTAATAGCAAATCCTTCATAAAAATCATTGTGTTACATTCTTGATTAAATTATCTTTCCATTGATATATAATTTTATGGTACTATCAAAATAAAAATAAAAATGGTGTTATTAGCTAGTTTTAGAAAATACACTTTTCCCAAAAGGTTTCCACAATTTTGGCCACTACTGTAGATATATTTTAAAAGAAATATTAATGTAGATCATATAAATAAACTACATTTAAATTCCTTTAAAAATGGGGGGAAAGTAACACTGGTCTACAAGGAGAAAGCCCCAGAAATGAAAGCAGCTTAATTTTACCAGAATTGGGTCACTAATAAAGGAAAATTAAGTCCTGAATATTAATTAGCTGCAGTTTCCAAAATACACTTTCTGGTCAAAATTGCATCAAAATAATTCAAAATTACGAGGGTGATGTGCAATTATGCTCCATTACTTTTCTGCAAAATGTGATATAGCAATGAGAATGGTGCCACACCAATCATTATAATTTATCTTTTTATTGATACCAATAACATAACTTTCCGTTCATTTATTGGTTTTTCATATAATATTTTCATACTTTTTGCATGAAAAACTGACGAGCTCTAACATCAGATTAAATGACAAAAGTCCATCTTTATTCGATATCTAAACTATGCTTTTTGGCTTTTCTCTTGTGCACTGCAGTAGGATCATCCCTGGGGAGATTCTAGCAATAATCGCCAAGCATGGGCGGACTCCGTTTCCCTTGGTATCATTTCTCCATGCTTGCGATATCATGGTGGAATCTCTCCACATGCTCTTCACTCACTGTCCCACAGTTCAAAGGGAAATAGTCTAAATGCAAGTGTAAGAAGTAAATTTTCAGGGACATGTTTGCACCAAGTGCTTTATAGGACTTAAGCAAATTTTCTATATGTTTTTCATAGTCATCTGCCTTGCTGTTCTCAAAGTAAAGATAAATTTATACACTTCCATGTGGTACCATTTTCATTGTTTTACCGTACTTTGTCGAGAAGTTATAAGGCATCATGATTAGACACCTCCCTCCCTTGTAAGCAAATATACTCGCCTGTATATAAATCTTTATTGTGAAATATCTTGAAAACATTAGCCAACCCTTTATCACCTGTTTTCTAATTCATCTAATCAAAATATGTAAAATTAATACATTTTATCTTGGAGGTTGATAATTTCCCAAATTTTGTAGACCAGTGTAATTGGATAAACTACTTTGTTGTCTGTCTTTTTCTCACAATTTGTATTTTTGTATTTTTAGCTTTACCAATGTAATAACAATTCTATTTTAAACTGGATTTAATTATGTTTCTAGATATTTGGTGTGAGCTCCATACATTTTCATAAGGTTATAATCATGTTGTGACTGAATTTGCCATTTATTCTCCTGAATTCACAGCCGAACTGTGGTATTCATCTCTTGGAATAGTCAGATTGTGAGCCACAATGTGTACCTGGTATAAATTATATTTTTCATACCCATTCAGGGTTTTTTTTTAAATCAGTAGTACATTTGGGATGAAAACAAAATCTGTTTTATCAATGTTTAAGAGGCTACCATTCTTAATAAGATAGATGTTTTAATAGCAACTTTCCTTTTACATTATAAACATTAAACCATCCATGTGTCAAATTGACTCTTTTTTCCATTGGAAATTAAACACTGAAAATTCTAATAATTTAAAATAGTCCTTGCCAGGGTTATTTCTAATAAAAGTTGCATTAACAGTTAATGCTTTGCCAAGAATAATAACTACAAAATAGGATTAGGAAATGCGGAATCTTAATTTTTTAAAATTTACTTATGCCATATATTTAGTAATAATGAGTTTTTTAAAAGCAATTGGAATAGTTGAGTATGTAGGAGAGAGACTGGCAGAGCCAGGAGGAGGAGTCAAGAGACTTACCAGTTTAGAGTTTCCACATAATCAGGAGAGAGCAAAGTCCAATTCCCCTTAAACTAGTTTGTTTGAGAAGATTCCTGTACTAGGCTAAAGCAATAAATCAGTACTTTTGAACCCTCTGCGTGTGGATGTGGTTCTTCGCACCTGACAGTGTAGGAAATATGGTTTATTCCTCATTCCTGACCATTATTTTTTGGAATATCTATCCCTCCAAGTCAATGTAAACTTTACTAAGAATTATGGAAATTTAGCACCTCTGAAAATTCTTTTGCTTTTTATTTAAATATATTGCCCCATTTCATAAGGTTATGGAAGACAAATACAAAAAAAGCTATAAATGATTGTCAATATGCTGCTCCCTGCTTACTTTATTGAAAACTATATTGATGAAACGTATACTTTTAATTCATTGGAACAGAATATATAAACTGGCATTGATTTGAATACATTTGCATCAGGGGTGGGTACCACTTACCTTTACTACTGGTTTGCAGCGGGAGTGTGCGCGCTTCTGCGCATGCACAGATCACCAATGATGACGTGGGTGAGTCTCCCACCAGTTTTACTACCAGTTCTATAGAACTGGACCGAACTGGGAGTAACCCACAACTGATTTGCATTAAGTAAAGAGAAGAATTGGGCAATCAGAAATACGGACTCTGGGTGAGGCTCTTTCTCCACCTTAGCCTAGTACAGTGATGGCTAACGTTTTCCGGACCGAGTGCCCAAAGCACTCATGTGCGTGAATGTATGTGCATGTGCCCCCAAACCCCAAAATGTGATGTGCGTGCAGGCCCCACACATGTACCCTGTCCCCCCTGCGCCACGCCCCCCACATGCAGACACCAGAAGACCAGCTGGCTGGCAGGAGATACACGCAGCTGAAATAGGGTGACGGTTCGTGTGCTATCAGAGAGGGCACTGCGTGCCACCTCTGGCACATGTGCCATAGATTCGTCATCATGGGCCTAGTACATTTTAGCAGCAAAGATGATTAAGTATCATTTTATTCATTCATTCATTCGTTCGTTCGTTCGTTCGTTTGTTCATTTATTTATTATTTATATGCCACCCTTCTCCGGAGACCCTGGGCGGCTTACAAGGCGTTAAGCAATAGCCTTCATACTTTTGTATATTTTATACAAAGTCAACTTATTGCCCACACAAACCGGGTCCTCATTTTACCCACCTTAGAAAGGGTGGAAGGCTGAGTCAACCTTGAGCCTGGTGAGAATTGAACTCGCAGTAATTGCAGGCAGTTGGATGTTAAATGCTGCCTTAGTAGGAGGCATTAGCCTCCTACGCCACTCAGTCTCTTTTAATCAAACAGTAAAGTGATCAACATCAATACCCTTTTGGTATGCTTTGAATAGCTAGCCAGAGATAACTGATACTATTCCGATAGAAATTTAAACACATTACAACTGAATAGCACTCCAATAATCCAAGAGGGTTTTTTAATGTTTCCTTTAGAATCATAACAATAAAACATTGTTCAATTCATATGTGTGGAAATAAAAATGTGATTTAATGTAAGAACAGCCTACCAAGTCTTTATCTGGGAATATTATTTTATTTAAGAAATCATGTTGCAGATTGCAAGTATTAGAACTGCTGCTATTAACCTGCACCCATCCATAGATAGAACTCTTGTGTACATTCTGAAAATGTATTGGATAAGAAAAAGTGCCATTAAAGGTGGGGGGAGGGAGATTAATGAAAATCGTTGTTCATTGTGAAGCAAAAATATTGAATTGTACTGAATGCATTTCAGATTATTGTTACAATTACAAAGATTTTTCATTAGCATTATAATGGGTGTCAGTGGAAACATTTGAGAAGTAAAGGTACTAAGCACTCTGATTTTAAATAAATATCATTTTTTTTGTGAAGAGCAATTGCTGAATTATTTTTTGTATTTTAAGGAGCTCTGCTTAAAATATTAAAAAAAATAAACTGTATTCTCTAATAAAGTCTACCTGGTGTCAATTTTTAGCAAATTATCCACTGGACTGTATGAAAATGAAACATTAATTATAACAGAATGCTAAAAATACATGACAATTCAATATTTGGCATTAGCTCAGTGAGGTATTGTGTATTTTTAATTTTTCCCAACAGATTTTATACAGTATATTAGCATAATTTCTGTTCCTAAAGAAACTTAAACTATTTTTGAAAAATGAGATTAAATTGATCTGCTTTTTCTCCATTGCATGGATAAAAAATTGATTACAAAGCTGATTAAAATAAGTTGTGTATAATTAATATTGTGCCAAAATTTAATGGCATATATATACACCTATATAGTCAATCAGAAGGTGGTTTTACTTAGAAAAACCAGAAGAAACTTAAAAGATGTGATTCCTTGGGTATGCCTTAAAGTTTATATAAAGGTTTGGCTTTTTTGAAGACTGAGATATTAAATTCCTATTGTATGCAGTTGATTCATGGTAGATTTCTACGGATCATTGAGAAGTGTGGATCCTTAGGTGTTTGCATTTATTTTGATTTATGAAAAATACATTCAAAGGCCTCTGTAACACAAAGGACTAGTTGCTGTTATTTAAAAATACATTACAGAAATGCGAGGACACCTATCAAGTTTTCAACCTGTCTGTATTTTTTTCTTTTACATTTTTTGCCCGTAAATAGCCTTTTAAAATTAAAATGAAGGAACATTTTATTTGGTATTATTTTTGTTTTAAATTATTTGACATTAAAATAACTGATACAGGGAGTCCTCAAATAATCAAAATTCAGCCCAAAATTTCCATTGCTAAGCAGGGCAATTGTTAAGTGAGTTATACATTATTTTATGATCTTTTTTTCCATGCTTATTAAGCAAATCACTAGAGTTAGGTAAATCGTGCAGTTGTTAAATGTATCTGGCTTTTCCCATTGACTTTGCTTGTCACAAGCTCCCTAAAAAGGTTGCAAATGACAATCTCAGGACCCTGGGATACTGCAGCCATTCTAAATACATGTCAGTTGCTAAGAACCTGAAGTTTGATCAACTGACTATGAGGATACCACAATGGTCATAAGTGTGAGAGCTGGTCATAAGTCACTAAATACAGTGTCATTTTAACTTTGAATGGTCATTAATTGAATGGTTGTAAATCAAGGAATTACCTGTTTGTGTAACAATAAACTAAAATTGCGGTGAATTTTGAAGTAATTGTTTATAATTGGGTTTCTGCATATTTGCCAGTTATTCCTTTCTGAGCCCTTTAATCCAAAGGAATAATTAAGCAAGACTGAAACTTGTGGGGTTTTAAGAATGTTAAATAAGGTGACCAGATGTCCCGCTTTTGGTGGGACAGTCCCGATTTTCAACAATTTGTCCCGCGTCCCGCGGCATTTTAAAAAAGTCCCGATTGGCGGGAGAAGGAGTTTGCTTACCCTGCCCACTCCCAATCTATTGCTGCCTCCTGAGTCCCAGCTGATGGCTAGAGGGAAAAAAAACTGTTTAAATTCTTGCAGCGGGGCTTCAAAGGGCCGCCCTATAGCTGTTCAGTGTTAAAAGAAAACAAATGAGTAGACTGGTGCCTGCAAAAATAGAAAAAACAGCCCCTTTCAGCATAGGTTAATTACCATAAGTAGATTAGATCAGCCTCCCGGCTCTCAGCTGATTTGCTCTCAGCTGTTTTGGCAAAGAGTGCAAAGAGTACTGCTAGAGCACTTTTTTTTTTCTCCTTGTGCAATTCAAGCTGAAAGCGAAACCGAAACTAAAGCAGGTTGTTTGCTTTGCTGTTTGCTTGCAACGTTGGAAAGGCAGATTTCTTTTCTTTTTCCTCATCAAAAAAGGTAGGTGCAAACAATGGGAAATTTATGGCAAATGGCAAAAGAGGAGAGTTCAAGATTATAAAACACAAAAGAAAAAAAAGCTCTATTTAACTAGGGAATTGTAATAATTGAGATACTATTAATTGTATATTGTGTTGAAAGCAGAAATGGTTAAGTTGTGGTTTGGAGGAATATATGGGGGAAATTATTATTATTGGTAAATATAAATTGATTTGTAAGAAATTGGATTGCATGGAAATAATTGGAATATTC
>WNWU01013506.1:811247-830224 GCA_012654045.1 Ptyas mucosa
TCTCTTTTATTCTTTAAAGTTTAACAATTCATTCTTTATCTTAATATATTTATATTTGTTTGGGGTTGGTTTTCTTCCCTTTCATCTTTTTTATTGTACAGCAATCTTTCTCCTCAAACCTACCACCTCTCTCTTTTCTACTCAGAGGGCTGAAAAAGTTATTTTTGACTGGTCCTTGCAGTTTTGACCAGTCCTCGAACTTACGACTGTCCTCACATTTTACCATAGTGAAGAGAAGCAGTTATGAAATGAGTGACACGCTTGTTAAGAATGCTACAATGGGCATAAATGATGACCAGTCATAAGTGCGAAGACTAGTCAAAAGTGCGAGGACCTGTCAGAAATCACTTTTTCAGCCCTCTGGGTAGTCCTTTTGTGCACATGGACTACTCAGACAGCTGAAAAAGTTATTTTTGACTGGTCCTCGCATTTTTGAGCAGTCCTCGAACTTACGACTGCCCTCACATTTTACGTTTTTGCCCTGTCTTATCACCATGGTGAAGAGAAGCAGCTGTGAAATGAATGACATGGTTGTTAAGAATGCACGGGCATAAATGTGAGGATGGTTATAAGTGTGAGGACCAGTCAAAAGTGCGAGGACCTATCAGAAATGACTTTTTTCAGCCCTCTGAGTAGTCGCTATAGACTAAAATAATACTATACATAATTTTTATTTATTTATTATATTTGTAAATTGTACTTACGTTGAAATTTAAAAAAAATATTACAGTACTATTTTTGTGTTCTATGAAAATTTTTGTTGCTCCATATATACCAAATTTTTAATCAAGCCCCCCCCCACCCCCGGTCAGTGGTGTCCCTCTTTACCAATGTTAAAATCTGGTCAGATCTGTTAAACTAAGTTTAATGATTTGTGGGATTCCCTAACAAAATATAATCTGAAACTTTTCGCTTTTTTTTTTTGCTTTTTGAGGGAATGATGTTCCAAGGACAGAGCTAAAAGGGTAATGGTATGCAATCCTATTCTGTTTGGCCATTCCTGCAGGTAAAAGGAATAAGGAAAAATGATTTGATACTTAATAACAATAAGCCAGAATTCCTAGCAAGTCTCTCTTTGCATGTGAACAGAGCTTGGTAAATCCTTTTAAAACACTGTTTTAAATAACCAAGTACCGTATTTTCCTGAAAATATGACATGTCCTGAAAATAAAGCCAAGCCTGATTTTTGGGGTAGCCATAAATATACGCCCTCCCCTGAAAATAAGCCCTAGTGAAGGGGTGGGCGTGGCCAGCACAGGAGGCAGCCCTTCCCTTCCCCGGTCTCCTCTCGGCTTCTCGGCCCCTTAATCGGATCAGCTGAGCCACCCAGGCTACAATTCATGAAATAGCTGATCCACGGGTGCCACTCAGGCAGCTGCCTCCAGTAAGTGTGGCCGCTTTTAATAATAATAATAATAATTATTATTATTATTATTATTATTAATAATAATAATAATTTTATTTCTATACTGCCCTTCTCCCGAAGGATTCAGGGCGGTGTACAGGCTATTAAAAGCACAAAACAGACATCAATTTAAAATAATTTAAAATCAATTAAATAATTTGGCTAAATTTTAAAACCCCAAGTTTAAAATACCCAATTTAAAATTTTACGTTGATAATCCAGCCTGGCGGAACAATAAGGTCTTGAGGGCGCAACGAAATACCCAGAGCCGCCAATTCCAGCTGCAAAAGAAGCCAGAGGCCAAGAGACACACCCCATACGTCTCGCACCCTCCTTACCCTCCTTACCTAATGGGTGACTGTATTGGGCCATATGGCTCCGGACAAAATAAGGGTTAAAAAGTTGTTAAACCTTTTTGTTAACTAATAAGTAGGTCATAGACAAGAATAAGCAGGATTACAGGTTTAGTGTGTTGAAATTGAGTATGTTAGATACTAGGGCATGTCTCCAGCCCGCTCAGGTAGCCCTCGACTTATGTGAGGTCACTTATCAAAAGTCAAAGTTATGACAAATCTCACAAAGGTACTTACAACTCTGTCCCACAGTTAAATCTGTTGCAGCACTCCTGTAGTTGCTTGTCATTAGGACTTACTGCAGAGACACTGCAACATGCCTCCCCACTGTTTTCACCCCATCCTGTCCTGTCTGGTCCCCACAAACACTGGATCTGTTTTTCCAGCCCTTCAGGTTTCACATGCCCTTCCCACCGTTCCCCCATCACTGATCCCCCCACTTACTTTTTCCAGTGCTCATAAGGCAGGGGTACAAAAGGAGGACAGGCCACTCCATTGCTGGGCCACGCAGCATAATTCCACAAGTAGCCATCTTTTTTTTTTTTTTGAGACGATGGTGAAGCTCTTGGTTTTCCTTTCCTCACTGGTCACCAGCCTTCATTTTTGCAGCATATCACAGCTAATGCTGGCGGTAAGGGCAGCACCACCCCCAGCAAAAAGAAATCCTCATGGTCTCCTTCCTGCCTAGTTGCTAGCCTTTTCTGTGATGACCTGGGGCACAGCACAGAGGCAACACAGTCAACTGACAGTTTAAACCATCCCTTTATTGCTCCAACTTGCCCCTCTAGCAAGTCCCAGAGCAAAGTGATTACAGACAAACACACCTCCAACAGCTTCTGGCTGCAAGTAGTCCAGCACAACACTGTGAGCACAATGGCTGCAAAGCAAGAAATCCAGCAGGGCAAGGGAATAAATCAAGTCCAGGAAGCAAAGGAACAAGGCAGTTAATCCAGGAAGCAAGCAAGAAAGCAAGAAGTCCAGGAAACTTCAAACATGGCACACAACACTCCATGAATTCAGTGTTTGTTTCCAACAAATGCCCCTCCCTGTCTCCTTAAATCTCCTTAAGTCTCAGTCCCCAGGTATGCCTTGTGAAGAAGGGCAGGGTGCTCTCCTCCTGAGTTGTCGGGTGAGCCTGTGCTGTTCCCACCTTCTCTCCACTTTCTGTGCTTGAGGATCAGGAGGGGGTCGTCCTTGCTCATCTGCCTCTCATGTTCACTGCTTAGCCTCTTGGGTACCCAGCCCCCTGTCTACAAGCCGTCCCAATCCTGAAAGGCCCCTGACCTGACTCTGCCTGCTCCTCCCCACATGCCAACAAAGCCATCCCCCAGATCTCCGTCGGCTCCAGTTCTGGCTCATCTTCCTCTACAGATTCAGGCTCCGACAGGGGCATGACATTTTCTCCCCCAGAATAAACTGTGATCCACTGCTAATGCTGGGGAGGGAAGGCCAGCAGCTAGCAAGGAAAGGAAAACCAGGAGCTTCACTAGTGTCTCAGAAAATTCTGTCACATGGACCAGCAATGGAGCAACCTGTTCTCCTTCCATATCTCAACCATCTGAGCTCTGAAGATCTTTGAAAAGTAAGTGAGCAATCAATGATAGGGGTATGGGTGGGGAAGTCCAAGTGGCTATGGGGACCCCAAGAGGCAGAAAGCGGAGCATAGGGTATCTCAGGGAATGGGGGAGGCCTGAGGAGGTGGTCATGTGTCTGCAATAGGGTCTACCCCTGAGCCACTCAATATTCTAGTTAATGATCTATCCATTCATTTAATGGGGGAGCAGGCATGGGGACTCGTTAAGTGAGGCAGTTCTCTTAATGGCATCCCACTTTCAACTGTACTGGGCAGGCTCCATTATGGTTGTAAGTCAAGGATTGCCTGTATCATAATGCTTAAATGTGTTCACAGACATTTCCATTGATAACTACTATACTCTTTGCCCCCCTTTACTTAAGGTTTTCTCCCTTGTTGTTGGAGACAGCAGCCAGTGTGGGTAGTACTCACCCAATCAACTGAAGGACTGAGTCTGCCAATAAGATTAAATCCCGCCCTTGTTGCCGGGCAGGCCCAGCTTTTGACTCAGTCCTTTCAGTTGGACGGGCATGTGGGTCTCTGGCTCTGTCTCCTTTTCCCTTTCCTACTGCTGTGAATTGTCTTTTTGCCAGTTTTGACCTTGGATTGTTTGACTACGGTTTCTCTTTCGTGTACTGGTGTTTTGTTTTTGGACTTTGGATTGCTCGACTACGGACTCTCTCCTTCCTTCGTGGCTTGGCTGACTTTGGACTGCTTATTCTGACGTTGTGAGTTGTCTCTGCCCTATTATTGACTGTCGGTGCTTGCCTCCCAGCTCCTCTGGGGTGGGGATGCATTTTGTTGGCCCGTTAAGAGGGCTTATTGCGACCTGATTCCCCTTTTCGGACTCTGTGGCCTCAGAACTTTCACCATTTTGATCAGCGAGGTTGCGGCAGCCATTTTCTTGGCCGGCAACCGCAACCGTTTATTTCCAGCACACGGCCGTTTGTATTGTCAGCTTCTTGTGACGGAGAGCTCCCTTTTGATGGCGGCAATTGACTCCAGCTTTCCCCATTTGCTCAGCTGGCCTCCGGATCCTTGGGGAGCACCTGCGACGTGCGGAGCTTTGCGCTCCCCTGCTCTTGCCGTTTTCTGTCAGCTGGGCTGCGATCTTCACCTTTGGCAACGTTTGGGCGGCGTGGAGCCTTGCGTCCGCCTCTCTCCCACCGGTCAGCTGGCCTTCGCTCTCCGCTTGCCATCGGCTCCTTCCTTTGCCCGACTGCAGCCACATAGATGCATAGCTCGCTCCGAGGGGTCATTGCTGCTGCCTTTCGGCCGCCCGCCATTTTGTCAACTGAATATCAGCACGGTGGCCATTTTGGAGTGCCTTACTAACTTTGCCTCACTTCTTTGTCAGTGGAGCTGTTGCACTCCCTCCCATGGCTCAAAGGGCTGGATTGTGGAGCTTTTGTGCTCCCGTTGTTGAATTACACTACCTGGTGGACTTCCTCCCTTCGGCTACCTTGATTGGCATACCCACTGTTAGTGGAGCTTTTGCGCTCCCTCTGGCTATACCGGACAAGAAATTTGTGGTGTCCCTGCCTTCCTTGGCCTTCATTTGATACGCCTGGCCTAATCGGGTGGTGCTTACACGCTCCCATTGTGTGTGTGCCTGCAAGGCCCTGCTTGCAGCTATGCCTAAAGTCCTGGCAAAATCTAAACATGGCCGTTCGGCCAGTGCTGCTGCCCATGACCAGTCTGTTTCTGGTTCTAATGTCAGACCGCAGGACGCTGTACCCGACAGGGAGGCTTTGCACTCGCCTGATCCTTCGCGCCATCACCAAAGCATCACAAGCATTGTGTTTCTTCAAAATCTGAGAGGCGAAGGGACAAGGTCCTAACTAAACTCTGCAAGAAGGCGAGCGCCGATATTGCTGCAAGGAGTGCTTTGCCCTCTCCTCCTATTGAAGCTCCAGTCCCTGAGTCGGAGCCCAGACCTGATACGCTGGATCAGTTGTCTCTACGGGACTGCCCGGTGACTATTTCTACTTCTGATTTGTGGGGCTCGTCAGATCCTCCTCCACCTGAGGTTTCTGTGCCTGAAGTTACGCACTCCGTTGCCCCTGTTTCTGTGACTCTGGCTCCCACGGCTGTGGTCTCTTGTCAATTGCTCCCTGAGCAACCTCAGATGCTAATCGAAAATGCAGTACAGAAGTCGCTGGCCACACGGGGGCATTCACACAGCCGTCCCGAATCGGTGAGATCTACTTCTCCTGCTTCCCCTGAGCGGAGAGTATCTGAGGATCTTCAGGCTTGGGCTCCTGCGTCGCCTTCTTATTCTCACTCGAGTCAACCGTCTGTTCTATAGACCTAACTGAGGCCTACTTGCACATTCCGATTCTCCCTTCCCATAGAAGGTATTTAAGGTTTTGTTATGGGGGGGGGGTTCACTACCAGTACCAGCTGTTGCCCTTTGGGCTTTCGTCCGCCCCCGTACCTTTACGAAGGTGTTGGCGGCGCAGGCCGCTTCCCTCCGGATGCAGTCTGTTAGGCTGCTTTGTTACTTGGATGACATTCTTGTCTTGTCTTCCTCTACTCACTAAGCTGTCCGAGATATCCAACTTACCTTGGAGACGTTGGTCTCGCATGGGTTTTCTGTTAATTTAGAAAAGAGTAGTCTAGTTCCCTCCACCTCTCTAGTTCATTTGGGGGCCCTGATTGATTCGATCCAGGGTAGGGTGTTTCTATCCCCTGAACGGCAAGATAGTTTGCAGGACCTGGTTTCTAGGATTGAGAGGTGTCGGACGGCTTCTCCTTATCGTCTTTCTCAACTCTTGGGTAAGATGATATTGGCCATTGCCATTGTTCCCTGGACTCAACTCCATGCCCGGGAGCTTCAATAGTATCTCTTACCTTTACAGAAGTCCGTCAAAGGCACGTCAACCAGGCTGGTCCCGGTTCCCTCCTCAGTTCGCAGATTCCTCCGGTGGTGGCGGTCCCAAGTTCTATCAGCGGGCTGTCTCTTCTTAGAACTCCAGCGGTTGGTGGTGACCTCCGACGCCAGCCTAAGGGTCTGGGGTACCCATTGCCAGGGACATTTGGCACAGGGGACGTGGTCCGACTTGGAGGCTCGTCGTCCAATCAACTGGTTGGAGTTGCAAGCTGTCTTTCTCGCCCTCTGGGCTTTCTGCCATCTGGTGTCCGGGGCTCATGTTCTTGTGCTAACAGACAATGTAACAGCCAAGGCACATTTGAACAAGTTAGGGGACACACGGTTGAAGTCCCTGTTGGCTCTGGCCACAAAACTGGGTCTCTGGACGGAATGCCACCTCGACTCTTTTCGGGCGGAACACATCTCCGGCGTTGCCAATGTTCAAGTAGATTGTCGGAGTCGGCAAGCAGTGGACAATGCAGAGTGGCGTCTCCATCCCAGGATCTTCCAAGACTTGATCCTTCGGTTCGGCTCTCCAGTTGTGGATTTTTTTGCGACGCACTCGAATGCTCAGCTGCCCCATTTCTTTGCCCCTTTTCTGGAACCTCAGGTGGAGGCTGTCGACGCTCTTCAGACTGCATGGCCGGCTGGTCTTTTATATGCATTTCCTCCAGTCTCACTGATCCCCAGGGTCATCCCCAGGGTCATCCACAGGCTTCTGGACGAACGAGCGGAGGTGATACTCTTGGCTCCTCTTTGGCCATGCAGGGCATGGTTTGCGGACTTAGTTTCCCTCTCGGTTGCTCCCTCCTGGCACATTTCTCTCGACGCGGATGTGCTGATGCAAGGGGCATTGAGCCATCCGGATCTCCCTTGGCTCAGTCTGATTGCCTGGAGGTTGAGCGGCTCTCTTTGACTGGTGCTCACGTTCTGAGTGACGTCATTCAGATGATCCAGGCATCTCGTCATCCTTCCACGGACTGGATCTATTCTGCAACCTGGTGGGCCTTCTGCTCATGGTGTGACCGGGCCGGTGTGGCTGCTCTCCAGCCATCCATTGTGGACATTCTTGTCTTCCTGCAACAGGGACTCTCAGACAGCTTTTCGCCTAACACCTTGCAATGCCAGGTGGCTGCTATTTCCTCTGTACTTACCTGCGGTTTGCTGTCATCGCTGGCACACCATCCTCTGATTAGGCATTTTCTCTGGGGAGCCACAAACCTGTCTCCTCCGGTTCTGCACTGTTACCCTTCCTGGACCTTCCGTTGGTGCTGGACTCTCTTATGGGGCCTCCTTATGAACCTCTGCGGATGACTTCGCTCCAGTTGCTGTCTTGTAAAGTCGGTTTTCTGGTGGCTGTGACCTCGGCTCGCCGCATCTTGGAGGTGGCGGCATTGTCCATCCAAGCTGATCTCTGCGGACCGTGTGGTCCTCCGTTTGGACCCTACCTTTGTGCCGAAGGTAAACTCCGTTTTCCACCGTTCGCAAGAACTCATTCTCCCGAACTTCTGCCTGCGACCATCTCATCCCCGTGAACGACGTTAGCACACCTTGGACGTCAGGCGGGCGTTGAGGATTTACATCAAGCGGACTGCCGATATTCGCCAGTTGGAGGCCTTGTTTGTCTCTTTCCTTCCTGTCTCCTTGGGACTCAAGGTATCGTCTTCTACTATTGGTCGCTGGATTCGACAGACCATCGCATCGGCTTATGACTTCCATTCTCTTCTGCAGCCTTCCCGGGTGATGGCCCATCCCACCCGCAGCGCGGCCACGTTGGCGGCCTGGGCTACTCAGGCTCCATTGCTGGAGATTTGTCGGGCGGCTACCTGGACCTCACCAGCGTCGTTTATTCGGCATTATAAACTTGACAAAATTGCCTCAGCGGAGGCCGTGTTTGGCCATCAAGTGTTGCAACGAGTTGTGGCTGGGGAGGTTGTTTCGGACCAGCCTGGTCCCTCCCAGACCTTGGGACAGTGAACTGGGGTATGTCCCACACTGGCTGCTGTCTCCACCAACAAGGGAGAAGGGGCTTTGGTCCTACCTGAGATGCACCTTCTCGTTGTGTGGAGACAGCGGCCAGACCCCCCCTGTACCAGTCTGGTCCTTTCTTGGGTTCTTTGTCTTTCCTTCCTTCCTTCCCACACGCCAAGTCTGCCCTTTCATTGTCCTTTGCCAAAAGCTGGGCCTGACCGGCAACAAGGGCGGGATTTAATCTTATTGGCAGACTCAGTCCTTCAGTTGATTGGGTGAGTACTACCCACACTGGCTGCTGTCTCCACACAACGAGAAGGTGCATTTCAGGTAGGACCAATGCCTGTTCTGTTTGAAAATTAAATCAATGGAATTGGTGCAAAGCAGAATTATGTATTTTCAGAATGCATCTAAGTCTCATATCGTTTATCGTTTATCGTTTATTTGATTTATATACCGCCCTTCTCCCCGAGGGGACTCAGGGCGGTGAACAGGCAGAGATAAAAAACATAAATACAAAATTTAAAAACGAATTAAAACCAAATTAAACAATTGCCCAACAATTCAAACCCATTTTTTAAAAAAATATATAAATCCCAGATCTAAAAATTTGGATTATACAATTTAAAATTTTCTTATAAAAAGGGGAGATACTATGCCAGGCCCGCTTGATGGAATAAAAAAGTTTTTAACTCACGGCGGAAAGCACGAAGGTCCGGGATCCGCCGAATCTCTGGGGGGAGATCGTTCCAGATAGTGGGTGCTCCCACAGAGAAGGCTCTCCCCCTGGGGGCCACCAGTCGACATTGTTTGGCCGACGGCACCCGGAGGAGTCCTTCTCTATGGGAGCGTACCGGTCGGTGGGAGGCTATTGGAGGTAGTAGGCGGTCCCGTAAGTACCCGGGTCCTAAGCCATGGAGCACTTTAAAGGTGGTAACCAACACCTTGAAGCGCACCCGGAAGACCACCGGGAGCCAGTGCAGCTCGCGCAAGAGCGGTGTCACATGAGAGCGCCACGTCGCTCCCATCACCACCCGCACGGCCGCACTCTGCGCCAGCTGGAGCCTCCGGGTGCTCCTCAAGGGGAGCCCCATGTAGAGAGCATTACAGTAGTCCAGGCGGGAGGTGACAAGGGCATGAGTGACTGTGAGTAAGGAGTCCTGATCCAGAAAGGGGCGCAACTGGCGGATCAGGCGAACCTGATGAAAAATCCTCCCGGACACGGCCGTCAGATGGTCTTCTAAGGACAGCCGTGAGTCCAGGAGGACGCCTAAATTGCGCGCCCTCTCTGTGGGGGCCAATGATTTATATAGGGTATATAAAACTTCTCAAGAAAAAAGAATGCAATGAGTGAAGGGATAAATACATGGTTTTGTCTTTTTACAAGTTGGTGTTTTCTGACTAGGTGTATACATCATGGTGGCCACATGACAAATATGTAAACTCTTGATGGTAGATATTTTGTTTAAGTATGCTGTCAAAATTACAAATTTGGGCTATCAGTCCAAAGCAGTTACCTATATCTGATAATATTTCTGAAGACTTTTATTGCGGTTAGAATTTAGATAGTTTTTTAAAATATTTTTTATTTTATTTTTTCAAACATAAACATAAAATATATCTTTTAAGAACGAAGTCTTGATCCGGTCATAAATAGGTACAATCGCTTACTCCATTCAAAATTTCCTCATTGCATCTTTTAAAATTACAAATCAAAACAAATTTTTTTAACATAAATTCTAACATTTTAATTTAGGCCATACTATTATATCACCCCAAATCTTAATTCCCAAATAAACTCCACTCATCTTTATATCCAAATATAAATCAAAGTTCATTCTAACTCTTTCCTAAATTTTCTCCATTACTTCTTTTAACATCAGCATCAAAACACAAATTTAAGAAATATTTTATGCTCTTGTTCTAAGTATTTACCTAACTATTTTATCACCATAAATCTTAATTTCCAATATATACAACTCTATTTTTATTTCAATTTATAAATCAAAATTCTATCTGTATTTCTTAACGTCTGGACCCATTTCATCCAATCTTTAGATCTTAAACTTTGTTAATTTACACTTAATTTTCTTGAGTTTATCATCTATTAAACATTTCATTTTACACAGAAAAATCTCAAAATCATTTCACTTCATTTTAATTGTCTTCCAACATATTCTTTTTTACCCCATATTAATTTGACTATTTTCCAGCATATTCTCCTCTATATCTCAAACTATTGTTTAGCTAATTTCCAACAAATTTTATTTTATCCGAATTTCAGCATATTCTCCTCCATAACTCCAACTGTTGTTTGGCTGGTTTCCAGCATTTTTTTTTTATTTTGGCTGATTTCCAGCATATTTTCCTCCCTACTTCCAACTATTGTTTGGCTGATTTCCAGCATATTTTATTTTGGCTGATTTTCAGCATATTCTCCTCCACATCTCCACCTCTTGTTTGGCTGATACACAGCATATCTTGTTTTGAGTGTTTTCTTTTCAGTATATTTATCTATTATTTAATTATTTACAAATATACTCTTCCAGGGTGTTTCCCAACCTATTTCTTAATGTTGATCATTTCCAACATACATTAAATTCAATCGCAATTTGTTACTTAAGTCTGTGTGTCTTATTTTATCATCCAATAGTTCATTAATCATTCACATTTAATCATATTTACCATTCTCAAATTTGTTTACCTTTTAAAATTAAAACATGTTACATCAAACATATTCTCCACTTGTTCTCCCATAGTCTAATAAATTTTCTTAAGTTTGTCTCATATTAATATATACTTTTATGCTTTTGTAAAAATATCATTTTTAACCACCTTAACATCAAATTTCTATTTTAGTTACCTTCTTTTATTTTCCATCTTTATTCCTCCATAGACACCCCCTGCTTATATTTAAAACTCATTTAAACATTTAAACATTACATTTTAAGTTTATCTATTTTATTTCTTCATTTCCCTATCTGTCCTTAAGTATTCCACTTCAAAATCAGTATATCCATGTTTGAAACTCTGTATATCATTTTAATTCTATTGTAAAGTCTGTTCCATGTAGAATCCATCAGTTTCCTTATTTTGTTCCTGCGCCACTTCTTTTGTCCCTGCGCCAGTTAGTTTCAATTTTATTAGTTCCATTATATTTCTTCTTTCTTTATAAAACCACCCATAGGCAGAATAGGAATCTCCAAAATCCAAAAACCCATAGTTATTTTCTAAGTAATCCAGGGTAAATAGGCAATCAAAATAGTTCTTTTTCAAGCACAAGGCGAGCCTCTGCAATTTACACTTTCACTTAGTCACAGCAATCTCCATTTTGTAGCAATTATGTAACCATCCATTTGCCTTGCTTCATCTAACTTTTAAAGGTGTTAAGTCCTTATTTGTCGCTTTTCTCTTTTTCCAAAAGTTGAATCTGTTCCAATTTGAAAGAAAACTCAGTTTTCTAATTTGTTAATAGCCAATTCTTTCAAAACAATCAGTACTAAAGTAAATTCCTTAATGAGTCGTTATCCCCTATTGTTACTTTACAAAATCTTCAAGCCCGGCAAGTCTACAGCCGCTGTTTAAGGTTAGGGGTCTTATTAGTAAAAGTCCATAGTCTAACGTTTCTTGCCTGGGTTGGTGTCACTCACCTGGCTTCAAAGCATATTGTTCTTTGTTTCTTCTTTCCTCCTGCCCAATTCTTTCCTGGTTTGTCCCAGCTACATGGCAGCTGCCATGGCTGCCTCCCCCCACTGCTGACTCAGACGGTTCCCTTGTTCCTGTTCCTCTCGGCTGTCCAAGGTGCCCCTCTCCTTCCCCTGTCCCTACAAGACAGGTTCGGTCCAAAGACCCATCGGTGGCAGCTCGTCAGTCAGGGTTTTTGTGGGGCTCATCAGAGCCCGCTATTTCCCTGACTGCCTTGCTGGGACGCCAAACCAGAAGTCCAGAATTTAGATATAGTTTTGAATATACAGATTATAGCTACTGACTAGACTAGTCAGATTTAGAATAGATTATCTGTTCAAATCTACACCATTCCCAGTCTACTTTCTGACAGAACAGAATAGTTCCTGGAAGTATGCCTATAAGCTTTTTATGTAGATCTTTTATGTAATTCTGCTTCAGTTTAATAGTTTGTCATTTTCAAAAATTGACCTACAACATTTGCTGTTGCATATGTCCAAATTACCTTTTTTTCCTTCAGATTGTCATACTTCCCCCCCCACACACACATTGTAAGATATTGTAAGATATTTGCAATAATTGCTCACTTCTAATAGTTCTCTTAGAACTCTACTTACTTCACTAAGTATATTGAAATTCCTTTTGAACTGATGTAAAAATTTTGAGAGATACAGAAGTTTTTTCAGGAGCACATTTGTTCAGCCAGCTCCTCTATAAAGTGAGTTAGTGAACTGTGTGTTCCACTTCTTATCTGTTGTAATATGTTTCTAACTTTTCTGCTGAAGTTAGTATCAGCCTATGGCTTTACCATATTTATCTTATCATTTGTGAACAAAAAAGGCTTACCCTATTTTTATAATGGCATGCCTTGGCTATCCGTATAAATAAAAAATGTTCCCTCACAATTTTTCATCTTTAATAATGGTGGCAAAAAAGTTCCAGAGTTGTACTCAGCATTTTTATTATGGTTTTCACCAGCTTTGTATGATATGTTTTGTATGCTCTGCTAGAAACTGGCTTCACTTGACTTCTGATACTAAACAAAACCCATATACATTCTTCAAGAACCATTACATCTTCTAAAGCCTTTCAGCAAACCAGACTCTATATTCTGAACCAAACCACTAGATGGTCACATCAGTCCAATTTCATAAGCGATCACACATTGTTGTTGGGTTTTTTTACTTTGAGAAATGCCACTTTTGGACAGGCTTTGTTGAGTCTGTTGTTTAATGCTGTTTGACTGGCCTCCAGGTTAAGTGGCTTGTTCTTCTCTATAGAAAATCATAGATGCCACCAAAAAAAAGGAAAACATGTTGCTTACTTGCAACTGGTTCTTCAAATGCTCATCTGCACTGCCAAACAACTTGTTTCTCTAAAATGTAAGTCGTTCTAAATCTTTACCTCTTTTATTTTGTATAGATATCCTGCTGAAATCTTTCAACACTGAACCCATATGATATGCCAAAGCCTTGTTAGAGCTGTAAAAGATAAATACATGGTAAATTAAAAAACTGGAAAAAAATAGAATGGACAAACCTGCCATTCGTGCTAATTGCTATGAATTTTCAAGAAATTGTTAAGTACAACTACATTTTTGCCTGTTGTCAAGCTTGAAGTGCGCTTATGCTGTTGCAACCATTGTGGTTTCTCAACTTGCCAAAGAACTAGGAGGGAGGGAAGGGTGAAATGGAATGCAGGCTCCAGACTTCAAGAAGAAGAGCCGTGAGAACCAAGGACACATCAGCAGGTGTTTGCCAAGACGAGAGAGGTTTCTAATAAAAAAATAATGACATTAAATTGGACAATGTGACCTGCACTAATAGGGGGAGGGGGAAATCCATATTGTAACTACGTGGGTTTGCATGGGAATTAGGTAGAACTGGTTTTGCCTTCCCCAATGACGAAATGATATACTCAATAAAGTTTTGCATTCAGACATCTGAAGGTCTTGAATGTGCTTGCTTTGGTTTGGTTTGTCAGTTGGAGCATTGACATTTAACGAGCTCTGCCAAAAGACTAAAAAAGACAAAAGGCTTCTGGTTTCCTGCAGCCTGTTTGGTTACCTCTGAAAGAGCTGTGGGAATCCAGGGGAAGATGTTTGGTGTGGAACGCAAAGGGGAGCAGGCTGCCAAGTCCAGGACAGGCCTGGCAAAAGAGGCCTCGGTGGCAGGTTAAGCGGACTCTGACATCCAGATGGTAGTGACCCGGTCAAAAGGATGAGAACAACCAGCAGCATGGGAGGAGGCCATGGTGGCTGGGAGCCCCGTCAGTCTGGCGAGAAGCTGTGGTGGGGTCTGGTGCCAAAAGCAGCCAAAGTTGAGTTCCCACTGCTCCCCCCTGAAGTGGCGTACACCTAGTTGAGAGAGGTTGTCGGAATGGAGATGCGAGGCAGAGAACCGTTGCAGCAGAAGGCCCAAACTGCCGGACCAGGATCCAGCCAACCCTCAGTTATCTTCCCTTCTCTGGAGCCTTAACACTAGCCAATAATGGATAAAACCATGACCCTGGGGGCAGCCAGTCCCCCAGGGGTTGCTGCTCCCCAACCAGGACAAGGCACTGCTGGGCCCCAACGAGCAGCCTCTCAACCATATAGGACCTCTGGCCAGCCTCACACACACCTGATGGCTTCAGGTGATCAACCCTAGCCAATGCCTTATGGCATGCGGTGCCTTATGGCATGGGGTGACCACCAAGGTATTGGGGTGCCCCAGCTCCATAGAGCCCTCGATGATCAAGGCCACATTCAATGTGAGTCCAGAGAAGTTGGCTTTGTTCCTGAACCAGATGTGGGCTCACGTGGATCGATATGGGTCAGCTTATTTCGACAATGTGGCTTGCGTGAATGCCATCATGGTGAACCTAGGGGGAGAGAGGAACCTAGGGGTGAACCTAAAGGGAAGTGGAATGGGTAAAGAGTCTCCATTATGAAGAGGCTCCTGAGTTGGGGGACCCCAACGCCTTCCTGGGGGAACTCAGCGCTGACTTTGTACACTTCGTACTTGACTTTGATTGAGACCCATTTGTAGCAGAATAAAAGATCACTGGTGAGGCAGAACTGTCTTGGTTTGGTGATTCAGCATTTGCTTGCACAGCTTGGCTTTGCAAGCCAAGACCCAGTTTGGAGATAACACACAAGTCCAGTGGATGAAATCCAAGATTCTTGCCATCAAGCAGAGGTGCAGACCAGTAACCGAGTACATTCGTGAATTCTGGAGACTGGCTGGAAAGCTGAGGCCAGAGCAACTATTGGTCTACTACTTCCGAGATGGCCTGAACGGGGAGCTGTACCACACATGCTTGTCTACGGAATACCAGAATGAATCCACGACTGGTACCAGTTGGCAACGAATGTGGAGCTGGACCTAGTGGAATACAAGAGGCACAGAAGAACCGAAGGTTGCTTGAGGAAGAGCCAAGAGAGATGCTTGCTGGGGTGAAAGCTCCCTATCACCCCCAATTAGTGAAGGAGAGGGAACTCTGACCATAGGTGACCCCCAACTGACTTTCTACAAGAGCAACCACAAGAGGGAAGATGACCCGATGATAAGTGGAACCATCACCCCCTTTTTGACCCAAATGGAGATCATAGTACCCCATTCAGGGGCGAAGGAAGTTGTGAAGGCCCTAATAGACTCAGGGTGCACCCATTGCTTAGTCAGCCTGCAGACAAAAGGAAGCTGGCATTGCAAGTGACGAAGCTACACCAAACCATGAAATTCAAGCAGGTTAATGGCTCCATAATAGGGGGGCTGCCCGCTTTCTACCTAACAGCCTGTGCACCTGAAATTATGATACCACAGAGAAAGCATTTGGTTTGTGGTGGTCCCAAAAATGGCAGAGGTTATGATACTTGGATTATTCTGGCTGACCCATGGTGCACTGGGGGAAGAGCAAGAGACATATAGTGATGGTGAGTCTAAGCAGCAGAGAGAAAAGGGGGAAGGCCTTGAGTGCATGAAAGCAGCCACCAAATTGGCACCAAAAGAGCAGACCATCCCTAAAGAATATCAGGGTTTAGCAGAGGTGTTCAGTGAGAAGGAATGTGATGTCCTGCCCATCCCCCCCATTGTCCCATGGACTGTGTAATTGAAATCTTGCTGGGGCGAAACTCCCCAAACCCAAAATGTACTCAATGACCTTGAAGGAAATTGGGAGTTAAGAGACTTTATTGATAAAAACCTGGCCAGGGGATTCATCCAGCTTGTGAAAACCTGAGTATCAGCCCCTGTGCTATTCAAATAGAAAAAGGACAGGTCGCTGAAATTATGCATAGATTTTTGCAGGATAAACAGCATGTGCATGGAGAATATATATCCACTCCCCCTCATGAAAAACACGTCGGATACTTATTCAAAGGGAAGGTGTTTACCAAGTTGGATCTAAGGGAGGAGTACTATCAAGTAACACTTTAAAAAGGCGACAAGTAGAAGACCACCTTCAACTGCCCATTAGGATGCTACCAGTTTTCTAATTTGTTAATAGCCAATTCTTTCAAAACAATCAGTACTAAAGTAAATTCCTTAATGGGTCGTTATCCCCTATTGTTACTTTACAAAATCTTCAAGCCCTGCAAGTCTAAGGTGTTTAAGCCCCGCTGTTTAAGGTTAGGGGTCTTATTAGTAAAAGTCCATAGTCTAACGTTTTTTCTCTCCTGGGTTGGTGTCACTCACCTGGCTTCAAAGCATATTGTTCGTTCTTTCTTCTTTCCTCCTGCCCAATAAACGAAGTGTTGCATGAGCATCAGTTTAATGGGGTACTGGTGTATCTTGCTGATATTCTTATCTATTCTGAAACAATGGAAGAACATGTGAATGAATAAAACTTTATTACGGTCCTCGACCAGCAATAGACATACAATAAATTAAAAATAATACTGACATTAATCATGAATAGTAACATCCCTATTACATAAATACATAATCTCAAATTGTTAGGGTCATTCCCTAATTTACATGAGTGGAGAGCCGATAAGTATGAGTAAATGTATTTTTCCAATAATTGTTATAGATATCTCCAAAAAATTGGCAGTAGTTGACATCTATAATTCTGTAACCAGTTTTTTTCTTGTGGACATTTTTTGCCACTGCCTGCATGATAGCCGGATTTGAGTCTTGGAGGAGAAAGCCTACATAAAAGTTGTCTGTCCTCCCTGGCAATCTCTCTAGTAAGGGGAGAATATATATTGACCTACATACTCTGTATAACTCACAGTACAATAAAACATGTGAGATATCTTCAACTTCTCCTTTTCCACATATACATACCCGTTCTGCTATCGGTGTTCTCTTGTACCTACCCTGGAGAAGTGCCGAGGGGAGAATATTAAATCTAGCTCTGAAGAAGGCTATTCTTTGTTTTGGGAAGATCAGATCATTTAAATATCTTGCCGAATCCCACACACCCTGCTTGATTCTGTCCCTACTGCGGAGAGGCAACCTATTTAGTTCTTCTTGGAACTCCATGTCCTTCATTCTATCAATTACCACTTGCTGTGCTTTGTCAAAGCCGAGGGACATTAAGAATACCGATGAGAGCCCATAAGAGCCCAGCTTGTGATCTATCGCCTGTTTCCAGGGGGAGGGGAAGTTGTCAGTTAGCACTAGCGGGGACAGTCCCTCTGGAAAGAAATGCATTTTTAGCCAATAAATGATCATCTTCCAGGCTCTTATCTGAATTTGAGGCATACCTGTCTCAATTCTTAGCTGGGCATTTGGAGTTCCTTGGGTGCAGCTAAGATGGCTCGCAGGAATTTGGTTTGTATAGTTTCTAGCAAGTTTTTCTTTGCAAGGATTCCTGTTTGAGCCCCATAAAGAATTTGTGCCAATGTTTTGCCCTCAAAAAGTTTTAAGGCAGCAGGTACTAATTGACCTCTGCCTGAAGTGTTTAATTGTATTTGAGGACCTATTGGCTACTTGCAGTGTCTGCTCCGGGTGTGCCTTCCATGTCCCTTGTGAGTGGAAGACCACCCCAAGGTATCTAAATGTCCTAGCCTGTTCCAATCTGTGTCCTTCAATTTTCCAGGAGTATTGTCTGGGTCTTTTGGCAAAAATTAAAATTTTTGATTTATCAAAATTAAGGACCAGTTTGTTCTGTCTACAGAAGCCAAGTGTTGCCCTAATTGCTCTCTTCAGTCCTATGGGAATTTGTGAAATAATAGCAGCATTGTCGGCATATAGGAGAATCGGGATTTTGCATTGTGCTATGTTAGGAGGATGTAGGTCAGGATTCTGTAAGAGATCAATCAGGGGGTTAATATAGAAGTTAAAAAGGGACAGGACAGGACAGGACAGGACAGGACAGGACGCAGCCCTGCCGTACCCCTTTTTGAACCCTTACTGGGCCGGTTAAAGTCCCTTGAGGATTACACCTCACTTTCAAGGTGGAATTGGCATACAATTTTTGTATGAGGAAAAGGAGGCGTTTATTGATTGTAGTGCATTTTAATTTCTCCCATAGGGTGTTCCTGGATATTGAATCAAAGGCCTGCTTAAAATCAAGGAAGGCCATGTAGAGAGAGGATTTTTTTTTTGTACGTGTATTTTTGCACCAGATGGTGAAGTATCAGGATATGATCCATCGTAGCTCTTCCTTCTCTAAAGCCAACTTGTTCATCTTTGATTATCCTCCCTGAAATTCGCCAAACCTGGAGTTTATAGTTTAGGTGTTTAGCATACAATTTACTAATAACACTTAGAAGACTAATGGGTCTATAATTTCCTGGATCATTTCTATTACCCTTTTTATAGATTGGTATAATAATTGCTAATCCCCAATCTCTTGGCATACAGACCGTTTTATCTATAAATGTAAACAGTGATGCTAAAATTGGGGCCCACCAACTGGTGTTCTTTTTGATTATTTCTGGGAGAACATTATCAGCACCAGGTGCCTTATTAGCCCTGAGGGCTTCGATCAACTGGGATATCTCTTCTGGTGTAACAGGGGGCCAGTAAGCAGTTTGGTCCAAATTAATTTGGCTCTCCTTAGTTACATAGTCGGGGTCTGTATATAGCTCTCTAAAATATTCTTCCCAGGCCTGAATCGGTACCTGATTAGTTGGGGGTAGGGGGTGTTATGTCCTTATAAGGACATCCGGCCGGGGATTGGTTAATCCTC
>WNWU01013506.1:830234-923267 GCA_012654045.1 Ptyas mucosa
GAACAGACCCCGCTGGTCTTGTCTTCTTTCCTGCGCCTGATCTAACAGGGGGGATTTCCCCAATCCTCTGGTGATGTACCAAAAAAGGGATGTATTTTTTGTCCTGACTGATGTAATTAATCTCTGCCAAGACTCTTTCAAAGCTGCACTTTTCTTTTCTTTTAGGAGGGTCTTATATTGTACCTTCAATTGTTTTAAGAAGTGAGTGTGATCCTCAGAAGGGTAATTTTTACTTTTTCTGTACTCATTATATATCCTTTTTAATTGCATGCAATCTCTATCAAACAATTTTTTATTCTTTAAAAACGGCTTTTTGGAGTGAGCTAGTATTCTCTTAGTGAGAACCGATTTCAAATTTGAAATTAAAGTTTCAAACTCCTCTAAGTATGGTCCTTCAAACTTATTTCTTAGTAGAGATGTATGTAATTCTATGGTTTCTGGAGCTAACATCCATTTAGTAATTTCCTTTGCATTTTTCTCGGTCCATTTAATTTTTACCTGGGTATTTTGGCTCTCTAATCTGGGTAAGTAGATTGAGCCAACCCTTAGTAATTTCTGGTGTAATGTAAGAGTAAGGATAAGTGAATTGTGATCACTTCCACATGTGAGTCTACCTCCATCTTCTGCAAGAACTTCAGGAGGTCGTATAATATTATCCAGTAATCAACTGTGGATTTTCTTCCTGCTCCCCGATAAGTATAGTTTGCTGGGTAGTCACCCCAAGTGGAACCGTTCAGGATACAAAGGTCCAAGCGTATAGTCATCTGTCTTACACACAGTCCTGCCCGATTTGCCTTAGTGTCTTTAAATTGTCTGGGATGCAGGGGTTCTCCTGGTACATTCTCATCATAATGGATCTTAAATTGATTAAATAATGCTTGGTCATTTGGGGCCATCCTAGTGTTTAAGTCCCCCCCATAATTATTGCTGCTGTAGGGTATTTATCTAAGCAGCCTTGGTGGCGCAGCGGACTAAACTGCTGTTAAAATAGCACTTAGCTGCCAGCTGCCGCAATTACTGCGAGTTCAATTCTCACCAGGCTCAAGGTTGACTCAGCCTTCCATCCTTTCGAGGTAGGTAAAATGAGGACCCGGTTTGTAGGGGTAATAAGCTGACTTTGTATAAAATAGAACAGGGGGCCCCAAAAAGCCCTACTAAGCAGGTATATACAAAAAGTATGAAGGCTATTGCTTAATGCATTGTAAGCTGCCCTGAGTCTCCAGAGAAGGGCGGCATATAAATCGAACAAACAAACAAACAAACAAACAAACAATAAATAAATAAATAAATAAATAAATAAGCAAGCACCCCAGGATAAAGTCTTCTATGCCATCCCAAATCTTGTTGATCAAATTATTCTTATTGAGTGGGGGAATGTAGATATTAAAAAGCAAAATCTCCACCTTTTAAATAAGAGTAAGGTAGTAACAACCCATGGCTGCAAAGATGGCAGTGATACACATTTAAATTGAAAGGATGTATTCACTAATGTTACAATACCCCCTTTAACTCCCCCCCCCACCTTACTTGGGACAGCTGGGATAGAGTTAACTCAATAACCATCTAATTGTATCTCTGCGGTGGCCCAGGTTTCCTGTAAGAAGAGAATGTCAAATTATGATATATACTGTATTTTCTGGCGTATAAGACTACTTTTTAACACAGGAAAATCCTCTCAAAAGTCGGGGGTCATCTTATACGCCGGGTATAAGCCTACCGACGCTCCCACTTCCCCAGCTGACTCCCAGTGATGGCGAGTCCCAGCTGTCTGGGGAAGTTGGAGCGTCGGTAATATCCACCTGGATGCCTGGGACGGTGGGGGAAGCTCTGCGCAGCAACCAGCTGGGTCCAGCATTTAGTGGCATGCAGCCTTGACGAGTTCGGCACAGCTTCCCGAATCTGAGTTGCCGGCACTGACCGATGACGCTACGGGAGCACCAACAACATTGAGGGATAGTCTTATACAGAGAGTATAGCCCAAACCCTATATTTTAATAGGAAAAGTAGGGCATCGTCTTATACGCCCAGTCATCTTATACGCCGGAAAATACGGTAGTCAAAAAAAAGTTGGTCTTTTGATGGAACAATCCAACCTGCTATATTCCAGGTTAAGATGGAAAGGAGATCCTCTTTTGCAGCTCATCCAGAAATTTGATTTATACAAAGGGAAGTTGTATGGTTGTTGCAATGGCTTGAGATGTTGTCACACATGAAATTGGCTTTCTCTAAAAGGATGGGTGCCCCATCTAAATTCTGTATCGACTTCTGGTAAAATTGTTCAGGGTAAGAGGATTTAGCACCAGCTAATAAGGCTTGCCATTCTGATGCCTCTTTTCTAGGTGTAGAGCAGGGGGTTATTCGGCCGTGCTCCATTCGGCTTTGAGCTGATGACACTGACATGGGTCCTCTCTTGATTTCTTGATGTGGTGCTAAAGGTATCATAGGATAATCACATAAGGATGCTAACATCTCCTTCCTACCGGGGCCTCTAATGGCCCCTGTGTATCTTGGCTTCTGTTTTCCATGCTCTCATATTCTTGCAAATCCTTGTCCCCTGGGGGAGAAGTAAGAGGCTCAATTATACAGATCAATAAGCGGTTCAGTGATGTCAATTATGTCCAATAAGTATTTCTTTAAATTTTTGCAGTGGCGCGAGCCTGTAATCCAGCTACTCCGGAGGCTGAGGCTGGCAGATCACTTGAGCTCAGGAGTTCTGGGCTGCAGTGGGCTATGCCGATTGGGAAGAACATGTGAAACTAGTACGTCAAGTACACGAGAAAGCTTCTGAACGCCAAGCTTTACACTAAACTGTCAAAATGTGAGTTCCATAAGACCAGTCTAGGCTACTTCAGGTGTCCTGTGATGGAGTGGAGATGGATCCAGGACAAGTTAAAGTCATTTTAGAGTGACAAGCCCCACATACCTGCAAACAGATGCAAAGCTTCCCTGCTAATTTCTATAGACAGTTCATCCTATCCTTTGCTAAAATTGCCTTGTTGATCATGGAACTGCTGAAGAACGGGAAGGGGGGGACCCAGGCCCAGCCAGCTGCTGTTTTTAACATTTTAAAACTGGCCCAGGGCTCTAACTTAAGTGTCAGGGTTCCAAGTAACATACCGATAGCAAACAGAGGTCATTTTGAGACTTCAGCACTGAAATTAAGGCCAATTGGAAAGGATGCTCGCAGACTGATTCTGGGGGGGGGGGGGGTGAAGAACACTATGAGGTCAAACAGATCTTAGATTCCAGGTATTTTAAAGGAAAGCTACAATATTTAGTGCAGTGGAAAGGCTATCTCCCATTTCAGAGGCAGAATGGGTTAAAGCTTACAACATTAAGGGAGACTGCTTAATAGGCAAGTTCCCTGCTAAGTACCCTCAAAAGCCAGGGGGATGCTAGGGAGGACTTCATAATAAGTGATAATTACACATGTTTAATATTTTCCAGTATCTCCTACATTTTAGGGGGTCCACATGTCAAGCTTGAAGCGTGCTTATGCAGTTGCAACCATTATCGCTTCTCAACTTGCCAAAGAACTAGGGGAGAGGGAAGGGTGAAATGGAATGCAGGCTCCAGACTTTAAGAAGAGCTGTGAGAACCAAGGACATGTCGGCAGGTGTTTGCCAATACCAGAGATGTTTCTCATAATAAAATAATGACACTCAATTGAACAATGTGACCTGCATTAATAGGGGGAGAGGGAAATCCATATTGTAATTATACATGGGTTTGCACGGGAATTGGGTAGAGCTGGTTTTGCCTTCCCCAATGCCGAAATGATGTATTCAATAAAGTTTTGCATTCAGACATCTTGAATGTGTTTGCTTTGGTTGGGCTCATCAGTTGTAATGTTGATACCTGTCATTAAATAAAACCAGTAAAGTCCATCTAGTTTCTGGGTTTTATCATTGAAACATATTCAGAGTTTGTGTTATTTGGAGTTCTTGGTGCTGTCCAAGTTCTTGGTGCAGAACTGGTGTTGATGTTCATATGTTCAAGATGTTCATATGTTCATGTTTGCTTATTAAAAATCATCTTTAGTCACTACATCAAATATATTGATGACCCATCAGGACTATGAACAATTATTAGACGTTTGGAGTATCTCATATTATGAATATTCAGATTCATGGAGCAGATTTTCAGGAATTCAGAGGTATAGCTTTTTTCTTCCAGGTTGAATTCAGACAGCAGATCATTTTCTCAAAAGTGAATACAAATTTAACCTTTCATCTTTTCCCTCGTTTTTCACAATTCAACTTAAATATTTTTCAGGATAAGCATAGGATAATTCTGTTGATGCAGTGTTGACCATACTAACTGTGTCAGTATTTTCATGTATCATAGCTCATCACATAGATCTTCAGTGAGGAGGTGGAGGAGGGAACAAACACAGAGAAATTAATTATTTGGAAGTTGTTATTCTAAATAAATAAAAGTTGGAGTGAGATTTTGGAATTTGTGAGACTTATGCAAAGACAAAACTCCCTGTCCTTTTTCATATTTCTGGAATAAATAACACATTTTATGCTTGGATGATTACAAAATGCATTTGTCTTCCTCAGGCATATTTTATAATGGCCCCAAGGATGTGCTGGGCTTAATCTTCCAGTCTGTCTTTGACCATCTTGTTAAGAACTTTATCTAATTCTATTGCCATAAGCGATCTCTAAGAGTTTGCACATTCGGAATTTTGAGAATATGAAGAATTCTCTTACACAGTGTCTGCTACGATGAAAATACCTATTCATATTCTCTGGAAGAAAAACACTAGATGTTAAAATACAAATAACTTGCCCAGGAACTTATGGAAAGAGGCAAATTCTGCTTTCAAAATTAAAACCACTCTTTTTAAATCTTCAGTGTTACTCAAACCAATCATTTATGTGATATAATCTAATGGGATTCCCAGACTTAATATAAAGGGGAAGGGGTACTGAATTCCTATTGTCAAACTACATCCTAAATGTAGAAATGTAATACAAACATAAATGTATCTATTTTATGAAAATTAATTAGTAAATACAGAATAGCTCCAGGTAGTCTTAAGTGGCAGATAAAAAGTATAAATTCATGAAATAAATATTGAAGTAAGACAGTAAAATAAGATATAATGCAGTATCAAAAACAGAAAACTGGACTTCCGGTTGGCATCGCAGGCATCGCGGACGGCCCCGCGATCCTGTTAAAGCCGCTCAAACAGCACTAATCGGCTGTTTGGCAGCTTGGAAATCTCTCCTTCAGGAGAAGAAGGAGAGGTGAGCCGGTGGGCGTGGGTAGAGCTCCCCGAAAATCCCTGGATTAATTCCAGGAGCTTGGAGGGTGAGAGCTCCCTGCTTAGCCCACTGAAGCACCGGATCCGGGATGACTCTGTTTAAACAGAGCCAGACGTTGCAACCAACTCTGCTGTTAAAGTGATTGACTGACTGATCCCAAGAGCAGACAGAGCGGAAGCAGGAGAACAAGCAACTTGCAAGTATCAATGCTTAACTCCGAGTTTACAATGTTTCAAACTGTATCTCTTTGAGTTGGAGGCTGGAAGATGGCACCTTTGTTGTGGGCATGAAAGTGAAAGTCAGAAACGAAAGTGTTTTTTGAGCTTATGCTCTGAGTGTGATTAAGCTGCTGGACTGAGAGTTTGGAAGAGGTGGGAGAAGGACTATTTTGCCTGATAAATTATAAGCTATTCTTACCTCTGACTGTCTGAAAACTGTTTAAGAGACTTTGTGGTTGTTAAAGGGGAAAAGACTTTTCTAATATAAGATGGCTTCTAAACAAGTTAAGTCAGTAGCTTCTAAGAGTGGAGGTGGCTCTCCAATAATGTCAGTAGTGACACAGAAAGTACAACTTCTGGTGGAACCACAGAGCCAGGATGCTTCTCTAAAAGACCTTAAAGAATTTATAAAAGAAGCCATGAATAATCAAACTGTAGCTATGAATGATCAAATAGTAATTATAAATGGGAAACTCAAAGAATTTGCAGCAGATATAAAAGCAATTAAAGATGTTGTGGAGGATAAGCATAATGAAATAAGAGAAGATATTATTCTAGCAGTTTCAGGATTGGCAAAACACCTTGTTCAGCTGGAGGAGAGAGTAGAAGAAATCAATGAGGCTAATTTGAACCTGGAAAATAAATTAGGAGAAATTGTGACCAAAACAGAGAAAGTGGATGATGACATGGTTATGTTACAATACAGATCCATGGAATTTGCTCTGAGATTGAGAGGATTAAAAGAAAATACTCATGAAAATTTAACGGATATCTGTGCTGAAGCCTTGGCAGCGATAATTAAAGAAAGACCAGAAGATGTAGCAATTCAAATTGACAAAATTTACAGGGTCAATTCCTGGGCGGCAAGACAAAGGCAGCTGCCAAAAGATGTGGTGAATTACTTTACAACCAGAAGGATTAGAAATGACATTTTACAAGCTTCCTACAGGAACAAGGTTCAGGTGGATGGACAAGAATTGGTGGTCTTGAAAGAGATTCCTCCCAAGATGTTAAGAGATAGAAAGGACTTTGGATTTTTGGTAAATGAATTGAGAAATTTACAACTTCAGTACAGATGGGATGTCCCAACTGGTCTAATAGTAAATTATGGTGGAGAAAGATATTGTTTAAATACACCTTGGAAGGCGAAAGATTTCTATGTTAACGTTTTAAAGGCCGGATACCCACCCTCACTGGGGGAGGGGGGGTAGAAAGAAAAAGGAGATGTTACAACAGGAGAACGATGGAAAGCAGATTCAAACCTATGCTGAAGCCGCAGCTGGAGGAGCTGCTAGAGAGGAAGATTCAGTGCAATTTGGGGGTTCACCACCAACCTCTGAACTACCCAAGAAGATAGAGGAACCTAGAGAACAATGATTGACACGAGCAACTTATAAACTTCAAGAACAACAATTAAAGGAGCAGAATCTCAAGTCTTACAATTATCATTATTGGGAAGGACTGCAGCAATAAAAATGAATGTGTTACCTAGGTTTTTATTTTTGTTTCAAATGATACCAGTGCTCAAGAAAGTTGGAAATTTGATGGAGTGGCAAAAAGGGATTAATATCTTTATCTGGAATGGTAAAAAACCAAGAATAAAACTGAAAATTATACAGGATGTACGTGAGAGAGGAGGTCTTAAAATGCCTAATTTAAAATTGTATTACGAAGCAGTTGTTCTCCATTGTGGGTGGAGACAGCAGCCAGCATGGGTTGTCCCAGCCCATTCAGATTGAAGGACTGAGTCTGTCATAGGTTTTAAATCCCGCCTATGTTGCCGGACAGACCCAGCTTTGACTTAGTCCTTCAGTCTGGACAGGCATGTGGGACTGTCTCTCTGGCCCTTTTTTGGAGATTTTCTCTCTTTCTGAGCTTTTCAGCTCTTTTCTTCCCTTCACCCTTTGTTGGATTTCCTGGTTTGAATTGGACTGTTTTACTTGGACTTTGCTTCTGGATTCTGGATTTTACAGTAAGACTTTTGCCTCAGGAGCGGTCTCTCCGCTTCTGAGGGGATTTTCCCTGACCTAAATTTGTTGCTGCGTGCCTGCGGAGCTTTGCGCTCCCTTTCACGGCTGTTATTTGCCCTTCCTAGTCGGCACAGCAATTGCGGAGTTTCGTGCTCCCCTGCGTGCCCGTTTCTGTCGTCTTTGGCGCCTGATTGCTTCGGGCGGCTTTGGCGCCTGATTGCTTCGGGCGGCTTCAGATTGCTTCGCCGTCGACTCCGCTGCGGCTCTTTTATATAGAGCCGACTAACAGCTGACTGATTTGAAGCCGGAGCGGCGTGGGGGCTTGATTGACATGGCCCGACTTTCTGTTCCGGACTAGCGAAGCGGCGATTTGGTTGCTAGCAGAGTTTTTGTGCTCCCTGTCGGCTCACCTCGCTCTCGCTGCCCTTTGAGTTCTCAGGCAGCCGCCATTTGCGGAGTCTAGCGGTCCCATTAGACAGTTGATTAGGCCACGCCTTTCTGCCGAACTTGGCTGTGGTCTGATTTTTGGCACCTTTGCAATCCGCAGCGGCCATTGGTGGAGTCTCGTGCTCCCGTTGCTACGAGGTATTCCAGCCAAACCTTCCTCCTCACTGTGGGCCTTAGTGGAGCTTTGCGCTTCCACACTTGTGTGTGTGTGAGGTTTGCCCAGTTTTTTCTGGTGTTCCTCTGTTCCCATGGATTGGGTCTACTTGGCTCTCCCTATTGGCTCCTCCTGGCTGACTCTGTTGTGGAGCTTCACGCTCCCCCTTTTCGGAACCCTTTTTTGGGTCACTTACTGTGTATTGCCCCTCATGTGCATCCTGTCAGCTAATTATGCCCAAAAGCCTGCATAAGTCTACACATGGACGGAGAGCCTCCAGTTCTACAAGGGAGGTGGCATCTACCACAGCCATGTCTTCGGCTACGTCTTCTTCTGTTGCGGCACTGCGCCCTCAGCACAGATCAACTGGTCACTCTGGCTCCTCCAAGGCGGAACGTCGCCATGATAAAGTTTTACAAAAACTCTGTGCCAAGGCTAGCAGGCAAAAAACGGCCAAGGACGGAGAGCCCGTTTCGGGCCATGAGGCCACTTCAGCATCAGCTATGGCTCACTCTGACCAGGCTTCCTTGAAGGATTGCCCCATGGTAATCCAGCCTGATGCTCTGTGAGGCACTTTCCTTACTCCTCCTGCACCTGAGCCCTCTTCCGAAGCCTCAGCTTCCACTGTTTTGCCACCTCCTCCCGCTGTTTTGTCACCTCCTCCTGAGCCGACTCTTCCTCAGCCGTCCACAACACCTGCAGCTGGAGTCACTCAATCTACTGCTTTTTTGTCACCAGAGCAGATACAGCAATTCATCACTGCGGCCGTTCAGCAGTCGCTGGCAGCTCAGTTTCGCCCATCAAGCAGGGTGGCTTCAGTATCGTCAGGAGTCCGTTCTGTTCGTTCTGTCTCCTGCCCTGAGGAAGCCCGGGCTGCGAAAGCACCTGCCTCTCCTGTCTCGTCTGCAGGGTCTCCTACATCTTCTTCACCTGAGATGGACATTCAAGACTTCGACCTCTCGGAGGATGAAGGTCTTCCACTGGACCAGCCTGCCTTCACTGGCCTTTTTCCCCAGGCGTTATTTAAATCGCTGTTGTTCAAGGCCATTAACACGGTGGGGTTTGCACTCCTGCTCCGACGCAGTCGTCTCTTCCAGGCTCTTCAGGGGCGTTGGATCCGCTCTTCGCTGAGCCTTCTTGCCAGTGGACATTATCCCTACCCCCCCACTATTTCTAGATGTTATCAAGAAACAATGGGTTGCTCCAGGGGCGGCCCCTTCACCCTCTGCTACAGACCGGCGAAACTTTAATGTTGCATCTGAGCTTTCCACGCTGCTTGAAGTGCCTTCCATCGACGCCCCTGTGGCTGCTCTGCTCTCAAACACCACTATCCCTGGGCATCCTGACGAAGGGCTACGTCCGATTGAACGCCGTTCTGACCAAGTCTTGCAACGGGCCTTCCAGGGGGCAGCCTGGGCCATCCGCTCTGCATCTACTGCTTCGTTCTTTAATCGAACTATGTTACTCTGGCTCCGTCAATTACAAGACAATTTAACGTCAGAGGACATCCGAATGAAGCAGGACTTAAATAAGATCATAGCTCCTCTGCAATTCTCTGCAGATTCCTCCCTCCATGTGGCCCGTTTTGCGGCCAAGTCCTTGGCATCTTCTGTAGTGGCCCGCTATTTTGTTTGGCTACGCCATTGGCAGGCGGATGCCCGTCATAAGTGGCGTTCAGCATCGGTTCCCTTTATGGGATCCAAATTGTTTGGAGATTCGTTGGACACATTCCTCGTGGAGACGAGGGATAAACGAAAAGTCCTGCCAGCTGCATACCGCAGAGGGGAACCCAGATTTGCCCCTTACCCTTCCCGCTCCCAAGCACGGGGGTTGGATGGTGTTAGTACTTCCTTTTCCTCTCATAGGCAGCAGGGTTCGTTTAACTCCAGACTCCATGGTCTTCAGAATAGGTCGTTCAGAGGTAGGCCCTTTTTGTCTAAACGGCCCTTTCAGGGGGGAGGAGGTCGTTCTTTCCGACGCCGCCATTAGTTGCATCCTGGACCCTCCCATTGGTGGCAGATTGGCCTTCTTTGTCCACCATTGGGAACGTTCTACATCCGATCAGTGGGTCCTGGCCACCTTAAGATCCGGGTTGGCCATAGAGTTTGTCTCCCCTCCCCCGATGTCTTTTCTTTGCTATCCTCGTTCGAGTTCTCCTTCTAATCGATCCCGGATGAACTCGGCGGTTCAGCACCTTCTCGCCATCAGAGCTATTCAAAAAGTTCCTGATGGTGAGAGGGGTACAGGGTTTTACTCCAGGGTTTTCCTAGTACCTAAGTCATCGGGGGGGGGGGGCGACCTATTCTAGATCTTAAGCGTCTGAACCGGTATGTCGTTTACCGGAAATTTAAGATGCAGTCTTTGAAAACCATCCTTGACGGCGTTCGGAGGGGCGATCTCCTTTCTTCTATTGATCTTACGGAAGCCTATCTCCACATCCCTATCCTGCCTTCCCATAGGAAATTTCTCCATTTTTATTATGGCGGTTCCCATTACCAGTATAGGACTCTTCCCTTTGGCCTCTCCTCTGCCCCTCGGACCTTTACCAAGGTCTTGGCGGCTTTGGCCACTTCCCTTTGAGCCCAGGCAATTCGTCTCCAGTGTTACCTGGATGACATTTTAATTTTGTCTTCTTCCCCTCAGCAAGCGGTGGCAGATGTACGCACTACTGTTCAGGCATTGGCATCCCACGGCTTCTCCGTTAACACGGAAAAGAGTCACCTTACCCCCTCTACGCGTTTGGTTCACCTAGGGGCATTAATAGATTCAGTGGCTGGGAAGGTGTATCTCTCACAGGAGTGACGGGACAGTTTGAGGGCACTAGTGGCCAAGGTTGAGGGCTCCCGTACTTCTTCTCCCTTTGTGTTATCTCAACTTTTGGGGGAAATGATCTCCGCTATTTCTATTGTCCCTTGGGCCCAGCTTCACTCCCGGGAGTTCAATGGTTTCTTTTGCCATTGCAGAAGGCAGGCAAGGGGACCTCATCAGTCCAGCTTCCAGTACCTCGGAATGTTCGCAGGTCCCTACGTTGGTGGCATTCATCGGCGATTTCAGCAGGCTGCCTCTTCCTCGAGCCTCAGTGAATAGTAGTCACCTCGGATGCCAGTCTTCAAGGTTGGGGGGCTCATTGTCAAGGGCAGGTGGCCCAGGGCCTGTGGACTCCCAACGACGCCTGGAGACCGATCAACTGGCTAGAACTGCAGGTGGTGTTTCTGGCTCTTCGCTCATTCCTCCACCTCCTGGCCAGCTCCCACGTCCTAGTCCTCACGGACAATATGACCGTGAAAGCGCACGTCAACCATCTCGGGGGCACGCGGTCCAAGACTCTAATATCAGTGTCCATGAAATTGGGGCTCTGGGCGGAACGCCACCTGGCTTCCCTCAGAGCGGAACACATCTCCGGGACTGCCAACATCCAGGCGGACTGGTTGAGTCGCCAACAGGTAGACCATGCGGAATGGCGTCTCCATCCCCGGATCTTCTGGGACCTGACAGATCACTACAGTCTCCCGGAGGTTGGTCTATTTGCGACTTCAGCGAATACACAGCTCCCTCGCTTTTTCGCCTGTTATCCATCTCCGCAAGCGGAAGCCGTCAACGCACTTTGGTCCCCGTGGCCCGCGGGGCTCCTGTATGTGTTTCCACCAATCCCTCTGCTGGCCAAGGTCATCCGAAAACTGTTGATGGAATGTGCGGAGGTGATCCTTGTGGCCCCCCACTGGCCTCGGAGGCCCTGGTTTGCGGACCTCCTCTCCTTGTCTGTCGCCCCCTCATGGCACATTCCCCAGGAAGCAGACATTCTGACGCAAGGGGAGCTGGAACATCCGGATCTCCCTTGGCTCAACTTGACCGCTTGGCGGTTGAGCGGTGCATGCTGACTGGCGCTAACATTCCTCTGGAGGTGGTCCATACAATTCAATCCTCTCGGCGGCCTTCCACGGACCATATCTATTCGGCCACTTGGCGGGCCTTTTGTACTTGGTGTGAGCAGCACGAGGTCTGTCCTATTCAGGCATCTATTGTGAATATTTTAGTATTTCTGCAGGTCGGCCTGGCCAAGGGCCTCTCCCCAAACACTTTGCAACGACAGGTGGCAGCTATTTCGTTGGTCCTTACCAGTGGCAACTTGACCTCCTTGGCCCAGCACCCTCTTATTCGGCGGTTTTTACGTGGGGCTGTGAATTTGTGCCCTCCTGTTATCCATCACTACCCTACCTGGGACCTTTCGCTTGTCTTGAACTCTCTCGCGGGCCCACCGTACGAACCTCTTCAGTCGACAAGTCTACGTCTGCTATCGTGTAAAGTCGCCTTTTTAGTCGCCATAACTTCGGCACATCGGATTTCAGAAATCGCGGTTCTCTCCACTCGCTCGGATCTTTGTGTGCTCCATGCGGACCGGGTCGTCCTCCGGTTGGATCCGACCTTTGTACCCAAAGTCAACACAACATTCCACCGCTTGCAGGAACTTATCCTGCCTGATTTCTGCCCGCATCCCGTTCATCCTTGGGAGCGCAAGTGGCATATGCTGGATGTTCGCTGGGCACTTCGAGTGTATCTGAAACGGACTGCTTCGCTCCGCCGGACAGAGGCTTTGTTTGTCTCCTTCTTACCGACCTCCTTGGGGACTAAAGTGTCGTCCTCCACTATCGGTCGCTGGATCCGGCAAACTATTTCTTCAGCTTACGAACTTCGTGCCTTGCCTCCTCATGTGATGGCTCATTCGACTCGCAGCGCAGCAACTTCAGCGGCTTGGGCTACTCAAGCATCCTTACTCGAGATCTGCAGGGTGGCTACTTGGACTTCTCCGTCCCCTTTTATCCATCATTACAAACTGGACAAGTTCGCTTCGGCGGAGGCCGCATGTGGTCATCGAGTGTTGCAGAAGGTTCTATCAGGGGAGGGTTCTGTGGACCAGACTGGTCCCCCCCAGGTTTAGGGACAGTGAACTTGGGTATGTCCCATGCTGGCTGCTGTCTCCACCCACAATGGAAAAGGGGCGTTGGTCCTACCTGAGACGCACCTTTTCGTTGGGTGGAGACAGCAGCCAGACCCTCCCTTCTCCAGTCTGGTGTTTTGCTATTGACTTACCTTCTTACTTACCTCCTTCTGCTTCTCCCACATGCCGAGTCTGTCCTTTTAGTCCTTCGCCAAAGCTGGGTCTGCCCGGCAACATAGGTGGGATTTAAGACCTATGACAGACTCAGTCCTTCAATCTGAATGGGCTAGGACAACCTATGCTGGCTGCTGTCTCCACCCAACGAGAAGGTGTGTCTCAGGTATGACCAACGCCCCTTTTATCACAAATTAGTGATTGGTTTAATTTAACTGAAGAGAGAATTTTAAATATAGAAGGTTATGATTTGTTATATGGATGGCATGCTTATTTGTTATATGAAAAGAAGTGGACAAGGTGTTTAAAGGTCACATATTTAGAAATGCTTTGTTGGGGGTGTGGAAAAAGTACCAATATAAGTTAAATTATAAAATACCTATATGGGCAAATCCTAGATATGCAATAGAAAATATAAGTATAGATCAAAAGCAGGAGGTGATTACTTACAAAGAGCTCCTTTTTTATGGAAAGGGGCAAATTGCGATTGAAATCTTTAAATGTATTGAAGGAAGAAGGGATAATTTGTACTTGGTTTCATTATGGTCAGCTTCAAGCCAGATGGAGAGAAGACCAAAAATTGGTGTTATGCAAAATGAGGAAAATTTGGTAAAACAGATTAGAGATCAAGGTCAAATGCACATTAAAAGGTTGTATAATGCGTTATTGGAAATAGATTCAGAAACGGAATTGAGCAGTGGAAAAAAAATTTGTTTTGTAAAACTTTTCAATTAAAAAAGAACAGAAAACTGTAACAAAAGCTATATAGAAGATGATGAGATCTAGTTTGGTCTAGTGGTTAAGGCACCAGGCTAGAAAGCAAGAGAAGGTGAAATCTAGTTCTACCTTAGCCATGAAAACCAGCTGGATGACTTTGGGTCAATCACATTCTCTCAGCTCAACTCACTTCGTGTTGTTGTGGGAAACTGAAAAGAGGAAGATGTGTTTGATATGTTCTCCACCTTGAGTTATTTGTAAAAACAATAAAAGCGGGATACAAATTAAATAAAGGTAAATAAAATAAAAGCTTATTATTAATAGCAATAGTATTTACAGAACTGCTTTTTGCCTATCCTATAACATCTATCAGAGTGCATATGCTCTAAGCTTTATCAACTAAATAGTGCCTTCTCGTGGGATCGTAGAGTTGTTCCTGTTCTGTTATCACCCTGCCTTCTGCAGGTTCATCTGGATCCAACCTTGCTCTTTTCCCCCAAAAGCCCTAAAATCTGGCTTTTCAAACAGGACAGAGGCCAGGAGATTGTCACCTTTGCCAATGGATTATGGATTGTTGGTATTTAATGGTACATTTTCTCCCTAGCATCCTGTATTTGCATTTGTCACTAGATTATATTTTATATGCTGTCTTAACTGTATGCAGTTAGATTTTGTATGATTGCATGAGTAAATAAACATATGTTGCCAAATGCATTCAAACTCTTTAGCATACAAACTAAATGTAATACATTCATTGTGTCACACAAATATATAAACAAAATATCCAATAAAAATGTAAACAATAATCTACAAAAATAAGCTTAAAACATCCACAATAAATAATGACTTCATAGTCACCTGATGAATTGTAAAATCTTTTGCCAAAAGAATCTTACAATAGTCACACAATAAAATTCCATATTCATCATCTGCAATTATCAGAAAGACAGATTTCAATAACGCCCTACAAGAATAATTCAGTCTTTGAAGTTGTCACATTGGGGACTAATCTGATCTATATAGGAAGGTTGTTGTATAATATAAGATATGTAGCTCTTTTACCCACAATATAAAACCATGTCATCACAATTTGATTCACATTTCAGTTGTATGAATTTAGGCCAAACAGGATTGGTGAGTTCAAGAGTGCAAATGGGAACAATTTGCCACCCACAGTCCTTCCATTCCCACTCTTATTATTTGAATTAAAATAAAGCAAAGTTGAATCTCTGAAAAGCAAGTCTGTGCACTACCTTGAAAGGCAAATCTTAAATTACATGCTTACTATAAACTGCGGACTATATGCAAATCTAGCCAGTGAAATTTAAATCCTAATATCTAAAAGAGTTTAGTTCTTATTCCAGATGTACTGTGGATTGAGTCAATAGCCCCTATCCATGTTGCAGTAACTTCTCAGTGTAAGGAAATTCTGCCCTTGTCCAAATTTAATTGGTACTGACTCCTAAGAGTTTTTAGTGAGATACAGAGATACAGCTAGTTTATTTATTATAATCTATAACTAGCTCCCAGTAATAATCAGAAAAGAAACAACCCAAGAATTACAGCCACGTTCTTCTGGGTAGACTCCATAACACTCATAATTTGAGCCCTCCCAGAACCAAAGGCTTCGAAAATAAGACCTACCTTCCTTATTTCTTTATAAACTGCTCTATCTTACATCCATTAATCTGCTAACTATATTTTTTTGGGCACTTCAAAAATACAGTGGCTTTACCTTTGGAATAATTAATAACAAGCTTTTCTTCAGAGCAATAAGAAGCAAAGCCAGGAATCTGTTAGTCACAGATAGGGAATGGAAGAGATTGCTTGTACCAACAAATTAATATAAAATGTTATTAATATAAAATTTAAACAGAAGGGCTAATATATAGCCTCCTTTATGTCTTGAAAAAAAATCAATATATAATGTAGCCTTCAGTAGCCAATGAATCCCGAAATGTAGCTGAAAAACGATCCTCATTATAGAGACTTCCAACTTCCTCTGATAATCTGACCCTCAGAACAGAGTCAAAATCAGATTTAAAATCAACAAAAGCAGCAAAAAATTAACAGATTAACAGAGTGGAAGGTCTTGTAGGTCATCCAGTCCAATCCCCCCTCCCAAGCAGACCCTACACAATTTCTGACAGATGGCAGTCCAGTCTCTCCTTTGGGTTTAGCACTAAACCTGTCACCCAAATGATATATAATATTAAATAATAATGAACTATAGAACAATCTACCCTAAAGCCAGCTTTTCTACTGAGATAATCTCTGAAATTCAAGCAGAGATGCCTTGCATAAAGTTTCCTGGTTACACTAAGTAAACTGACTGGATTTTAATTTGGCAGTTCTACCTTATCCTTTTTTTATAGATAACCAGCCATCAAATTGGTCAGTGCAAATAAAGAGTGCCAGAAATGTGGCCCACAGCTCAGTATTCCTAGGGAAATTGGTTCCACATTGGGTAAACCTGAACGCCTATGTAAGGATTGCCTCTCCTTCCAACTTAAGAAAGCATGAACTCTTGAAACGTGGTTGTTCAAAAGGATTCTTTTATTAAGCAGAAGTGAAAGCCATCCAGTTAAAGCACGATCTGAATACCCTTAGCCAAGACAAGTAGGATTAAAGCAGTAGAGACCCCTCCCTTTAAGTTAGAATGCAGATTTTAGCCAATACACAACTGTGAAGATGTTTTCTTTCCTAGCTTCCCTGAGAACCCGAACAAACATGCATTCCCACTGTTATCCTTTAAAGTAAAATAACCCACATGGCTATCATAAAGATTCCTTCAGGTAAAGAGGATCTCAGGGCTCTTTGGCGCCAGGATAGAGGTTGTAAAATATCTCTTGACACAGGCAATGCTAATAAATCAAATCCAAGTCTCCCCCATCCTCCAATTGAATGGCAGTATCACTTTTAGGGATCTGACAACCTAATTCTGTCCTAGTTCTGTGTAACTACATAGTTACACAATGTAAAATTTAAAAACTGTTGTCCTGATGAAATTTAAGTAAAAGAGGGGAAGCAGGAGATTATATTCTTCTCTAAATTGATTAAAATAGTTACTTCTATGTAATTTAAGTTTGAAGGTGTCATGGTAAAGTGTTCAAACTATTTAACCGTTTTGTTCAATGTATCACTGTCATTCTGTGCTCTATTCCTTTATTTTCATAGTGGAATTCTTCAGATTACAGAGGGTGGGTGATTTTTCTATACATAAATTAATCTGAATAGAACTAATATTGAAGAAGTAAATAAAACTCATTTAATAAGAATAAAATAGGGGTTTGACTGGAAGTGTCTCAGCAATACAGAATAGTGGGCTCTAATGAGCCTTGCGAAAACCCAGGCTGACAAGACACTGTTGGGGGGTCTTTGGACCAGATCCGTCCTGTAGGGACAGAGAAGAAGGAGAGGCATCTCGGAAGACCAAGAGGAACAGGCAAGTTCCTTGGAGGTTGGAGGAACTCTTCGACTCGGTGATGGGGGATTGCAGCCATCACTAAGCTGGGGCAACCAGACTAAAGCTTTGAGTAGGAGCAGTGATTTGGACGGAGTACTGGTATCAGGTGAATGATTGGCCAGCTCACAGGTAAAAAAGAAATATTTTTAAATTGCTAAAAGAAGCCCCAGCAAAGAAACAGCAGCTAATGGGCAGTGGGGAATGTTAATGGAGAGAGAACAAAGCGGAAATTTAAAGTGTCAAAGCCCAAAACGGAATTTGAGTTTTGGTTTAGAATTTGTCTGGAGATATCTAAATTACTAGAAGAAGAAACCCAAAATAGTGGTGAAGAGGATTGGAAATAATTTTAAAACTTTTGAACATTGAAGGAAGAATAAAGAAAAGTTTAAAACTAAAACCCTGCAACAGAGTTTTTTTAAAAAAACTGGATTTGGATTTGGATTTTAAAATTGGAACTTGGGGAACATTAAAATAAGAAGAAGATTGAAATTGCAAATATTGGCTGCAAATATTGCAACTGCAATTGCAAACTGCAAATATTGGCAACATGGATTTAATAAATAAATTTGATTGTTTTTTTCAATGTGTTGCCTGGAAGTGTGGATTGGAGAGAGACATCTACAGGTGGAAAGATACATTACAACTATTAACTTGTATTTTGGAAAGAAATTTTTCTTAAAGTGATAAGACCGGTGGGAACTTCTGAGGAGGATTTATTTTTGTTTAAGCTGTTTGATCTTGACATTCAAAGAAAGTGGAACATAACAAAACTTAAAATTGGAATAAAGACAACTTAGAAACAACAAAATGACGCAGGAACTAATGAAATGATTAAAACTATGTGCATATGATTCAAATTGGAAATAAATGAAATGCTTATAATGATGCATGGAAAACTTAAACTGGATGAACCAGTGACTTTGCTGGAACATACCCAAGTGGAAGAAACGAAGAACAAGAAGCAAGAAAGTAGCATTAAAAATAAAGATAGTAATTATGAAAATTTAAATGATTATGGTGGGAGTAACAATGAAAAAAAGAGAAGATTTAGGAGAAAATTAATGGGAAAAGGGAAACAAAGGGAAGGGAAGGGAAGGGACGGGACGGGACGGGACGGGACGGGACGGGAAGGAAAGGAAAGGAAAGGAAAGGAAAGGAAAGGAAAGGAAAGGAAAGGAAAGGGGAAAAGGTTAGAAATGAAGATGAATTTTAAAGATCACATTGGGATTAACAATGATAAAAATAGAGGGGTTAGAAAGAGACAAGGAGAGAAAGAAGAGGGGAAGAGAGAAAATATAAAAAATTCAAATGATTACACTGGGATTAACAGTGGTAAAGCAAGAAAGGTGAATAGGGGAAAAAGGAGGAGAGCAGTTGGAAATACAGGGAAAACTAGGAGAACAAGGGGCTTTAAAATTAGGGGGGGAAAGGGGAAAAAGAAAAGAGGATGGGATAAAGAATAGTAAGATTTATAACTATAAATGAATGGTAGTAAGTTTAATAAATGTGATTATAATATTTGGAATGTTTTTAATGGTAATAATGGAATTCAGCTAAAACATTTGAAATTATATCGTATTGATGTAGAAATGAATGATTTTAAAGTGAATTGTAGTAATATATTTGAATGCAATATTTGGATAAATTGGGAGGAAAAAAGAAATGGAAAAGAGGGAAGGAAATGGGTTATATATGAAAAAGGGTATGAATATCAAGATTTATATTGGAATAAATTAGGGAAATATATATATATATATAAAAGGAATGGAAAATTGGGTTTATATACTTAAGTAAATTGTAGTATTGTATTATTTGGCTAATCTGATAAAAAAGAAATGGAGAAGAGGGAAGGAAATGGGTTATATATGTATAATTGTATGAACATTAATTATTTATAATTGGAATAAGGGAATTTAGGGAAAATATTTGAAGTTATATTATATTGTGAAAAGGGAATAATGGGAGAATATTTGAATAAGATACTTTAGAATTAGGTTTAGATTTTAGAAAAATGATTGATTTCAATTTAAAGGATTTCAATTTGAAAAAAGTAATGATGAGTGGAAAAAGAAAAATTGATTAAGATTAGAGATTAGAATGAATGGTAATATTGTTTATGTATTAGAAGAAATAGAAGGTGAATTTCCGGTTGGCGCCACGGGAATACAGACAGGGAATTAGCGGGCTCTTCGGAGCCCCGCGAAAACCCCATCTGCCAAGTCCCTGCTGGTAGGTCTTTGGACCTACCCTGTCCTGTAGGGACAGGGGGGTAGAGAGGGATCCCTCAGATGGCCGAGAGGAACGGGCAGGTTCCTCGGGGCCGGAGGCTTGCCCTCTGCGCCGGTGGCAGTGGAACGGCGACCATGGGGCTGCCCTGAGACCACAGCAACCGGGATACAAGAATGCTCTGGAGGAGAAGAGGAGAAACGAAGAGCAGAGCCGGGAGTTTGCTTGCCGGGTGAGTGGACATCAACCCCGGCAGGAACTGCCCACAAACGCTGAATTACAATTAGTTTGCCCCAGCCTTAACAGCGGCTGAGAACTATTGGGGCACAAAGACAAAAGACCTGTTGGTGGAGAACATAAATTACTGACTTTTTGGAAATGTTTGACTACAGATCTGGATATATTTTTTCTTTACTTTTTGGTGGATAAATGAGATTGGACTATGTTTGGGAGAGAGGAAGGAGAAGAGGAAATAATTATACCTTCAAAAGCAAAGGAAAAAGACAAACGGAGACGGATAAAATAGTTGCCAGCTGAAAAGTGAAAGTGTAAATTCCAGGCTGCTTGTTACTTGAAAAGAGAAACTTTGTTGCTTGTTATTTAAACTGGACAATTCTGAGGAAAAGAACTTGATTTAGGATACATAATCTGTTCACTGAAGGATTTATTAAGGATTAGAAAGAAGAAATTAAATGGAACAATGAAAACTGAACTAATAAACGTGGCAACAAAAGAAGGGTGTGGCAATAGAAGAAGGACATGATGATACCATATATGGAATAGCTTCAAAATTAACTTTGTAGAACTCATAACTTTGATGATATTGAAATGGAAAAGATACATATTTGGACAGATTAGAGAAAGGAATAATGGAATATATTATGTAACAAGACAACAAAATATTATATTTTGATTTAAATGAATGTAACAGTTTCTGGGTGGTTAAATAACGCTAGGAGATTTTTTTTCTTTTTCTTCTCTATGCTCTCTCTATTTCTTTCTTTTAGTATTTTTCTCTTTGTTTCTTTTCTCCTCTCTATTTTCTTTTTTAATCCATTTGACTTCTTTTGTTATATTTCTATTGTCTTTCTTTTCCCTTTTTCTTTTTTAGTGTTGCCTTATTTTTTTTGTATTTCTTTTATTGTAATTATTATTATTATCGCTATTACTCTCTCTTTTTTATTATTATTCTCATATAAAGAGAGTACTTTCAGTAAGTACTTTGACAAAAGATATGTAAAAAATAGGAATATGTTTTCTGCCGCTCAAATCTTACATTATCACTGCTCATTGTCAGGCAATGAGAAAACAATCACTATTGAAATTTCCTTTCGAAATTTCCTTTTTTTCCCCAGAATGATCAAAAGTCAGACATCACATCTTCTGTTACTGGCTGGGTACCTACCAGTTGTCCCCTATTATTACAGATTGTGTCTTTATTGTAGTGCGAACTCAAAAATCTAATTTTGGACAACCTGAGTAAAATTCTCCACTGTTCTTGGTAGCAGTGTGAGTTCAGTGTATTAAAGAGCTCTTTCTCATTGCTATTTAACACATTGTAATTTCCATGCGCTGCAATCCTAGTCTTGTTCACTTAAAAATGCATCCAATTGTTTTCAATTATAGGTATACGTTTTAATTGTTAAATTTTCCATGCGAGTGTTTTCTTTATTTTCGACTTTCTTTTTTATCTGTAATTTAAAATAAAAATATATTCATTAAATTATGTCCAAAAGAAGTCATACAGTTCAGCATAACTTGAAAAAAATTGAAGAAAGACTATTAAAACCGAATTCAAATAATTTGAGCGAAAGATGGTAGAATTATTAAAGATTGAATTAAAAGAAAATATTGGCATTTTCTTTCAGATTTGGTAAATTTTGTATCAAATAACTTTTCAGTGAAAAGATTGAAACATTTTGTATTTTCATTCTTTCATCTTGTATTCATCACATGAATCACTGAAAAAACTATAAACTTTTGCCTAAATTGCAGCATTCTAGGTTGCAGGCATAAATTCTTCCATGTAGCTTTTTCAAAGTGGTCAGCATTAATCCCAAGGGTCAATGTTGCTTTTATTATTATTATTATTATTTAATAGTAATTATATAATTTATATTATTATTTAAAATTTAATCTTCAATTTGATTCACAGTCTGGGACTGGTAAAAACTTAACTGTTCAAGTGCTAACCAAGAACCTAAGACATTAACATTAAGTTAATGTCTGAGTATATAGGCAGTTTCGAGTAAGGTGGTTTTTTGCAAAGTCAGAATATTCAGGTATAAATTCAAAATTTCCATGTATCTAGGCAGCCCTTTGGGTATTGCTCCAAGGGCTCCTATTACTATTACTACAACCATTGATTTCTTCCTCCACAATCACTCAACTTTAATTTGCTTTAATATTAAGCATTATTATTATTATTATTATTATTATTATTATTATTCACAGTCAGACAGATGTTCAGACTGGATCTGGCATTTTTGTTTACTTCTTGAATCCTTTCCATAGTGTTAATTATACTAGTACTTATTAAGTGTTTCCATATAATAAATGTTTGGAGGTCAATGAACTAAGCTTCATAAAGAGGTCAGTGACCTGAATAGTTTGGGGATTCTAATATAGAGTTCACATGATTTGGGCACTTGTTTTTCATAATTTTTTTTTAATCTTATGAACAGAGTATTGACCACATCATATCTTACACAACTTATCATCTCCAAATACATTTTACATAGTTACAATTTTTGCTAAAATATTTTTTTCTTTTCCTTACTTTTTTATCTTATCTTAATACTTCTATGCTTATTGTATAAAGAACATCTTCTTCCGCCTTTAAATTCTAATTTTTTCATTGTTAATAATATATATTTTCTTTTCACTTTCATATTAATTCATTCTTCATCTTAATAAATTTATACATGTTCAGGGTGGTCCTTTTACCATTTCATCTCTTTTATTTTACAACAATCCTTATTCTCCTTCTTCTCTCTTTCCCTTCCCTTCCCTCCCTTCTTTTATCTTTTCCTACTGTCTTCTTTCCCCCTTTCCTACTCCTTCTCTACTTCCCCTTCCTTTCTCCCCATCCTCCTTTCTAACTTTCTCTTCTACTCTTATTTCCCCTCCCTTTCTTCCTCTCCTTTTCCCTTTCTTCTGCTCCTCTCTCTCCTTCCTCACTTCTCCCCTCCTTCTATCCCTCTACTCCTTCTTGCCATTCTCTCTCCATTGCTGTATTCATTTTCAATTCAATATTTTCCTCTATGGTGTCCAGGCAACCCCGATTTTTTCTTCAATTATTATATATATATTTCTCAAAATCTCCATCCCATTTTTTAATTATTAGCAATGTATTTCAACTTATTCCATTTTTACCATGAAAGCTTTTAACTCAATTAACTTTCCACCTCTTATTTTCTTTAATTCCTAATTTCTTATTTCCACATCAATTAATTATTTCCATTTACTAGCATTTCAATTTTATATCACAATTTCAGTTATTTTCACATTTAAACCAATCTATCTTTCACATTGTGTCTTCTAATCCATTTTACAATAAACAATATTACTAACATTTCACTTTTATTATCTTAATTTCAATTAATTATTCCATTTTACCATGATCTATATACTTCTAATTTACTTCTTACATACAATTTCTACTATTACCATTCCTTTAAATCAACCAATAAATGCTTTAATTCCCTTTCTACTATCTAATTATTCTTTCCCTTTTAACCATTTTCTTTTGCTCTCTTCAAAATTCCATTTCTTAATATTTTCCTCCCTTTCTCCCATTCCCTTATTTTCTTCTTTTTCTTTTTATATTTATTGTATCTTTCCCCTGAATCCTTTCTCTAGTTTTTAAAATTGTTGCCCTCTTCATTCTCCCCCTTAATCTTTTCCCATTTCCTTCTCTTCTCCTCTTTTTTGAGGAATATTCCCCCCTTTCTATTTTTATTTTGTCACTGTCAATCCCAGTGTAATTATCTAATTTTTTTATCTTCAATTATTTTCTCTTCAAAGTTGCATTCTTGCTTTTCATTTTTATTCTCCTTATTCTCTTGAAAACTTGGTTTTCAGTTATGATATTGCAGCATCTTGTGGTTATGCGATCAACCACAGCAACCTTTGCTGTGAGCTTCCAACAGCAAAATCAGCGAGGAAGCCGGCAGGAGATTGCAAATGGTGATCATGTGGCATTGTGCCTAATAATCATGTGGATTCCTCTAAGGACAGCTGAAACTATCATTGTTAAGTCAGGGCAGTCACATGACATCACATTTTACATTGCTTAGCAATGGAGTTCCAGTACTGAGGACTAGCTGTAGTAGCCAAACAAAGTCTCTGTTGTTTCATGTAACCAAACTATTATGAGTTCATTTGCCATCAGCCTTTGGGGATGAAGGGGACACTTTCCAATTCCCTAACCTACCAGAAAATTTGATCTCTGCATGTTGGTTGCAATGGATCTGGATTTCAAGTCTTGATACATCATCAATGTTCACAGGTAACAGCTCATTTAAGATTGTTCACCATTCTGTCAGTTTTAAAGCTTTTCTTAGGTATTAAAGTTGAAGAACACACATTACAGTTGTTCTCATGTGATGTGTTCTCCTGAAATCACAGTGTACAAAGATTAATTGGCCATGATCTTTCATTAATACTAGTCCATACTTTAGCCAGAAAAAGGAAGACAAGTTTAATAAATATGTTTTCATGCATGCTATCTTTGTCAACTTAAACATTGGAAAAAGTTGATCACATATTATTTATACCATTTTTATTTTTAGCAGACAAATGTAACAGTTAAACATGCTTATTGATTACTAAACATCATTACTAATAATGTAGGGAGCCTAGTATAATTACATAAATAATATAATTTGCTACCAGTACACAGATTTGTAAAAAACCCAGAAAGTATGAAGTTATGTCAAACTTCTAGTTAAATTGAATGCCACATTGAACTACAATTTTGGAGAATCATACTTAGATCAGAACAAATACACTGTAATTCTCCCACCTTTATGATGGCAATTTATTTGAATTGCCATTTCATATAGAAATAAAAATTTGTTAGGATCCCCATTCTTTAAAAAGAAAGTGAAAGCACTTACACAATTGTCATCATTTTTACTGCTTTAAACCTTAGAAACAGTTTGAAGGCAATTCATGTATTTTCCTGATTCACAAAAGCTGAGAACAAGGAACAAAATGTTGCCCTGAGCTGAGCTAGCACAGAAATTTAATCAAGAATAGCCCCCTGCTCTGGCCACAGAAAAATAATCTATGTGTCTGTGGGACAGGAGGGTTTCAACTCAGCAGCCTGGAAATCTCATCTTTTCACCCAATTTCACCCATACTTTTATTGTCTATTATGAGGACCTAGAAGCTTGTACAGAATTGTTCTTATAAACCTTCAAGGCCAGAAACCAGAAGAAGAGGCTGAAGTAAGAACACTCTTCTGGTGGGGGAAAAAGCTCTATACAGCGTCTCAAAACAATCCAAAAGCTTTGCTGTTTTTAAACTAGATTGCAGGTAGCTGAAAATAAATTGACTTACCTCTTTACATAGGTATCTATGAGGGATTAATGCGGAAAATGACAGACATACATTACAGTACAAATATTTTGATATATATAATTAGATCAGGTTTCAGGACAAAAATAAAAGTAGGATTTGCATGATGCATAACCACCATATGTGTTGTCTTAGTTACCATGGCTTGTTGAAAATGCCATTTACTCTCCAGGGATATCACTCCATGTGATATCAGAGAGACCCAAGCAGAATCCTCATGTTTCTATTTTAAATAGAGGTAATAGTATTTATCCTTTTCTTCTTGAATTGGATGGTATTCACTTACACAAAAATAAACCAAACACATTTCCCCCCATCCATATATGCTCGACTCTACGCCTGCATCAGGGATAGATTTTGTTATCTTTCATCTGTGTCCAATATTGCATCTGTAAATTTACTTCTAAAGAACTTAGTAAAATGGCTTCTATAAATGACTACTTCTGTAAATATCTAAGGATTTTATACAGTGATACAACTGCACTGATAAAATGTTAGAATAAATTATTCTTTCTGTGCAATCAAAACTATTCTGAAGAGTTCAGTTTTGCTTACAGCTGATGTAATGGAGGAAGAGAGTGAAGTTCCATTAAATGAGTAGAAGATGGTTTGAATAAGATTTTTTGTAGTACTTAGTCAAAGCCTTCTTACTTGCTTAGGACCTAAATTGTTGCAGATTGCCTAAGAGATGTGTATGATTACAAGGTAATTAAATTTAAATTAATGGGCCAAACTTTATATAATCTATTTTAAATAACTATTTTAACTTTTATGTACAACTGTTTTATTCTGGCTGTTCACTGCCCTGAGTCTGAAAGGAGAAGGGCGGTATAAAAGTTTAATAAATAAATAAATAATAAATAAATAAATAAATTAGGATAAAACTACACTGTCTGGCATTGTTGATAACATTGATGCTGAATATTTTAAAAAAATAGAATATGAACTGTGGACCAGATGGAATGTCTGATAAAAATGTGTTCTAACATTCAAGTACAAAATCTTACATAGAAACCTTAAAGTATAATTTTAAACTTACTTTCACCTTAGTTATTCACATCAGTCACTCATGACTGATTACTGTACTCTCCATGAAGCTGCCTTTGAAGATCACCTGAAAGCTACAGCTTGTTCACAGTATATCAGCACAGGCAGTGATGGAGGTGCCATGTATTGCTTATGTAATTCCACTATTCAATAAGCTGTGCTGTCTACTAGTTGGCTTCTAGCACAATTCTAAATGGTAGTTATTCACATATAGAGTTCATCATACTTATGACTTAGTTATTTGAGAAATCACTTGTCTGCAGTTGCCCCCTCTGTCCTGTGAGATCAGGCAGAATTGGCATACTTCAAGTTCCATTAATTAAGTAACATCATATAGCAGGATTTAGATCCTTATACTTCCCATTTTTTTATTTTTTATTTTTATTTTTTTTATAAAAAGTTTTTGTTATTTTTTTAAAACAAAAAAACACAGAGTAAGTACATCAATCCTTCTGTGTGTCTTCTCGGTGTTTCTTCCGTGACTTCTTCTTTTTGTTACTCATCCTTTCTTCATTTCTTCCTTAATAATTTCCATTTCTCTATTGCAGTATTTCCCCCAAATTACAATACATTTAATATAACATTCTCCTATTTAATTATCACAATCTTTATCTATATCTCTTTTCTAACCAATCATAAAATTCCCCCCATATTTTATAATAATCCGTATCCTCTCTCTCTTTAATCATCAAAGTTAATCTGTTCATTTCTGCACAATCTACTACTTCCCCTTCCAAAGGGATTTTCTCTGCTTTCCATCTTTGCGCAAATACTATCCTCGCTGCAGTTATTATATGTATAATCAAGTATATGATTTCTTTACTCATTTTCTCTGGTAATTTACCCAATAGGAACAGCTCAGGTTTTAAATCCATATGTTGTTGGATCATTTCTTCTAACTATGTCTTAATTCTGCTCCAATAGTCTCTAGCTTCTGAACATGTCCACCACATATGATAATAAGATCCTGGTATTTGATGGCAGTCTAAATTGTATATATAAATGAATAAATAAACCAAACATAAATGGAGTGTGACTTTCATCTAGGCCAATCATATTGATTTGAAAGCAAATTCCTTAGCATTCAGATAAGGTCACCTGTGAATAATTTTATTTTATAACATGTATATTATAGTTTTTCTTCTAGAACTTCAGGGTGATTAATAATCAGCAAAAGTAGTGTTATTTCATATTGTCAATTTACTATAATATACTCAAGCATAAAAATATATTAAGTATGAGAATGTGTTTATGATATATTGTAACATTTACATTATGTAATAATTATTAGACAAGCAATTGTTTGAATGCTCAAATTCAGGTTGCATTTCTATAGTTAGATATGATACAACCTTTTCACTAGAAAAAGAAATCATTTCCATGCGATATACAAATATACTTCTGATTCAGGGCCATTAGTTTTTTGTTTTTTTAAATTCAGTATATGATGTTTTAAGAAGTAAACAAAAGCACTGATCAAAACCATGTTTGATTTCCAAAAAATATTGTCTTCCCAGAAGTACAAACATAAGTATTCTTTACTTATGTTTAGCCATCCTAAAGATCTCTGGAATTCATTCATTCATTCATTCATTCATTCATTCATTCATTCATTCATTCATTCTAAATTAGCTTAAATACATTCCATAAAAAGAAATAGTTTTTCTAAACCTTTTATATACATAATTTAGGGATGTATTAAGTCCTATTAAATTTTATCTTCTTTTGAAGTATATATGTGCAGAATTTCATTGAAAAAATAATCAAAATATGTTTTAATACTATATATCCTTTGTTGCATTTTTCAAGAAATAGGCAAAGTAACAAAAATGTTTTCATATAAACACAAATGGCATTCTTTAGTTGCATTGAGTTAGTGATTCAACATTTTTTCTGTCATCTATTTGCCAGAGACTGAGTGTAGATTTTTTTCTTTTTGTTGACCACGCCTCCTCTGCTTGGCTGAGCTTCAGTTTATTTCACTCAGTCTAGCTAGAGAGACCTGTGTCTTGTTGCTCTGACATCTAGATCGGGGAGATTCTACCAGCTTGGATTTTCCATCAGTGGAGCTGAAGGAGGATTTATTTTGAGGACCTTTCATAGGGCTGCCTTCAGCACATTCCTGTGTCCTCAGCTGCCGGCAGTGTGTGGGTCCTCCCTGGGGCTCCAGGCTGGCTGCCACCACCCTGGACTACCTGTGGCAGCTTCCGGAGTGGTGTCCCTTTTTAGGGCTCCTCCGGTCAGTGACTGTTTAATTCATTGCTGCTCTTTAGCCACTGGTGGAGGAGCTGGTTTTCTGGCTTGCCAGTATAACTGCCCCCAGCTTTCAGCTCCAACCACATGGGCAGTTCTGGAGTCACTGCCCGGTCTGCCGGGGCAAACTCTAATGAATTTAACAGCTTCGTGGCTCTAGGAGGGCGATTGGGCTCTCACGCCTTGCTCTTCTCAGCTTGTCCTGCGGCGGAGCAGCCAGGAGTGTCTATCCTTCCCTTACCACCAACTGTAAGTTTGAGACTGCGGGGACGCTTTGAGAGCTGAGCTGAGCTGAGCTCTCACGCCATACGGACATTTCTAAGCAAGCTGAGGCAGTGGAGTGAGAGCGCTTAGCTCTCATGCTAAAAATTGGGGGTGATTACACGAAGCAGTGCTGAGGGAGTCCTTTGGTTCCTGCACCTTTTGGAGACAAGCGAGCAGTTCGAATTGGCGCTGGGAGAGCGGTTTCTGGCTGCTTTTGCACCATTTTGTCACTGAATTTGACTTTTGCACCATTTTTATAATGGCCAGTGGCTAGTTGCGGCAAGGGCAGCTGTGCTGGGAGGGCAAGTGTTCTCGTGCTAAGCCCACTGCCATGTACATATAAGGAGTACCTTATTTAACTGTCTTCTCCTCATTTACAGCAGGCCTGTTTTTTGTGCACTTCAACTTCAGACTTAATTGAAGGGAGCCGCCTTGTTTTCCCATAGGCTGCTCACTGTTGTCGGGCAGATTTTGACATGGCTGACCTGGTTTTATCTTCTGATATTGAGCAGCCTGACAGTCCTCCCCAAGAGCACAGGGCCAAAAAGCCTGGTCATAAATCATTCAAGCCTACAACCAGGCATGTTGCAGGCAGGAAGAAGGCTTCATCTCCTCGGCCTTCTGAAAGATCCACTAGTTCAGACAAGGATGCTCAGAGGCCCCATAAGGCCTTGGAAAGACAATTTGCCAAGGCTCGGCAGAAGGCCCACAGTACCCAGCTTCAGGTTGCCTCTAACCTGGATCTGATAACTCATCTTGTACAATGGCAGAACAGTTACATAGTGGACCTTCAGAGGGAGAGGGACAACAGCACACTTTCCCTTCAGGATCCGTGAGGATCAGTTTACCTTCCCAAGTGTAATGATGCTGGTTGTGCCCTCCCCTAGACGTCTGGCCCCAGAGGCGATGTTCACCCCAACGGCAGCAGGCCTATGCTTGGGGGAAGGGCAGAGTACTGCCCTGTCCATGAACTTTCAGACCTTTATTGTGGAGATTATATCAAAGCCCATGACATTGGGCTTCCAGCAGAGAGGTTATTTCCCCATAATATCTGCCAGCCTACAGCTGCAGGTGCCAGCTTCTTTGGACCCAGGGTGAGGTTCTCCTTTTCAACAAGATTCCACACATAGTGCGGAATTCTTGTGGGGAGATGATGATATGGGAGATCCAGAATTTTTGGAAGACGAAGGGCTGTTGCCAGATAAATCAGCCTTCACTGGCCTCTTCCGGCCTTCCGTTTTCAAATCCTTGCTCCATATAGCTAAGGTGTCGACTAATATGGGGGTTTCTGAAGCGCCTGTAGTTCAATCCCAGGGGGCTCACCACCCTCATGATGAGTTGTTTGTGGTACCATCAACCGAACAGGAGTTTATTCCATGCCTGAAGCTTTTTGCTGAAGTGGTTCAAAAACAGTGGAGCCAACCAGGCTCCCTGACTGTGCCTAGCGGCCATGATAAAAAGCTTTACTGTACAGCTCTGGATTTAAACTGGATTTTACAGCTTCCCTCTGTAGAGGCTCTGGTGACCAATTTAGCATCTTCCGCAGTTTTCTCCAATCACATTGTGGAACTGTTGAAGGCGGAGGATAGGAAAGTGGAAGTATCATGTCGAAAAACTCATCAGGCGGCCGCTTGAGCCATTAAGACAGTGACATCGGCTTCCTTTTTCAACCGTGCATCCTTGATGGCATGTCCAGATCCATCCACAACATCGAAAGTACCTATGATTCACATATGCCAACAGTCATTTTCAGTATTGAGCCATGCTGTTCGGCCTGTCATTGGCCCCCAGGATATTTACCAAATTGTTGGCGGCACTGGTGGTGATGGTCTGCTTGATTCCAGTACACATACTCTGCTACCTAGATGACATTTTAATCCTGTCGTCTTCCCAGGCACAAACCACGAAGGACTTGCAGTCTGTGATCCACATCCTCCAACAACACGGTTTTCCCCTAAACCTGCAGAAGAGTCATCTGAGGCCTACAACCAGCATACTCCACCTCGGGGCGGTGATCGACTCCATCAGGGGCCAGGTTTGCCTGTTTCTGGATCGACAACTCAGCATCAAGATGTTGGTGTCACAAATTGTCTCGGGTGATTCCCTTGCTTCTCCTGTCACAGTTGCTTGGGAAAATGATCTTGTATATTTCGATCATGCCCTGGGCGCGGTGGCATGCTTTTCTGCTACAATGGTTTTTGCTACCATTCCAGAAAACAGGTCACAACAACTCCTGGGCCAAAGTGGCACTTCCAGCATGAGTTCATCTATCTTTCCAATGGTGGACATCAGTGGCGCTTCTGAAGGGGTGTGTGTTCCAGGAGCCCAGCCGCATCACAGTGACATCAGATGCGAGCCGCTTCGGCTGGCGGGCTCTCATCTGCTTTCTCAGGTGGCTCAAGGACAATGGTCCCCAGAGGAATGGAAACACAGCATAAATTGGCTGGAGTTGAGGGCAGTCCATCTTGCTCTCTGACACTTTCGGGCCACGCTCATAGGGCAGCATGTGCTGATCTTAACGGACAATGTGGCCACGAAAGTACATATAAATTGAGAAGGAGGCACTTGATCCCAGTCTCTCATGGCCGAGGCAGAGCAGTTGATGAGCTGGGCAGAGAGATACATGCTTTCTCTAAAAGCAGAACACATCTCTGGCTCAACCAACGTTCAGGTGGACTGGTTGAGCAAGACACAATAGGATCCATTGGAACGGCATCTTCATCCGGACCTATTTTGGGAGATGTCCCTGAGATTTGGCCTACCAATCATTGACCTGTTCACCCGGCTGGAGAACACACAGCTTCCAAGGTTTTTCTCTCGGTTTCCGAGCCCAGGGGCAGAAGGATGCAATGCCCTCAGAAGCACATGGCCTCTGGATCTCCTATATGCATTTCCCCCCCTCTCACTCATCCCGAGGGTTATTTGTGAACTGTTAGCCGAAAGAGCAGAGCTGCTTCTAGTTGCTCCTCATTGGCCATGTTGGCTCTGGTGCGCCAACCTGGTGAGTCTCTCTGTGTTCTGACCTTCCTCAGGACAGGATTTCTCTCAGCCAGAGAGTCGTACTACATCTGGAGCCCCAGTGGCTCCAGTTGACCATCTAGCACTTGAGAGGATCCTCCTGAGGAAAGATAATCTTTTGAGGAAGGTGATCCAAACCATGCAGGCTTCCAGGCATGCGTCGATGAACCGGATTTACAATGCTTCTTGGCGATCTTTCTGTCTGTGGTGCTCCAAGGAACACGTTGATCCAACTGCAGCATCAGTACTGGAGGTCCTCTAATTCCTGCAAGCTTGCCTGGACAAGGGGTTGGCCCCCAATATTCTACACTGGCAGGTTGTGGCCTTGGCTACTGTACTTACCTGTGACTAGGTCTGTACTCTCTCCCAACATCTGAGGGTTCCTCCAGGGGGCTGCCAATCTCAGACCACCTGTGGTGCATCGCTACCCAATGTGGGACCTTCCCTTGGTCCTTCAAGCTCTTAAGTCTTTGCCCTTTGAGCCATTGGGTTCCATCAGCCTCCGGTTCCTGACTCTCAAGGTTGCATTTCTCCTGGCAATTACATCTGCCAGGGGATATCTGAATTGGCGGCCTTGTCCAGGTGAAAGGATCTCTGTATTTATCATTCGAACAGAGTTGTACTGCGACTGGACCCCTCCTTTCTGCCCAAGGTGAACTCCTGGTTTCACTATGCCCAGAAGCTCATTCTGCCTGATTTCTGTCCAGCTCCCAACAATCCGCTGGAAGAATGATGGCACACCTTGGACGTTAGGAGGCCCCACAGCAGATACATTAAAAGAACGGTTTTATTTTGATGGACTGAAGCTCTTTTTGTGTCCTTTTACCCCTTGTCAATGGGCAGGAAGGTCTCCTCCTCTATGGTGGGATGTTGGTTGAAGGTGTGTATTGCAAAAGCACATAGGATCAAGGCCAAGTCTCTACCTGGATGGATTTTAGCCCATTCTACTCAGAGCGCTGCAACTATGGCAGCTTGGGCTACCCAGGCTTCCATCGGCAACATTTGTACAGTGGCCACCTGGTCATCATTATCACCATTTATAAGACATTACAAATTGGACAGCTATGCCTCAGCCAAGGCGTCATTTGGACGGCGGGTGTTACAGAGTGTTCACTCCACCCAGGGCCCGGAGGTCAGTCAGCCTCCTGCTCAGAGTCTTTGAGCTTGGGTATATCCCACACTTGGATTATCCAAGCAGCACACTGGAAAAGGGACGTTGTCTTACCTGAACGTCCATTTTCGGTGCGCTGCGAGAATAATCCAACCTGCCCTTCGGTTTCCTGCCTGGGGGTCCCAGGGTGGGTTCTTTCTGCTTCCTTTTTTAGACACACTGGATGACTGTGCCTTCATGAAACAAATTGAAGCTCAGCCAAGCAGAGGAGGCGTGGTCAATAAAAAGGAAAAAAATCTACACTCAGTCTCTAGCAAATAGATGAGAGATAACCCACGTTTGGATTATCCTCGCAGCCCACTGAAAATGGACATTCAGGTAAGACAACATCCGTTTTGAAGTTTAAATATTTTAAAGTAATTTAATTGTGATTGCCTTTTTCAAAATTAGTTAAAAGATCTGTTCCTTTGCCACATTTATAAATCTTTTTATTCTTTCAGTTCCATAAATGTATATTGCAATTCACTATAGGATATAATTGAGTGAGCTGTACAGTGATAAATTTTTCTTGTTAGGAGAAATTACATCCACTAACTTAAGCTACTTTAGCATGAAATTGAAAAAGAATCATTTTGTCTTAATTTACATTCTTGATTCAGTGGCAAGAATATGGATTAGACCTATAAAGCTATCCTGCATTTTCACATAAGTAATAGTAAACTAAACTAGTGTATTTAAAAGTTTCATCAGCCAATAACTGTAAAATTGCTCATTAATTTTTTTATCCAGTTTAGAAAGGTTAATGATTATGAAGTTTTTAAATATATCTTTTGGTCCCTTAGTTCTACTTCCTGTTTCAGTTACATCTTTATCAACAGTAGTCTGCATTTTTCATTTCTCACCTAAGCAGTGCACATTACTCAATAATCAAAATCACTCAGATAATGCTGCAGTTCACTAGCCTTAGGAACTGCTATTTGCCTTGAATAAATTACATGAAAACATGTTGATTGATAGATGTTGCATGTCAGAAAAGAAGATAACTGTATCTTCTTCAGTTTACTAAAAGGTCATGCACACAGCATAATGGGAATAGCCACTGGCAACTTTGAGATAAAGTATATCATGAAAAGGTATAATCTCATAGATTGTGAGACATGGACTCTACACTGTTGTCTTTTCAAATACAAGCGATTTAGCTACTTAACATTTGAGACTCTTGAGATGGAAAGCACATTTTCAGTAGGTACTTAGTATAATTCCAAATAACATATTTGTTCCAGTAATAACCTTTATATTTTGCAATTTTTATGGATAAGGATACATAATATGAGAATATTCATTAAAAATAAAGTACAAGTTGGTATGTAATAAAATTTGTAATTCCTCTTCTTTAAGAAATAATGTGTGATTGAACATTTCAGTGTTAATTTATATGGGTATTATGCATTTCATGAGGAAGATATTTAGAAGAAGATAATGAAAAAATGCAACAAAATATTCTGTTTTTAATAAACATAGTTTTATCAATGGTTATTTTTGATATGATATTTTATATTTACATGCATATCTTTTTAAAATTGAAAATAGCTTTTCCTAAATATTAGATATACACATTGCGGTAAGCGTGAACTTGCTTTTTGGAAAAGTAAAATATAACCATGACAAATAAATATGTTCCAGTTTGCAGAAATATGTACTGAATTTACATATTTATCATTGATAAATGATAAATGAAAAACAAGAAGGCTGAAAACTGTTGAGATACAATGCAAGCTTAATGTAATTCAGTGTTTTTATATTAATGTGAGAGCTTTCTAGGAAAAAAAGCTTAAAAATTTCATACTTCCCACAATACATGTACTACTTATTTGAGAAGTGTGTTTTGCTCCAGTGGATTATAAATCAAATAAACAAGTATCTTTGTTTCTTTCTCCCACCTCTACACACAAAGTAGTGTAATTTGCACTAGTGCAATAAACTATCTTAATTTAAAAATGTAAGGAATCTTATGCATCTAATCGTCTTAAGGGAAAAAACATAGATGGGAACTAATGTTTTAAGTTGAGGAAAACTGACTAGGTTATCTAACCACATTCCTTTTTCTCCTAATGGAGTTGCCAGATTGTCAAAACTGTCCAACTACAGGACCTAAGTAAGATTCTGTAGTATTGTAAAGATATTGATAACAATTTTTATGGCAGCAGAAAGTGCATCAGTTCACAGCTGTAGCGATAACTTGCACTCTGCACTGTTTGCCTTGTTTATATTGGCATAAAGCCCCAAAGTGGAGACTGACAGAGTCATGCAGAAATCTGGTATTTGAGTTGAAATTTACACACTTTAAGTGAGGAACTAAACAGGCTGGTGTTTTCTTTTTCTTACTCAAAAAGTGCAAGGTTACACAATACAGACGGTTTTCATCTTTTCCCATAAATGCACAGATTCCTGGGATATAAATGACTGAATTCATCACCAATTCATCAGGGACGTTGAGCTATGCAGTTCTGTTTACAGTGGCAGAAAGTTAATATAAATTTTCATCAGAAGGGGAAGTTTACACATATGATTCTATTTGTCCTTCATTATTAGCACCTGAGTCTAGCCTGGAACGCATAATTGTCTACAGGCACAGGCCAAATAGATGCAAGGGAAAGGCAAATAAGCACACCAAAAATAATTTTATGGTTGTCTGTTACAATTCTCTCCCTGGGATTCTTAATCTAGAAAATCAATAAACAACAGGAGTGAAACTGCTTTCCTTTCTTCAGTCACAGCCCTGGTGAAAGTATCAGACAGAAGACCATTGTTTGATTCTACACACACATATCCCCTGCATTATTACTAAAAACCTTTGATATCGGAGTAAAGGATATTTTCTTTATCAGGCAATAGTTCCATACTATTATTGTATGATTCTGTATTTTTAATTTGCTTAAAATGTATTAATTATCTAGTTGCTTAATAAGTAAAATACACTCTTGAGTCTTTCCATTAGATTATTGTTCTGGTAGAAAGTTTTATCAAATAAATCAGTGCTTAATATTTCATAGATTTATGAGTTGAAAAACTAAATATGGAGAATTACAATTTTGGGAACCAGAAATAACATAATAATGAGTCTTTTTTTTTTAATTGCTTGGATAACAAGGCCTTTCATTTTAGCCCAGTTTATTAGACTTATATACCACTTTACAGTGCTTTTCAATTTGGGTCCTCATTTTACCCATCTTGGAAGGATGGAAGGCTGAGTCCACCTTGAGCCTGGTGAGATTTGAACTGCCAAATTGCAGGCAGCCAGCAGGCAGCAGAAGTAGCCTGCAGTATTGCATTCTAACCACTGCGCCACAGTGGCTCATTATAGTATTATTGTTGAAATATATGACATTATTCAAAGTCAGTCCATTCGTCTATTTAAGTATTGTCTGTATGGACAGTTTCCGACAGAAGAGTTTTCTTTATGACTGTATTTAATATGCCTCCAATCCTATGATTGGCATAAATAACTATTAGTTGTTTAATATAACATAAGCAACTGATGTTGTTCTTACTTACCAAACATGACCTGCTGGCAACCAAAAACAACTACCAAGTATTTGCTAACATCTGCAATGGGTTTGAGGCAGTTAGTGGGAGCTGCTCTCCAGAGCCATTCTGGCTGTCAACTAACAAATGCTTGACTAGTTGTCAAAAAGGACTGACTAAACATTATGAAGGTGCTTATATACATGAATTCAATGTTATTTTGAAAATGGATTCAGTAAAGTTCAATGAGCATCAGAGGAGTCCTTTCCCATTTCACTCAATGACCTCTCCTTTACATGTTAACTGTGGTAAGGATGTAGCATAGCATACTCAAGTGGAATTTAGTTATTTGCAAATGTCTTGCCTCATTCTGTAATACTTTGCAAATGGTAGTGCTGGCCATAAGTGACCAAGGAATCTAGTTTGATTCTATGACCAACAGCAGCCAATAGCAATCCATGTAGAACATGGGTGTCAAACTGAAGGCCCACAGGCTGGATCTGGCCTGCAGGGTGTTTAAATCTGGCCCGTGGGGCTGGCCTGGAAATATCAAAAACCGGTCCACAGTGCCTCTACCAGCCAAAATGGGCTCAGCATAGCCCACTTTTGGCCTCCATGACCTCCAGAGCACTCTGCTGGCCAAAAACAGGCTGCGTGAAGCCTCCATGCGTCCCATTTTTGACCAGTAGAGTGCTGCAGGAAGACTGGATTGGACTGGATTACAATTATGTGGCCTCAAGTAAGTGCCTGATCTGGATAGAAAACAAGCAACATCCTATGTTAATACTACAGTTTAATGCCAGATTTTATATATTGTAGGTCCATTTAATCTACAATCAGCAATCTATAATTGACAGCCATTTCTATTTACTATCCCGGAACTTTACCTCTGCTGTTAAGTCTTGTATTATCATGTTATTTATCCTATTGCATTTTTATTATTAGTTGAATAATAAAAATAGAATAGTATAAATAGCTTTTCTACCTGGAAAAGCAATTTACTATTAAACAATGGGGTATAAATTTATAAATAAAAAGTTTAGTGAAGTATGAAGAATGAGTAATAAAATAAATAATTAAATAATTTGACAGTAATATCTGGTAGAAGAGATAGGAAAACAGTTATAGTAAGAACTGTGGAAAGAAAGAAGGGGAAAATGCATCTTGAGTCTGTGTCAAACGCCCACACCTGGCCACGCCTACACCTGGCCACATGCCACCACCACCTGGCCCTCCGAGGTCAAACACAACCCTGATGCAGCCCTCAATGAAATTGAGTTTGACACCCCTGATGTAGAAGAAGGCAAACAAACAAACCCTATATTTTTTTAAAAATCAGTTTCACCACCTTTTAAAAATCTATGTATACTAGGAATCTATTTAATGCCTGACAGGTGCCTTATATTAGATCTACATTTGATCTTAGTTGAAAAGTAATTATGTGGAAAAATGCTTTGCAGATGTCAGGCATCCAATCTGCCCAGTAATGTCTTCAACAGCTTGTGTTAAAAAAAAGGAAGAAGAAAGACTTGATTAAGACAAATATTTCCTTGATATAAACCAAGATCAATATTCTGAAGAAATGAAAGAGACAAATGTATAGTATTTATTGTATATGCACAACTATGATTTAGCAGACTGTGAGAACTAGTCCAAGCAGATTATTCAATAACCTTAAACTCCTGGTAACTTCATGCACTAATCCATGCAAATTTCTTGCAATAGTAAGAATGTTAGTGCTGTTGCCTTCTGGGATATTTTCCATAGCGCTGCCCAGTCAATTCATCTCCTGGGCTTTCGCTGTCTGCTCATGCTTGACTGAGCGTAGTGTTCCTTTAAGAGTTTAGGCCACGCCTCCCTTGTCCTTCAGGCTCCCAGTTTATTTCGCTCAGTCTTGCTGTGAGGACTGATTCCCTCTGCGCTGCAGTTACTTGCTTTAGCTAGCCTTTTAGTGGTTAGTTAGGTGTTTGGTAGTTAGTTCATAGGTTTTCTTATTTTCTTAGCTCTGTGTGTGTGTGAGTCATTAGGGGAGCTGAAGAACTTGGAGGAGCAGTTGCGGCTGCAGCTGCTTCCTGCCGTTTGGGATAGGTGAGTGCTCTGGGGCTCCAGACTCACCTGTCTTTAATTCTGAGCTGACCCGGCTGGGCAGCTCTCCCAACCCCAAGGGGGGGCCAAAACTTAGCCGCCGGCGCACCAAGGGCCTCCGAATTGCCGAGAGAGCTCCGGGCGCCATTTTGAGGCTCCATTTAGTCAGGGCGGCTCCGGAGTGCCTGCTCCATTCAGGAGTCAAACTCCGAAGGTTTGTCTTGCTGGCTGGCATATTCCAGCATTTAGAAAGCTTTCCCAGCCAAATTGGTGTTTGGGGGCTTCTGGCAGCGCTGCGATCTCGCCTACAGTGAGCGAGGGAGCGCGAAGAGTTTGGCGCCATTTTTTCCCGCCTTTTCTGCAACGGTTCCAATGGCCTGTGGCGGTGTGAGGGGAAATTCTATCCTGGCCGCTTTCCCTCCTGTGCCTTCTGGACTTGCTGCCTGGACAACCAAAGGTTGGAGGACTATTGGGAGGTTAATTTGATTCTCCCTTTTGTTGTGTGGCTAAATTCACAAGCCTTTACTGTTTCCTTTTCTGACATTGATCAGTGGAACTGACAAAGGGGTTTTTTCCCCTTTTTTCTTATCTATCTGTGACTGTTTCCATTGCCTTCTCCCAGTTCTCTCATTTTCTGATTCACTGTAAATACTGTTATTGGTGCTAATCTGCCTGTTATTATAATATACTTGGACCAGGACTGGCTAATTGTTATGGCTGATCAGGAATTTTCTTCTGATCCTGAGCAACCTCAGACTCCTCCCAGATACAAAAAAGGCTCAAAGTCTAAATCTAAGGCAGCACACAAAGATCAGGGGGTGGCAAGCCTCAAATCTGGGCCACTTGACAAAGATGCTCAGAGGAGGCATCTCGCTTTGGAAAAGCAATGTGACAGGGCGGCCAAGAAGATGCTAGCTGCTGTACCACCTGCTTCTCCTACCTTGGAAGAGGAGGAGGTTTTGGCTCATCAAGACCAGGATCCGGATCAGGCCAACTCTGCCTTACCTCACCAGGATTCTGTGAGGGTGGTGCACTCTGCCCAGTCCAAGGGTAGATCTATGCCAGAAGCCACATTCACCCCGACTGCTGCTGGTCTCAGAGGGGGAGAGGGGCAGGAAATGGCTCAAAATGTTAACTTCCAAACGATTTTAACTAATGCCTTAGCTCAGGTCTTGGCCTCAGGTTTCTCCCAACAGATCCAGCCTCCTCCTGCTGCACCTTCCTGTCAGATGCATCCTAGCCAACATTCTTCCCGACATGCTCCAATCCTGCATCAGGAACTTGTCGGAAGTGAGGAGTCCTGGCAGCCTGAGGGGGACCTGGAGGAGCCTGAATTTTCGGATGATGAGGAGCTGCCACCTGAGAAACCAGCCTTTGCCAGACTCTTCAGACCTGCGGTCTTCAAGACGCTACTACGCAAAGCTAAGTTGGCTACGAACATGTGTTCCGGCCCCCCTCCCCAGGACCAACCTTCTAAAGCTCCGCACAATGAGTTGTTTGATGTCCCAGCCCCAGATAATGACTTTATTCCATGTCCGGAGTTATTTTCCGAGCTGGTCAAGAAGCAGTGGGAGCGTCCAGCAGCTTCATCTGCCCCTTCTAGCCATGACAAAAAGACTTACCCTGTAGACCCAAAGCTAGAGGGGCTCTTGGTCCTACCCACAGTGGATCCCCCGGTAGTTAACTTAACTTCCTCAGCGGTCTTGTCCAGTGATGTAGTAGAGGTCCTTAAACAGGACGACAGGAAAGCTGAGGTGGCTTTCCGCAGGACACATCAGGCAGCAGCTTGGGCAGTCAGGGCAGCCACTTCAGCATCCTTTTTTGATAGAGCCAATTTAATTTGGTTAAAGCAGCTTAGGGAGCGGATTCCCCCAGAGGACTTGAGGCTCCAACAGGACCTCAACAAGATGATCGCGGCGGCCGAGTTCTCGGCGGATGCGTCCTTAGATGCCGCCCGATTTGCTGCTAGGGCCATGGGTTCGTCAATTTCTTCCCGGCGCCTGCTGTGGCTCAAGTCGTGGCGAGCCGATTTAAAATCCAAGTGGAAGCTGTCCACGGCTCCTTATCAGGGCAAGGACTTATTTGGGGCAGCCTTGGACCCCATCTTAGTGGAGGGCCGAGATAAAAGGAAGGTGCTGCCGGTGTCCTTTCGTAGGCCAGACCGTAGGTTCTCTCCATATTCTCAAAGGCAGCCCTTTCGGGCTGACAATGGACCCAGCGGGTCATATTTCAACAGGTTTCAATACCAGGCCTCAGACAGGTATTCTGATCGACAGTCATTCAGGGACAGGGGCAGATACCAAAACCCCCCTAGGAGACCTTTCCGAGGAACAGGCCCCAGACAGATCAAGCGAGGCAAATGACTCGATATCTCATCCTCCCATTGGCGGCTGCCTCAGCCACTTTGCGCATCAATGGGAGATCTCAACGGACGAGAACTGGATCATTCAAACTGTGCGGGAGGGCCTTTCCCTAGAGTTCAGGGCCAGACCCCCCAACCGGTTTGTTTCTTGCCCCGTTCCCTCTCAGCGGGACAAACGTCTCCATATGTCAAAAGAAATTCAACATCTACTGGACATTGGGGCAATAGAGCCGGTTCCTGCAGGACAAGAAAAGACGGGGGTTTATTCAATCCTCTTTCTTGTGGCAAAATCATCAGGGGGCTGGAGGGGCATCTTGAACCTCAGATTTGTCAACAGATTTCTTCTCTTTCGGAAGTTCAAGATGCAGTCCCTCAAGACTATCTTACAATGCGTCAGGAAAGGCGACTGGATGACGTCTTTAGACCTGCAGGAGGCGTACTTACATGTACCTGTGCATCCATACCACCGCAGGTTCCTCAGATTTGCATATGCGGGCAGACACTACCAATATCGGGCGATGCCCTTTGGCCTGTCATCGGCCCCACGCACATTTACAAAACTTTTGGCTGTAGTGGCCGCGTCGGTCAGGCGAATTCCGGTTCGCATTCTTTGTTATTTGGACGATGTCTTGCTTCTTTCCCTGTCACAACAACAGGCTCTTCGCGACCTCCAAAGGGTGAGCGACATCCTGGCTCTCCATGGCTTTTCCGTCAATCGGGCGAAGAGTCATCTTCAGCCGACCACCTGCATCGCTCATCTTGGCGTTCTAATCGACTCGGTGAGAGGTCAGGTATTCCTGTCGCCCGAAAGGAAGCAAGACATCCGACAATTGACACGCAAGATCCTGCTACAACGACAGGTAACCTTTGCCGCTCTATCACAATTGCTAGGCAAATTTATATCTTGTATTGCAGTAATCCCGTGGGCACGCAGGCACGCACGGGAGTTACAGTGGTTCCTCCTACCGGCTCAGAGGTCCGGCCGCAGTGCGTCCAGCGCCAAAACATCGCTACCCGTCCAGGTGAGGAGATCCCTGCGATGGTGGAGGACTCCGGCCATCGACAAGGGTTGTTGGTTTCAGGAAATGGACAGGATTGTGGTAACGTCGGACGCGAGCCTGGTAGGATGGGGCGCTCACTTAGATCAACTCGTGGTTCAGGGTCGGTGGACGCCGGCAGAGGCCGCGACCAGTATAAACTTGCTCGAACTTCGGGCGGTCAGACTGGCTCTTGCCCACTTCCAGGACAGGTTGACAAGCCAACATGTCTTAGTTCTAACCGACAATATGGCCACAAAGGCCCATATAAACAGGGAAGGGGGCACCCGCTCTCATCCTCTGATGTTAGAGACCAACATCCTAATGACTTGGGCAGAAACTCACCTCCTCTCGCTGAGAGCGGAGCATATCTCGGGGGACACGAACTCACGAGCCGACTGGCTCAGCCGGACTCAATTAGACCCGTCAGAGTGGATGCTCCACAGAGACTTGTTCAAGGACATTGTGGGGAGGTTTGGACAACCGGTGGTCGACCTTTTCGCCCGGCCAGAGAATGCCCAGCTCCCAAGGTTCATTTCCAGGTTCCCGTGCCAGGGGGCAGTGGACTGCAACGCCTTGCGCTGCCGCTGGCCGCGGGGCCTTCTTTACGCCTTCCCCCCTCTCCCACTCATCCCGAGGGTAGTTCGGAAGTTGATGGCGGAAGGGGCGGATCTCCTATTGGTGGCCCCCCACTGGCCAAGACGATCCTGGTTCGCCGACCTCGTAGATCTCTCCGTGTCTCCTCCCTGGGAAATCCCTCAACATCGGATCGTGCTTCTCCAGGGGGACATACAGCATCCAGACCCTCTTTGGCTACACCTAACCGTGTGGCACTTGAGAGGGTCATCCTGAAGAAAAGACAGGTCCCAGGGAGGGTCATTCCTACCATACAGGCCGCCCGGCGGCCCTCTACCACGAGGATCTATGAGGCGTCCTGGCGAGCTTTTTGTTCCTGGTGCCGCCTGCACCATGTAGACCCCACATCTGCCTCTGTCACTGACATTCTCATTTTTTTGCAGGATGGTTTCGATAAAGGATTGGCCCCAGCCACTTTGAGGAGACAGGTGGCGGCGTTATCGACTGTTTTGTCTAGAGAGGCTTCAGCGCCACTCACACATGATGTATCGATTAAAGAGTTCCTGAGGGGTGCCACTAACCTGAGACCTCCCAGGATTCACAGATATCCCTCATGGGATCTTTCGCTTGTGCTTCAAGCACTTACGATGCCACCGTTTGAGCCATTGGCGTCAGTCAGTCTTAGGTTCCTCTCCTTTAAAGTGGCTTTCCTCCTGGCCATTACATCGGCTAGGAGGGTTTCCGAGCTGGCGGCACTGTCCGTTCGCAAGGACCTGTGTATCTTCAGACCCAACACAGTTACCCTTCGATTAGACCCTTCATTTATCCCTAAAATTAATTCCAGGTTTCATAGGGAACAAGAAATTGTGTTACCAGATTTTTGTCCCTCCCCTAAGCACAGGTTGGAGATTCACTGGCACACTTTAGACGTGCGGAGGGCCTTACGTCGATACATCGCGAGGACGGCTTCCTTCCGCAAGACAGAAGCACTTCTTGTGTCATTTCTTCCTTCATCTCTGGGAACTAAGGTTTCATCCAGGACGGTGGCTGGTTGGATCAGGGCCTGCATCTCACTGGCGTACAGCTTCAGGGGACGTTCAGTACCAGGTACAGTGTGGGCTCACTCCACAAGGAGTGCGGCAACATCAGCAGCTTGGTCCACCCAAGCGTCGGTGATGGACATCTGCAGAGCAGCCACATGGACCTCCTTGACACCATTTGTCAGGCATTATAGGCTGGACAGTTTTGCGTCAGCTGAAGCGTCTTTTGGACGGCGAGTGTTGCAGAGGGTGTGTTCTGATACGCTTGGAGGGGCCAGTCAGCCTCCCACCCCTTGATGTACAGCTTGGGTATATCCCAGGAGATGAATTGACTGGGCAGCGCTATGGAAAATGGACGTTGCTCACCTGAACGTCCTTTTTCGTAGCGCTGCATGTCAATTCATCCCGCCCTTCTGGCTGCCTGGCTTGGCCAGGGGGACTGTTGTGTTTTCTCACTAGGTACCCGGGATCACAGCGGTCTTCTTCGCGAAACAAACTGGGAGCCTGAAGGACAAGGGAGGCGTGGCCTAAACTCTTAAAGGAACACTACGCTCAGTCAAGCATGAGCAGACAGCGAAAGCCCAGGAGATGAATTGACATGCAGCGCTACGAAAAAGGACGTTCAGGTGAGCAACGTCCATTCTTTCATTTTTCAAGCTAAACTCGATTATCTAGGAATTTTCCCTTCAAGTATTAAGTAGGTCCAACCTTGCTTAGCTTCAAAAATGAGCAAGGTCAGTCAAACATTTCTATTATCTGAGACAAATCAGAGTGTCACATAATTACAAACTATTAGGACCAAAATATTGAAAACTATTGGTTCAAAAATACAATCACAATTCTTAGCAATTGGGACATTTGTAGTTACTGTAATTAAAATAAGAGAGTGGTCTTACCTTCACTTAACATATCCAAGAAACATAAAAGTAAGCAAATGCCAAATAAATAATACCATTCCTTTTACTGTTGGTATATTATTAATTCCAGGGTTTTATACAATAATTATTTAATATATCATAAATGCAATAGTCATCAAAATATTATAGAATAATGTTTCCTATTTTGCTTTACATTAATTTTTCAAACAATGTTAGAAATGTTAATGAAACATTTAAAATTACTCAGGTAGCATCTACTTTAAATGCTCAGAGAGTTGCTGTAATTTGCATGACTTGGTATTTCTTAGTTCTTCTGAATATCTTTTCTATGCACTTAAGGATGTGTTTTGGGTTTTTTAAAGAGTTGTTTTATTTCTCTCTTGATATCTTGCATTAGAGGGCTAAATGTAATTGTAACTTCTGAAGATTTTTATTAAAAAGTTCTGGAGTATTGTATGAAAGTTGTGTTTAAAAAGATGACTGTATTACTGTTAATTGAAATTGATATAAGCCTGAAACATATATGTGCACATAGAGAAAAGTAAATTTCTGCAGTTCTTTTAAAAATGTTTTTAGGAAGAAAATTATTTAATACTTTAGTCATGCTTTCATAAAGTAGAACTTGAACCTTAGCTAAGCTTATTGCTAGTAAAATAGTTCACTTCCAGTAATCTATTTCAATTACTTTCCTACAGCTACCATAACTAGCTTGTATATGTACCAATGCTGGGCATTATTTGAGTGTGCATTTCTAGTTTATCTTGGATATTAAAACAAAATTAAAACAATTATTTTAATTAGAATGTGTGTCAATTAGAATCCCATAGTTTCCTGAGAGCCTATCCAATAAGGACATGGAATATCATTGATTGAGTCTTCAAAACTTTGTCTCAGTATTTGGTGACTTGAATTAATTACACAATTTATTTTACTTTAGTTCATAATATTTTTTAAATTTGATATTAAAATCATAGGACTCTGTACGCTGTTGAAATAAATAAAAATAACCATTCTACATTGTAGACTACGTTCAGCCTAATAAAATAAATTCCTGATCAATATTTGATTTGAATAATATTCAAAACTTAACAAGATTCAGAGAGGAAGATGGGTGAGGCTACAATTCAATTATCAGTTAAAAAAACATAAAACATAATCAGATTTGAAAACATCAGTGAATATTTAGAAAATGACAACATATCGTATCCCCAGATTTTTGAGTTTTTTATGGTTACAAATTTTTTATTAGTTTTTCAAAATATAAAATACACAAATACAAATAAAGATGAGACTAATGGGAAAAAAAGGAGGAGAAAGACAAGAGGAAAAAGTGTAGGATAATAGGGAAAAGAAAAAAGCATTTATATATTGTAATAATATACAATTTCAACTTTTTTATTTTTACATAATATACAGTATACTAGCCATTTTTATAACAGCAACCCTATCTAATCAGCAAAACCCAAAATCAAACTTTCATTTTTTCCCACCTCAAGCACAAAGTCCAGAAGTGGTTTCCAAATAGAAACAAAATTTGTTTGTCTCTTTAATCTTTTCTTTAATCAAAGCATTCAGTTTAGTCTGCTAACTCCATCAACTTTTGTAACCATTAGTCTATTGTGGGAATCAAAGTATCCTTCCATTTTTGTGCATAAAGTATTCTTACTATTGTCAGCATATATAACATCAAAGTTCCATTTTTTTTTTGAGGTTTTCTGTCCATTAAGCCCAAAAGAAAAGTCTCTGGTTTTATCTTTTTTTTAAATTCTTTTTTTTAAATTTATTTATTTTATTTTGATTAAAAGACAAAACAAAAACAGCAAACACAAATATGACAATACAATATACACAACAAATAAACATATGTCAAGTCTTACAACTTGTATTTTAGATATTTACATCAGTAAACTATATTCCTCTATATATATCTCTACACCTTTGCATATTTAACGATATCCTATATTCCCTTTTTGATTTATTGTTTTCTTATTTGGTACTCAATTCCTATCTAGCTATTTTCTTTCTTTTTTCATGTTCCTAGTTCTATTTTATTTTCCTTTTCTCCAGTCAGTCGTACCATCTTTGCCATACTAGGTAATATTCAGTATCTTCTTTTTCCTGCATTTCTTTCGTGAGTTTATACATCTCTGTGCACATCACTTTTAAAATTATTTTATCTTCTGGTGGTGTATCTCCATATTTCCAACTCTGAGCAAAAACGATTCTTGCTGCTGTTAAAATATGGGTGATTAAATATTGTATTTCTTTTTCATATTGGGTTGTAAACATTCCTAATAAATAGGTTAATAATAATAGTCTCTGGTTTTATCTTTATGTTCACTTTAAGAATCTTATTAAAATGTGAATCCTGCTCCAATGATTCTTTGCTTTGTCACAGTCCACCATAAATGGTAAAAAGTTCTTTCTGTACATTTACATTTCCAACATACATTTGAAGTACCTTTGTACATGTTTGACAATTTATCCGGTGTTAAATAACAACGGTACATAATTTTCTTTTAAATTATAATTTAATGTAAAATTTAATTTTGCCCACATGTTTTCCCATTGTTTAAGCATCACATTACATCCAAAATTCATTGCCATTGAATCATATAATGCTTTACATGCTCATTCTCCAAGTTCAATTTTAATGACAATTTATAAACCTTAGCAATAATATGTTCATCATTATCACACAATAGTGTTTCCAATTCATTTTTTTTCAAATCCATAACATTTTTTTCTAACTTAAATCTTTTTTTCAATTGTAAATATATAAACTAATGGCAGATATGTTCTTCTAATTCCAACTTCTATTTAGGTGAGGATAGGGTCATAATAATATATTTTTTTTACTATAAGCCAGTCTAACCTTGCCACCATTTCTTTTCTAAAAAAAGAAAAAAAGCTTCCTGGATGATATCCAAAGAGGCAACTTCAAAGAGAACCTGGTCTTCGAGGTTTTTATTAAGCTAAGTCAGAAGCATTATTACAATAAAAATAACAGTTTTAAATCCAGGACATTTTGTAGACTTGGAAATATGTTCAGTTTAAATAGGTCTTGCGGGATGTGCTGTTGGACATGATCTCACAACACCTTCCAGACTTGGTTATTGATATGTGTAAAAAGTTAGGAGGAACACATGATGATCAGGAACATTAGTTGCAGTGTTTATGAGAGAAAACAGAAAAATTAGTTGTGTTTGAATTTTTTTAACAGTAGTGCCATGTAGGTATATCTTTATAAACACTCAAGCCCTTAAAATCCTGAAACAATTTTTTTTGGTAAAAACATGACTTATATACTTTAAACTATACACAAATGTGTGTGTTGCCTATATTCTAGGAAATGTTATCCTGTGGCCCGAAGTGCTTGGAATATCGTTATAGGATAGAATAACATTATGGGATAGGTGTTTAGGTGTTTCTGTGTATATTTATATTGTTTCAGTTATTTCATTGGAATTTTATTTTTTTATTTTTTCCATCTGGAGACCTTCAGGTTTGGTGAAGTTTAGAAATCCTCATATCATTTCATAGAATTTTATTTCATTCAAGGCACAAACTCATAAACACTTATAATTATAAATCATAGGTGATTAACTGAAGAATTCATGCAAATATAATTATAGAATGAAAAATATCCAAAAATATCATTTGTCATATTTATTTATTTATTTATTTTGGAAAAGTGTTTTATTTATTTTTAAAACATAAAACATAACATCTTTTTGGAGCAAGAGTTTGGCCCGGTATAATATAGATATAAATTCCCAATTTCATCGATTAACATCTTAAGACATACAAAGAATAACAGAATAGCAAAAAAGAAAAAAAATATAAAACAAGACAAAACAAAACCCAAATCTAGACCCATTTTTTCCCATCCAATCTAACATCTTATTCTAACATTTAAGTTTTTATTATGTAGTCACCTTAACTCTTAAATTTCAAATCCAGACAGCACTTTATAGTATTCATTTATCATTTTAAACAATCAATATTTCATATATTTTCTGTACTTCAAAGACCCAAATCAAACCAATGTTTCTTTTAGAACACATCTAATAACCAATATAAAGTATTTCATTCCTCTCTGAAAAACATTTTAAAATCATTATCCATTCTTCAAAAATATTTCCTTCACTCCTCCTAGGTTTATTTTTAGCTGGATTGCAGCTTAATTAGCTGGTTTCCGGGGATGCTTTCCTCCACTCCTATCCTTATTTATTGGCTGGATCACAGTAGAATTTAACTACTAAGAAGAGCCTTGGATAGTACAGTGGTCTAAAGCCCTGTTATTAACATCAGCTGCCTGCAATTATTGCAGGTTCGAATCTCACCAAGGCTCAAGGTTGACTCAGCCTTCCATCCTTTCTAAGGTAGGTAAATTGAGGACCCAGTTTGTGGGGGCAATAAGCTGACTTTGTATAAATATACAAAAGTATGAAGGCTATTGCTTAGCGCATTGTAAGCCGCCCTGAGTCTCCGGAGAAGGGCGGCATATAAATCAAATTAAAAAAAAAACCTGCTTCCAACATTTTCTCGTTCACTCCTCCTATTTTTATTTTTGGCTAGATAACAGCTTTTCAGCTGTTTTCCAGGGATGTTTCCCTCCACTCCTAACCTATATTTCGCTGGTTCACAGTTTAGCTTTAACTGCTCCCCAGTATATCTCCTCCTCTCCTCCTACGTTTATTTTTGCTGGATCACAGCACAATAAGCTGTTTTCCAGGGATGCTTTCCAACACTCCTTACCTTATATTTAACTGGTTCACAGTTTAGCTTTAACTGGTCCCCAGCATTGCCTCCTCCACTCCTCCTTGGTTTATTCTTAACTGGTTCACAGCTTAGTTAACTGTTCTTCAGGGATGCTTACCTCCACTCCTTACTTTATATTAACTGGTTCGCAGTTTGGCTCTAACTGCTCTCCAGTGTTGCCTCCTCCACTCCTCCAGTTTATTTTTAGCTGGTTCACAGTCTTGTCAGCTGCTCTCCAGGGATGCTTTCCTCCACTCCTAACCTTATATTTAACAAATTCACAATTTAATTTTAATCATCTAATTCCCCAAATCATACTTCTTTAACAAATTAAGATGATAATATGTTTTGAAATATGTCTTCTTTTCTACTCTCTCTTGGCCAATTCACCTTAGTTATAGAATCTGTAAACAAATCTTATTGTTATTCAAAAATTCATATCAATTCTCTTATTTGCTATAAAAAACCAACATTTTAAAACAACTTTCAAATTTATTTTCTATAACCATTAAAATACTTATTAATACTTTTTAGAGAATTCTTTTGAAGTATTCACATTTTTTCTATTAATCACGTTTCTTGCTTTAAAAATGAGCATGTAAATAATTCTTAACAATATTCAAAGCTTCATTCACATTTTCTTATTTTCTATAAAACACAATATTTTAACCGCTTTAAAGAAACAGTTTTCTATAATTATTAACTCTATCAGTAATTCTTATTAATAATCAAAAATTCATTCATAATCTTTATATTTCTTATATCTTACAACATTTTAAACCACGCTTATTAGGAAAAAAATATTATTTTCTTTTTAAGAGAATTTTCTTTCAAAGTATCCACATTTTTTCTATAGTAGTATTCCTCGCTTTGGTAAGTTTAAAAAAGAAAAAAGAGAGAGAGAGGGGGAAATAGAGGTATGACAAAGAATATCAAAGGAAAAGATTCAAAAGAAAGAAAAAAGGGAAAAAGGAAAAGCAAAAAGAAAGGAATGAGATAGGAAAATAATACAAAGCAAAAAAGAAAAAGATAGAAAGGAAAGAGAGAGAGGAGAGAGAAACTCTCTTCCTTACATTGTTTAAGAATCAGATTACATGGAAAACATTTACATCCATTTTAATCAAACTATAGTGTTTTTCTCATTCTGTCCAAACTCCTTCTTCTTTTTTTTTCTTTTCCTCCTGTTTTCAGTTCTAATATCCATAAAGTTATAAAGACTAACAAATTTAGTTCTTTCGTATTCCATATATGGTCTCATCATGTCCTCTTCTGGGGGCACGCCCTTCTTTTTCATTACAGCGCCATTAATCAGCATTTTTAACTGTTCCAAATATCTTCTTCTTCCCAACTATCCATAATTAGTTCAAAAACAAGTTTGGATACATCCAAAATCAAACCTCTTTAGTTTTTCCTCAATATACTCCAGTTCAAGAAATAAGAGACGGGGGCTTCCAGTGGGACTGCGACATCGCCAGACGCTTCTTTTTGAAGCGCCAGCCCAGGGCTTCGTAGAACTGCAAGAACAGCGACTATCGGCTGTCTTGCGGTTTGAAAACTTTCCCCCTGGTATGAGGGGGGAAAGTGAGTAGACGGGTGGGGTAGAGCTCCCTGAAAGTGCTGGATTTCACCCATAATCTGGCGCTTGAAGATGAGAGCTCCCCGTTAAGCCTGTCAGTACTCCGGACCCTGGATGCCTCTGCTTTGCAGAGCTGGATGTCGTTAACCATTCCAGCACCAACTTTAAACAGATATTTTTTGAATCGAGCTGGCGGAGCACAAGCAGTATGAATCAAACAGCAAGTATTTTTTTTTCCTTTTAACTCCAAAGATTTACTTTCTTTAAAAGATTCTTCCTAAGCTGAAAGTGAAAGCAAGATGGCGTTTGAGTTTTAACGGGGCGTGAAGAAGTGAAAGCTAAAAGTAATTATTGACAAGCCCCTGTTTGAAACGTAAAACTCCTTTTTGAAAAGTGGATGTAATAAGAAAGGAATAATAATAATTGAAGCAGCAATACAAATTACAAATTGTAAAGGATTCCCTTTTTTTTTTCTTCTTGAAACTCTTTTTTTCTTTTCTCTTCCCCTTTTTTTTCCTGTCCTTCTGGAAGGGAAGGAAGAAGGGGGGCAAGATGGCTGGGCTTTTTGAAAGCAAAGGAGGGTTATTTAACTCTCAATGGTCTGAATTTGAGGAAGCTTTGAGTTCAATTACCTCTGCTTTATTGAAAAGAATTGATACTATATTTCAAGCTTCTCAAGCTGGAAATAATGAAATACATGGAAATACTGAGTTGCAATCTAGCAGTGGGGGATTGAATGAAGAGTTGGGAGATGCAAAAAAACAACAACAGATTATAGCAGATTTTACTGAGGAGAGAAAGATGAATGTTGTGCAAAATAAGGAGCAAGAAGTGTTGCAAGCTGATGAAATTTTGGTTTCACGAATTTTTTTTTATAAAACTCAATCTGCACTTAAAGAGTTGTTTCCAGAAGAAGCTACATTTCTGCAAAAATTTTATAATATGCAATCCCAAAAACCGCAAAATTTTACTGGAGCTAAAAAAGGCAGAGGGATCAAAGTTAAGAAGAAAGTTCGTAAAAAGGAAAAGAAGAAAGACTGGAGAAATGGAAAATAACCCTGCTTGATGAGATGATGGTCCTTAAAAAGTATTGTTTAACTGTTTAAAGATTTTGAATTTTTTGGAAAAAGAAAAAAAAAACAGACAGCAGTTTAATGCCAGTTAACTAAGCGATGAGCGACGATGAAGAGGCAACCAACAGCTGTATTGGAATATTTGAGAAGAATAAACAGATCACAGCAATGCTGGTGTATTGGGTTGTGAAATATGCCCTGACTTGAATGATTTGGATTATTTTATTAAGGACTGCAACAAATTTGGACTTAATTGCAATCGCAGAAGTTCTACTGAATATAGCAAATTGAAGTTTCCTGCTTGATGGTAATGAATACAAGGCAAAAGGACTATGGACCTAGGGCAATTGCAGTTGATCTGGTGGTTTCCCTAATATGTCTGACGAATTTATTAATCTAATTTTTGACTGGATTTGATGGATATCATTGCAAATATAATTACAATTACAAAGTCACTCGGGGGGCTTTTTTTTTTATATACAGAAGCAATTTTTATTTAGGGGGGTAGACGTAAATGAAGATATCTTATATGCTGTTGGAAGATGTGAAGACAAGAAGATTAGCAATTGGTTCAATCTAGTATGAAGAATTTAAAGGATTGAAAAAGTTCTTAAATGATGTTCTTAGTTGATTTGTTAATATGTATTGATATAAGAGGTTTGATTATTAATTAAAAAATTATTGTTAATATTATTTCTTATTAAGTGTTTTGATTATAATTGGACCTTGATGGTTTAAAAGTGAAGGACGGAAGAGTTTATATAGTAATTTTTTTTTAAAATCGGAGGTTTTTTGAGTGAGGGTTTCCTTTTTTTTTCTTTCTTTTTGTTGTTGTTGTTGTTGTTGTTGTTTTGTTTTAAATGAAAGAAGTTATAAAATATTTTGTTAAATTGTATAGACCTAATAATTTGTTAAGTAACAATTAGCCAAATTGAGTAATGATAGGTTTGATTAGATAATACTTAATTGTTTTAATTGCTGTAATTATAAATGGAGATAATTTTGTTGAATTAGATGGAATAAGGAGAAAAAAAGACTTGCTTTCCTTTTATCTATTTGTTTAATGATCATGATTATAATAAGTGTAAAATGGAGTTTAATTTAGAGAATTTAAGCTGTATTTTATTTTGTACTTGCTCTGGGAAGTCGGGGGAGGTGGTTGGGGAGGGGGGGAGAAAATGTATGTAAAATTTTTAAAACTTTTTCAATAAAAAAAAAAGAAATAAGAGACAAAGTTTCTTCTTCAAACAGCAAGGAATACACAGTTTGCAGTTTCCACTTTCACTTCTGTTAACAAGCATCCATCTTACACTTCCTCCGCTTATTATCCTCGCAGCTTTTTTTTTAAGAGACATTCCGTTTCCTCTTCTCCTTCTTTCTCTTTACAGCTAATCCATTCTCCTTAATAACCAAAGATCCATCTAAAAAAAGCATTTAATTCCAAAGACAAATAATAATATTATCATCCTTTAAAGGGTCTTCTCTTCTCCTTGTTAATTATTTTGGATCTTTCGCCCAAATAGTTCTTAGCCGCTGTTAGGGCCAGGGGATTATTAGTTCCAAGTATTTGAAGGCTGTTCCCGCCTGGGCTGATCTTACTCACCCGGCATTCAAACAGCTTGCTCCAGCGTCTCCTCCTGCACTTTGCTTGTCCCTGCTGCCACGGCTTTGGGGCAGCCGCCATGGCTGTCTCTCCCGCCGCCACCGGTGTAGAGGGTTATCCTCTGGCCTCGAGAAACCTGCTCGTTCCTCTTGGCCAGCCAAGGAGGTCCCTCTTTGCCCCCCTATCCCTACAGGGCAGGAGAGGTCTGCAGACCTACTGGTGGGGGCTAAACGGACGGGATTTTTGCGGGGCTCCAAGGAGGCCCGCTATTTCGCGTCCAAGCTGCGGCGCCAACTGGAAGTTCCCCCCCATTTGTCATATTTAGAAGTGATATAATTATCATCGTTTTAAAAAGCATGTTTTAAACCAGGGATCACCACGCTTTCAGACCTCAGGGACCACTAAATTCATAATTTTAAATCCCGTTGATAACTAATATGATCTGCCTAATGACCAGCTGGGTGGGCATGGCAAGGTGGTCATGTGACTGGGTGGGTATGGCCTACTCGATGTCACTCACATCGAAGGGTGCCTTGCCAGCCTCTACTCGCTACTCCTTGCCTGCCTGCCTGGGCTCCTTAGGAAAGGAAGCAGTTGCTGGAACTAAGCAGCCACCATGAGAAAGAGTTGGCAAAACAGCTGGCTCAGTTCAAATTGGATCTAACCAAGAAGGAGACTCAGCAGAAGCACCTCACTGAGGACTACATAGGCTTTCCAAGCAGAAGGAAGACCTGCAGGAGTGCAAGGCCAGGTACCTGCGCCTGGAGGCTCAGCAGGTTGAGATGGTCAGCCAGTTCCAGGGCATTATGCTGTCCCACTGGAACTAGGCCCTCCAGCTCTTTGCCACCAGCAGCACTTCCCTCCAGCTTTTGCCCAAAGCTCTGCACCAGGAGGCTGAAGCAGACCCCAAGTCAGAATTTCTGCCCCCCTCTGACCTGCATAAAAAGACCCAGAAGGGGAAGAATCTGTGCAGCAACACAAAATGTTCATTGCATGTATCCAGCCCAGGGGCCATAGTTTGAGGACCTTTGATTTAGGGCAATATAAAAAATGCAAATAATTTTTCTGCAGACCACCAAAATTTTCTCACAGACCACCAGTTGGTGACCACTGTTTTAAACTGTTTAGTAAGTGCTACACTTGGTGTAGTGGTCAAGACATCAGGACAGAAACAGGGATATATGTAAGTTCTATTGCTGCCTTAGGCACAAAGCCAACTGGGTAAACTTGGGCCAGTCATTTTCTCTCAGTTCTAGGAAGGAGGCTATGACAAACCACTTCTGAAAAACCTGCCAAGAAAAACCACAGGAACCTTTCCAGACCCTCTCCAAGAATCAGACACAATTAAGTGGAAACAAAAGTTTAACAAATATTTGTATAAAGTGTTAAAGTTTAGCATATATAAAAAAACTGCTTTCTGATTAGGTTGGCTCACCTTTGAGCCAAGAATGGATTTTAAAAGAGGTGGTATGTTATTCATAATTTAGATAATGGAGTTTACAGCATATGTTTATAACTTGATGACCCTTTAGATTACATTCAATACCTAGACAAATATATTAGCTCTATTCAGGCATTTGCTTGTACACAAGGATGTCCATACTGAGTTAGAAATTACTTATGCTACCCCAGTTACATTCTTGCATCCAGTTGTGTTAAAACTGGCTATGCCACTTTGAGCAGCAAGATATTTTATTTATTAAATTTAAGTACTATCAATCTCACTCTCCAAGTGTCTCTGGGTGGTTTACAGATAAAAGCATAAAAACTATATAAAAATATAATATATCAATAAAGTGGGAGACAGGTAAAAAACAAAGAATAAGTCAAAAGTTAAAACAATGGGGGAGTGCCTTCAAAGCACTAATTACCTAAGGGTTTCATGCCACTGTGTAAGCCCATGCAGGTTGGCAAAGCAAGATCTTCATATCCTTCTGAAAGGGCAAGAAAGTGTAGCTGCACTTTAGTCTGGTGGGAGAATATTCCAATAAACAACATTTACCATAACTTACCATAAATGGACATTTATATCATCCAATGAGAAGTATGAATGGTTGGTTTATGTAAGATGTAAATATGAACATAAGTTGTGCAAAAATATTTGTTTTTTTTTAAAGAATTGACTACATAGTTGAAGTACTAACAATATATTTTGTAATAATTATATTTTGTGTGCTTAGGTCATCTAATAAGTATTCAATTTTCATAATCTTCCTGTATATTACATTCATTCCTTAAAATGAATCTTGAATAATTTCCATTAAGCAAGTTTCATTTGTAATATACATTAGACAGCAAATTTGCATGTTCAGAAACTGGACCATATTTTGGTCCAGTTCAAGCAACTGCTTTTTCCATTTCAGAAATTGTTGGGTAAAAGTAGAAACTGTTCAGTGAAGGTTGAGACAAGGAGTTCCATTTGTAGGTAGTTACTTTTTTGTATATGAGTAGGTATGAAAAAAGAATAGGAAAAGCAGGGATTTAGATAGGGATAGGATGTTGGAAGAAGGTGGAAGCTCCTTTGAGAGCACTTATGCATTTATTAATGATGATCCTGAGTATTTTAATTACCAGTACTTAGTAGTCCAAGCCAGACCAAGCCATATCTGGAACAAATGAGTTGCTTTTAGACAGTGGTTTTGTACTAAAAAAGCTTATATTTTAAACTTACTGGTTGTTTGTTCTGCTTGTTTATTTTTTCTGAGTAATGAATAAATGTCAAATGTGGACTGCTTCTGCAATGCTCAGTTGAATACATCAAACTGTATTTTTTCTGCTCCTGAAAAACATTTTTATTTCTAAGCTGATCGGAATTTTAGTTAGCAAACTAGCAATTCTAAAGTCTATTATCTAGTCAGGGCTATTGTAAATACTAGATAAGCTGGGTGTCACAATTTGTTGGAATGGATAGCTATTATAAATTTAATGAAAAAAATTAAATAAATGTACTTATTGCTGGTAAAAGTATTATTGTTAGACAAATATCTAAGATTAAATTTTTATGTGTGACTGTGTGCGCTTTTGAGTCGTGTTGATTCATGGCAACTGCCTGGATAAGTTCCTGCAGTTGTCTTGGCACAATTTCAGAAGTTGTTTACCAATGCTTGCTTCTTGGGTTGAGAAAGATTAACCCATGGTCACCCAGGAAGCTTCAGGCCTAAATCAGGACTTGAATTCACATTCTCCCAGTTTATAGTCTGATGCCTTAACCATTACATCAAACCAGTTTTCTAATATGCAAATTACATGCACAAAAATGCAAACAGGGAGACACACACACCACATTAGTCATCCAGATGCAAAGTACTGTGTAAGTACAAGACAGATATACATGTATCTTACATTATTTACAGCAGTATGTTCACCCTGATGTCCATTTTGTTTATTTGAATGAGTTTACAATATATTACTGAGTAATGCAACAGCTTCCAAATATGCACTTGGTTGTACATTCAATTTATACTCTCTTCTGATTGAACTAAAAAAATCTATGGTACAACCAGGGCAGGGTGGGTTCTACCTACCTTTACTATCGGTTACTATCGGTTTGCAACGGGGCCGCGTGCACACTCTTCTGCGCATGCACAGAAGTGTTCTGATGATGTCGGGGTCACTGGGCGGAGCCTCCCACCGGTTTTATTACCGGTTCTATAGAACCAGTCTGAACCGGGGGCACCCACCACTGAACCAGGGGCTATAGGAACTGAAGTTCAAGAGAATTGACTTGCCTTTTTTTTCTTCCAGTTTTTCTTTTCACAGATCCACATACATACTTTAATAACCAACATATAAATCAGCACAGTATCTTTTGATTTAAAATACTGTTTTTAAAGAGTAGCCCACTTTTTAAAAGAAGGATTCAGTATAAGGAAAAAAGGGGAAGTGTAATATAATCCTTTCCTTTGTATTCTTTTTTTTAAAATGGGAAATCTCCACATATTGCATAGTTTCCTGGGAAGATGATAATATATCCTAATTAAATAGACCTGTGATCCTGTAGAAAACTGAACATATACCCACACAAGCACACTATTGTTTATCTGCCAAATTGGTTTCTTAAAATGGTATACTGGATCGTTAGAGTTTATATCCTCAGAAGCTAAAATCCCTTTTCCTCATTAATTCTTCAAGGGTCCCAATTAATCTAATTCCAGGGTATGTCCTTGGTTCTCTATATATGTACAATACAGTTCTACAAAAAGGTTGAGATATTTTATAGGCCTTGTTACTTTCTGATCTATAAAGGCTCCAATTTTAAAAAGAAATGAAAACATTTATCATTCGAATAAAAACACAAAAAACGTGCATTTAGTTTTAAACATAAAAGCTTACTACTGTATTGTACTACTATACTATATTAGTATCCTGCATACAGAATAAAAAATTAAGATATAAAAAAAGAATTCCAGAACAATTAAGATAAAAAATATTCTAGTAATTAACTATTATTTTTCACAAAACTGGTCTAATTATGTATCAGTCATGCTGAAATGAAAGGTCAATAACTACAGATGCATAATTTCCTTCTGATAGATTGCTGTTTGAAAATAGGTTTATGACAATTATGTGATTAATTTCCTTTTATTAAACAGCATTATGAAACTTCATGATGCATTCATCTGTTTATTACTGTTACTTTCCTGTTTAGTTTGAAATTAAGTGTGAATGCAATATAAGTTGAACAGAAAATTCAGATAGGTAAGCATTACCTTTTAAAATAGTTCCTAATTGCAGATTAATTGTATGGTGCCTATGATATCTTGGAGATATATAATCACATCCACATCAAGAAAGTTCACGAATCTGAAAACATCTAACAATTTATGTTGCACATCTGGATCAAGTAATAATGTACTCTGCAATCTTTTTGCTCTTCCTTTGTTCATATCCTTATCTTTAAGTTTTGTACTCATATTATCAAATGTACTTCACATCAGTGGTAGGTTGCCCCCGGTTCGGACTGGTTTGCAAGAACCAGTAGTAAAACCAATGGGAGGCTCTGGCCAGCGCCCTGGATGGCATCATAGGCGATCTGCGCATGCGCAGAAGCTCGGCGCGCACACAAGTCCATTGCGAACCGGTAGTAAAGGTAAGTAGAACCCACCCCTGCTTCACATAATTATATATCATCTAGAATTCAGACTTCCACTGATGTGCTCAGTAACCTACCATACAGCGTTCTTCAATGCTGCGTATAGATTTTTGCATAGAAAATGAATTGCCTTTTTTGAGAAATTCAAAACATGATAAAGATTTCCTTGCAGGTTTTTTTCAATACATATTTTTTTTCCTGCCACAAATAGCAATTATATTTATCAATTCCTCCAAATGAGCAAACTTCCTAATTCAATTGTCAAATCAAAGTTTGAGTAGGCTGAGAAAAAGTGAATGTAACCTTATCAATCCCCTGAATTGGTTATATTGTTGCTGATGATTATTTAAGGAAAAGAGAATCCAGAAGTTACTATTCTGCTAGATTGATAACAGATTGTTCATTTGTTTAAAAGCATGTACCTGCCATTCTTAGAAATGATTCGGTGTAAAATGCATGCACTGAGCACATCAAGGTGAGGGAGACAGATTTATTTAGCACAGCAGACTAAATACTCAGAATTTGAACTCCCATAGCTTAACAATTAATGCTTAAAATTGTAGTTCAGCAACATCTATATGGCGAAGGAATAGCCCACCCATGATAGAGTAAATCAACATTCTGTCAGTGAGGGCATAAATTAAGAGCATGACATAAGAAAAAGAACTAGGTAAATCTAATTTACACTGACAGCATTCACTAAACCATTCCAATACCACTCTATCCTGGCTTTCCCACTACTTGTCAATTAACTTAGGCCAGTGATGGCTATCCTTTTCCGGACTAAGTGCCCAAAGTGGGCATGCCTCTGAACCCCCAGAATGCAATTCGCACGGCCCCGTGCATGCACCCTACCCCTGCACATGCACGTGTAGCCCCTGTGCATGAGCCCCAACCCCACACATGTGCCCTGCCTCCACGCATGCATGCACCCCCACATGTGCCACACCCCACTTGCACATATGTGCAGCCCCATGCATACACACTGGCCCTGCACATGTCAGTGTGGCCCCCACCCATGCACAACCCTGTGCATTCCCCCTGCCCCCTGCGTATGCATGCATGACCCCACGCACATGCCCCACCCCAGTGCATGTGTGTGGCCCCCCTGCACATGCCTCACCCCCGTGCCTGTGCGTGGCCCCCCTCATGCACCCCCTATGCATGCATGGCAGAGACCTGAAGACCAGCTGGGTGGTGGGAGGTGCGCATGCATGTGCATCAGAGCTGAACTGGGCCAACAGCTCGCGTGCCCATACATGCCATAGGTTCACCATCACAGAGTTAGGCTTTGTTCATATGTTTGTTCTGCAACTTAATCCTCATTTATTCTCTCTATATGATCAAATTTTCTTGAAATGCTTGTTCTATACTCATATTGTGTATCCAGACTATATTCATTTATCTCCTATGAACAGAGGACCACTGTTTTACATAGCCACTTTCACTTATCTGAACAGCCTAATCTATTTCTCTATGCTCTTCATTTATTTCAAAGTTAGCACAATTTGTTCCAAAAACCTATCCTTGATTCCTTCATTAGTATTATAGCCCAGTGATTGAGCATTTGATTTTAGATCATGAGCTCCCCAGTTAAAACTTGTGTGCACCTTTTCTTCCTACTCCAAGTATTGTGCTCTTCATCATGATAGAGTGCACCCAGATTTCAAGATGAAGAAAGAATGCCAGAAGTGCACAAAAGAATACCATATTTTTCGGACGATAAGGTGCACCGGAGTATAAGGCGCACCTTACTTTTGGGGGAAGAAAATAGGGGGGTAAAAATCTACCTACCAGGTACTCATCTGGCTAGTCCTTAGCCTGGTCAGCTTCAGCACATTAGTTCACTCGCTGGTTTTGAGGTTGGGGCTGGTTGGGACGTTAGCTTCAGCACATTAGTTTGCTTGCTGGTTTTGAGGTTGGGGCTGAAAAACAGCTTCAAAAGCACAGCTGATCATAGGAAGGAGCTCCAGTGACTAAAGCAGGTGAAGCACGGAAGGGATAAGAGATGGCAGCAGCTGTTCTGGGTAGCCATTGTGGGCACCGTGTGTCGCTTTTTCAGCCTCCAAATGCATCGTATATTCGGGGAGCGATAGGCAGCGATGTGCTTTGGTGATCCCCGCAGCCTTGAAGTTTTCAGCCTCTCAAACGGAGCATTTGGAGGCTGAAAACGTGATGTGCAGAGCCCAAAAACACAAGCCTTTGTTGGTGGCAATCTCTGCAGCCAGGAAGAGGACGCCCGGAGGCTGAAGGGTGGGGGCCGGCGGGTGGGCGGGTTACATTCAAAATATAAGATGCACCCAAATTCTCCATTGTAGTGGTGGCAGCATCCAGGAATGGGTTGTCCTCGCCTGTTAGCCAATAGGACTGACACTGTCAAGTTGTGAGATACGCCTACACCAATGGTCCCCAGCTTTGTCTCAGGCCTAGCTGTGGACAGGCGTGTTTTTTCATAGATTTTCCATTCCTGGATGCCTTTGGGTGTTCTCGTTTAATTTAATTTAATTTAATTTAATTTGCTTAGGTTGTTTGACAGATGTTTGTGACAGCTCATTTTTAACTCATAGCATGTCACCATTATTCCAGTGGGCAGTGCCTAGGCATGAGCTGCTGAAGGCCGTGTGGCGGCACATCAGCCCACTGGCCAGTGGGTCTGACAGGGCAGCCAGCGCTGACCCTAGAGCCCTTTTCCAACAGGGCTTTGAATTCCGGCTCGGCAGGAAGCTCCACCCTCTGCTTCGAGACGAAGAGCTGTTGGGCTGTCAGAAGAAGCCTGAACTCTTTGGAAGCCGCTGGAGTTCTGTAAGTCCTTGCCCAATTGTGGGCAGCTTGCCCTCGCCCCGCAAGTGGTCAGTAGACCAGGGGCCCGATTCCCAAGCCTCTGCTCGCTTGCAGGCACACTTGGAAGCCGCCGTGGCCACAGAGGAGGCAGCCTTTGATCCCAGCTGCTCGGTGGCTCATTAAAATGGTGGACGCAGCTCCTGGAGTCAGCGGTGGAGCCACTTGGCAGATTGAGGGTAAGGAATGGGGTGAGGCTCCCAGGAAGGTCGCTGGAGGGGCAGAGACCTTGGGCTCGAGGTCTGCCAGCAGAAGAGCAGCCTCAAAGATCTCTAAGAGATCACAGAGAATAGCGAAGCCCTCGAAAGCTGCAGAGAAAGATGCAGCTAGATGTCAGAGGGCACTGGAAAAGGAGATTGCCAGGGTTTTGGACTCAGGCAGGGATGCCCCTCAGGGACAGGTAGCAATTTCTTCCCGCCATTTTCAAGAAGGGCAGTTGTTTTCTGAGGAGTTTGACAGCAGGTTTATGCAGCCCTTGTCACCAGATGACAATCTTTAACAGGCAATCTGCCCAGTAACAGAGCTCAGTTTAGTTCTCTTCCTGATCCCTTTTCTGCCCCTGTGGCATGGCAACAGCCTCCCAAGAGTAAATCCTTGCTTGCTGAGGCTACACCTGCCCAGCCTTCAGTGGAGGCCCGCTCTGGAGACAAACAGCATGGTCAATTCCACACAATATGGAGACCATTATTTCTGAAGCCATAGAAAGGGGCATAGCTACTGGGTTACAGCGCAAGCACAGCCACAGCCACAGGGAGGCTTCCCTTCGTTCTGAGTATTCTCAGTCTGTGGAATTGCCCCTCAAAGAACAGGTGTCAGGAGAGTTGCCCCACCCTTGGGGTTCTTATTCCCTGACTTCTTCTGATGCTTCTGATGTTCAGGAGGACATGGACAGAGAGCTTGAGTTCTCAGAGGATGAGGGATTGTCTCCTGACCAACCCTCATTTGTTGGGCTCTTTTGCCCTCATTTATTTAAGTCCTTGCTGTATAAGGCTTCCAGCGCAGCATGTTTGGCAGGACATCTGCCAGCAGTGGATCCACCGGCAGATTCAGTGCATTCCAGTGGTTCCTTGTTTTCCGAGCCCAAGGCAGAGACTGAGGTGGTTCCACCTCACCTTGTTTACTGACATAGTGAACAGACAGTGGGCCACACCGGGGGCAGGTGCCAGTTCCAGTTCCCTGGATAGGCGCCTTTTTAACATGGCTCCAGAATTGTCCCAGACTCTGCAGGTGCCGGCTGTGGATGGGCCAATCACAGCGTTAGTGTCTTCAGAGGTCCTCTCAGATGCCCTGGAAGAGGCCCTCCAGCCGGAGGACAGGCGGGTTGAGCAGTCTGTCAAGAAGGTCCATCAGTCTGCAGCATGGGCCGTGAAGGTTTCAACAGAAGCGTCGTTTTTTAATCGTGCCTTGTTGCTGTGGCTAAGGCAGCTGCAGGACAGGATCCCATTGACTGATTTGCGGGTCCATCAGGATCTCAATAAATTGTTGGCTGCCCTTGAATTTTCGGCAGATGCAACACTGGCAGCTGCGAGGTTCACCTCAAAGGCCATCGCTTCATCTGTGGCTTCCAGGAGGCTCCTTTGGCTCCGACACTGGCAGGCGGATGCCAGGGAAAAGTGGCGACTGGCATCTGCCCCATTTTCGGGGAAGCAGTTGTTTGGGGAGTCGCTGGAGCCACTGCTTGTCGAAACTAAAGAAAAACGTAAGGTCCTTCCTTCCCTTGCACGGCGGACAGAGTCACGACTTTCTCGAAGCCAGCCTTTCCGGTGTCCTGATGGGGGGGTTGACTCCTTTAGGGTGCATTACCCATTCCACCCTAGGCAGGGTCAACCCCAGGATATGGCAGAAAAGTTCAATCAGTTCCCACCTAGGCAGCCCTTTCGAGGTGGAGGGAGCTGCCCTTACCGACGCCAGCAATAGTTGCCTCACGAGCCCTCCCATTGGGGGACGCCTGGCCTTCTTTGCCTGGCATTAGAAGGTATCATGACGGATGCATGGGTTCTGGAGACGGTCTGTTCGGGCCTCTCCTTGGAGTTTCTCCTCACTCCCCCGAGGTTTTTCATCTCTTGCCTGGTTTCGGGTAATCCGGTCAAACGGGACCTCATGGAAACTGCTATCCATCACCTATTGGATATCCACGCTGTTCAGCCAGTTCCTGAGTTTGAGCAAGGGTTGGGATTTTGTTCCATCCTCTTTGTAATTCCAAAATCCTTGGTGGGAGGGGCATAGAGCTATTCTAGATCTCAAAAGATTGAACCGCTATGTTACTTACAAGCGGTTCAAGATGCATTCTCTTAAGTCCATTTTGGACGGCGTCAGGGAGGGCGACTTCCTCACCTCGATTGATCTGACCGAGGCTTATTTACATATCCCCATTTTGTCAAGTCATAGGAAATATCTCCGGCACTATGAGTATAGGGTTTTGCCCTTTGGACTGTCGTCAGTGCCAAGGGTTTTCACGAAGGTGTTGGCAGCCCTAGCAGCCTACCTGCGGGCTCGTCCTGTGCGCATCCAGTGCTATCTGGATGATATCCTTATCCAATCCACCTCTAAGGAACAAGCATGCGAGGACCTCAGAGTCACCATGCGGGTGCTTCAGGAGCACGGATTTTCTGTTAATATAAAAAAGAGTCATTTGATTCCTACCATGCGGCTGCTTCACTTGGGGGCCGAGATCGATACAATTGAGTGCAGGGTGTATCTCTCCCAGGAGCGTCAGGCAAGCTTGGTTAAACTAGTAAACCACATTTCAAGGGCTCATTCGGTGCCCCTGGTGACGCTGTCGCGACTTCTGGGCAAGATGGTATCCTGCATTTCAATTGTGCCCTGGGCGCATTTACATGCCAGGTCAGTCCAGTGGTTTCTTCTCCCTTATCAGAGGGCAGGTACAGACTCCTCTCTTTACAAGGTTAGTGTGCCTCCTGTGGTATTACATTCCTTAGAATGGTGGGTTTCCCAAGCCATTACCAAGGATTGTGCGTTTCGAGAACCTGAGAGACTGACGGTAATGACTGATGCCAGTCTTTATGGTTGGGGAGCTCACCTAGAGGATAGGGTGGCCCAGGGCAGGTGGTCCCAGTCAGATTTGGCTCACAATATCAATTGGCTAGAACTTAGGGCAGTTCATGTGGCCCTTAAGGAGTTCCAGGATCTGGTGGCTGGCAGGCCTCTCTTAATTCTAACTGACAATGTGGCTGCTAAAGCTCACATTAACAGACAGAGGGGTACCCAGTCCAAGGCACTTATGGAGGAGGCCGAGTGGCTCTGTCTGTGGGCAGAGCAGCTCTAGATATCATTGAGGGCAGAGCACATTGGACAGCCAATACTCAGGCAGATTGGCTTAGCAGGGCCACAATTGACCACACAGAATGGTGCCTGCATCCAGGTTTGTTTCAGGAGCTGACGGAGCGCTTTGGACACCCGACTGTGGACCTCTTTGCCATCCTGGACAATGCTCACCTGGACAGGTTCTTTACGAGGTTTACGGTGCCGGGAGCAGAGAGCATCAATGCGCTTCGCAGCCCTTGGCCAGCAGAGCTGCTCTACGCCTTTCCACCATGGGTGGTAAGGAAGATTCTTGCAGAACGGGCAGAGGTGATCCTGCTTAGCTCCGCACTGGCCTCAGCAGCCTTGGTTTGCCGACTTGGTGGCCCTCTCGGTGGCCAGGCCCTGGAGGATACCACCGGACAGAGTCTCCCTCACCCAGGGGGCATTGGTCTACCCAGACCCTCAGTGGCTCCAACTGACTGCCTGGCATTTGAGCGGAGGGCTCTGAGCCAGGACAACTATTCCTCCAAGGTCATTGATACCATCCAGGCCTCCTGGAGGGCTTTTACCAACAGAATTTATGATGCCACCTGGCAAGCTTTTTGGTCTTGGTGTGGTAAGTCGGGTCTTGATCCAACTTTGGTGACTGTGCCCAGATCCTTCAGTTTCTGCAAGTGGGTCTGAACAAAGGGCTCTCGCCCAACACACTCCAGTGTCAGGTGGCGGCACTGTCATCTGTCTTTTCCTGCAAGGGTCTGGACTCCTTGGCTCACCATGCGAACATACGCAGGTTCCTCAAGGGAGCAGCGAATCTCCGGCCTCCGGTGGTTCACTGGTTTCTGACCTGGGACCTCACCAAGGTGCTGCAGGCTCTGATGGGAGAACCCTTTGAACCCTTGCGAGAGGATACCTGTCCTTCAAGGTGTCCTTTCTGGTCGCCATAACTTCAGCCAGGAGGATCTCAGAATTGGCGGCTCTTTCTGTCCAACTGGACCTATGCGTGTTTCATGCCAACCGGGTGGTGTTACATTTGAACCCTTCCTTTCTACCAAAAGTTAACTCATGGTTTCACAGGGCCCAGGAGCTGGTACTCCCAAATTTTTGCCCCAATCCAGCGCATGCGCTGGAACATAAGTGGCACACATTAGACATGCAGAGAGCACTCCAGATTTATATAAATTTAATTTAATTTAATTTATCGCATTTCTATGCCGACCAACTCCCAAGGGACTCTGGTAATATAAAACAGACTTCTTCCTTCAGGAAAACAGAGTCTCTCTGTTTCATTTCAGCTGGCCTCCTTTTGGGCCAAGGTCACTCCTTCGACCCTGGGCCACTGGATTCGGGTGTGTATTGCCAAATCTTATGAGATGCAGGCCCTTCCACTGCCCAAGAGTATTATGGCACACACCACCAGGAGTGCGGCCACAAGTGTGACGTGGGCTATGCAGGCCTCCCTGGAGGAGGTTTGCCATGCTGCTACCTGGTCCTCACTGTCCCCCTTTATCAGGCACTATAAACTTGATGTCTATGCCTCTGCAGATGCAATCTTTGGGAGGTGGGTCCTCCAGCAGGTGCACACTGATGGGGGGACCTAGGGCTGGGCTCCTGCCCACCCGTAAGGACAACACCGCTTTGGTATGTCCCATTCCTGGATGCTGCCACCACTACATGGAGAAGGAACGTTGGTCTTACCTGATACGATCCTTCTCGTTGAGTGGTGGCAGCATCCAGCCCCACCCTGTTTCAGAGCTGGCCTCTGTCCACTGGAGGGTTTTTTTCTTGTTATTGTTTAACTGTTTCTTACTTGTTTCCGGTTCGTAACACGCCGAGGCTGTCGCTACTCCTTCAACAAAGCTTGGGACCGTTGGTGTAGGCGTGTCCTCACAACTTGACAGCCTCAGTCCTATTGGCTAACAGGCGAGGACAACCCATTCCTGGATGCTGCCACCACTCAATGAGAAGGATTATATCAGGTAAGACCAACGTTCCTTTTCAGCCTCTTTTAGGAGGGAAAAAAGTGTGTCCTATACTCCAAAAAATACGGTATATTCTCTGCAAATTTATCTAAGACATGAAACTCACCCCAGCTGCTCAGTTAAAGCAAGCTGTCACTTTTATCAGGCCCAGAGATATAGAAAGATGGTGGAGGCAGCTAATCATTTCAGTGACAATGGTAAAGATATCATTTCATACTACATGAGAGAAGACAATGATAAAACACACATACCACCACAAAAACAATATAAAGGGATTTACATACTACCAGATGGTAGCCTCCTTAAATCCTCCCATTTCTCTATACCTGGCCATTAAAAAAATTGTTACCAAATGTTCCCTTCTTGCAGACTGTCCCTTAAGTCTGAATCTGAGTTCTTGCTATAGGGCGATATCTATAATAAAACAATTATTCTAAATAATTATGTTTCTCTAAGCATTAATAGCATAGACAACATTTAATAAAACAATTTGGTTTGTATATGCATGATCTGGTAGATTTGCTCAAAGATAGCATTTGTTTCATTTTGAGATTCAATTTTTGTGATATAAACCTGATTCCATTTTTTGTATGATAAAAATTAAACACATGCCAATGTAGTCTAGATAAAGATTTATTTCCAGAGTAAGAAATGTGCTGTCTTTGTATTAGTAGGTATTATACAGATACCTCAAGGGAGAAAATAATAATAGAAACTGCTGATAAGTGTTAGAATTCAACATTCCTCTTTTAATTCAACATACTACTGAGAGAGATCTGAAGATTATTCAGAGCACTAATCAGGGGTGAAATCCAAAATTTTTCCTTACTGGTTCTGTGGGTGTGGCTTGGTGGGTGTGGCAGAGGAAGGATATTGCAAAATCTCCATTCCCACCCCACTCTGGGACCAGCCAGAAGTGCTATTTGATGGTTCTCTGAACTACTCAAAATTTCGGCTACCGGTTCTCCAGAACCTGTTAGAACCTGTTTGGATTTCACCCCTGGCACTAATGGTATTTATGATGCAGCTAGAGCAAAACCTTAGGGATATTTTGTTGCTGATGTTGCTGTGCGGGAAAATAAATCCAAAGCTGAAAAGACAGAATTATAATGGGAACATGGAACATAAGCATGAACATGGGAAAACTGAGCTCAGTAAAGAGATTAAATAAATTAACTCCACATTTAGGCATCAGTGATAAAATCATTTAGAATTAACCCTTTTAGTTAGGAAATCATACTATTTACTACATAGGGCATGAAAAATGAAAAATGAAAGAGCAGTGTTGCTTTCATAGTTAGGAAGAGTATACTGTAGCAAAGACTGATCGTGGATACAAAGCAGTCAGTGACTTTTCACATAGACCTTGTGAACACTTCTTTAATATGAACATCAGTCAAGTTCCAATAGAAAATAATATCTATCTATCTATCTATCTATCTATCTATCTATCTATCTATCACCCAGCTAGAGCAAGGGAAAGGAGATTTGCTAGCTGTTACATATATATAGTTTCAATCAGAATAGAGGTGGAAGGGACCTTGGAAATCTTCTAGTCCAATTAAGCCTAGCTTGTCCTAATAGGCTTAATGGGAGTCTGGCCTTCTCCATGATTAGGATATTGTTTCTTACCTGCTTTTTTATCTGGTGCTACTTTCTAGGCTATTTGTTTACCTTCTAGGCTTTCTGTTGGACCTTTTATTGGTTTATTGGTTTATCTTCTCCACTGATGGAAAAGATGATGTTGATGAGTTTTATGGTCAATTACAATTGATACTGAAATTCCAAGTTATAAATAGTAAAGAGAAAAACATAGATGGACTGTATAAAGTAGTGGGATTCAGCTGGTCCTGGCTGGTTCGGGTGAACCAGTAGTAGAAATTCTGGCTGGCCATGCCCATGCTGCCCCGCCCCACCCTGCCCCACCACTACTCACAGAATCTGCTTACCGCTGCTCATGAAGGTAAGGCCAAAGGGCATGGGCTGGCGAATGGGTGGGGGAGAGCGAGCTGGCAGAGGGGTGATACCGGCGGCGGGTGAACCGATAGGCGAGGAGAGAGGGAAGCATGTGGGAGATTGCGGCACCGGAGCCCTTCCCTTATGTTTCTCCAAGCTGGCCTGGCCTGCGAGGGAAGCACGCGGGAGCTCACCAACCAGACTAGTGAGGTGGAGGGGTGGTGGGCAGGCAGCCCTTGGGAGAGCGCTGTGCTGGAGTGCTGTGTGTTCTTGGGCCTCCCGCTCATCTCTGCCTCTGCAAGGCAGAAAGAAAGCCATAAAAGTCTTCACCTGCACCCTCCTGGGGCCTAGTCTCGGCGCCAATTCATACATTTCTCCATGGACCGCTAAGAGCCCAAAGCTGGTGGCACCAAGGCAGCCAATGCCTCCTGTTGCTTTGAGCTCAGAGCGGTAAGCCGCGTCCAGGAAGCACTCCGAAGAGAAGCTGTCGAAGTCATCCCTAGCTAGGAATCTCAAATACAGATGAGAATGAACACTGTGTTGTAGCCAGCAATAGATCAGCCTCCTGTGAACTTTCTCTCTCGAGAAGCTCAGGTGCTCGCCAATCGCCAAGTCGCCTGGAGTCCCAGGGACGGGATGGGGTCCTTCAGGCACTTAGTTTGGCTGCCTGTTTAGTAGCTTCAGCCCTCAGCTACCACACAAACTTTCATTACCAGTCATATTTGAGATTCCTAGCTGCAGTTTACTCGTGAGCACCATTGGCTGGGAGAAGCAGGGAGAAAGGCCAATGGTGCTCACGAGTAAACAGCAGATTAGAGGCAACCAGCAGATCACTGGCTTCCTTGCTTGGCTGCTCGCCGCCCAGAGCTTGCAGGCAGTGAACGAAACCACTGCCTCCCATCTCCACGCATTGAGGAAGCCGAGCAGCAGCGGGAAGAGCACAGACCTCCTGAACCGCAGGAAACAGTTGCCAGTGATGCCTTCGGGCAAAGATGTTGTGAGCGGGGAGGCTCAACCTCCCGGTAGGAGCAGTGAAGCACTCACCACCCCTCTGACTCCCTCCAAGCCTCCTCCCACCATGCTTCTCTTCCTCCTCATCAGAAGCGCTCACAAGTGACAAGAGATGTGTTATTTTTGTGGGATTGTCCCCCTGGTCTTCAATACATGGCTCATCGGCCTCCGGACGTCAGATTCCAACCACCCAGCACCAGTTCAGAGGTTCCTTTCCCCCCCTCTGGGACGGAGAGAGAGGGAGGAAGGGAGGGTAAGAGAGAGAGAGAGAAGAGACACACAGAGAGGGGGGAAAGAGAGACAAGAGACAGAGTGGGAGGGTGGGAAAGAGAGAGACAAGAGACACACACACAGAGAGAGAAAGAGATGAGAAAGAGAAATAGGGAGAAAGAAAGAGATGAAAGAAATGAAAGAGAAAGAGATGAGAGAGAAGAGATGAGGTGAGAGAGAGATGAGAAAGAGAGAGAGATAGGAAGAAAGCAAAAGAGATGAGAGAGAAATGAGAGAAAAAGAGAGAAAAAGAGAGAGGAGATGAGAGAGAGGGAGGGAGAAAAGAGAGAGGCAGATAGATATATGTTTAAAAGAAAATAGAAAAATGGCTGTTTGAGTATTTAAGGTTGCAGACCCCTGGGTTAGGCAAACACCATGGTCATTAAGTGAACCTTGTGGTCTTTAAATGAACACTGTGGTTGTTAAACAAGTCCATTTTCCCCAATGGGCATTTCTAGCCAAAAACCAGAAGGAATTGTTGGAAACTGGCAAAAAAACATAGAAAACCTCAGTCATATGACTGTGTGGGATGTTGTAACTGGTCATAAGTGTGTGTGTGTGTGTGTGTGCGTGCGTGCGTGCATGGCTGTCAAAACTCCAAAAACAGGTCAAGTAGCTCTGGGAAGGTCAGTCGTAAATTAGAACACTTGCTAAGCAACTGGCCATTAAGTGAGGATCACTTGTATTTGGTTTGCCTTAAGGGTTGTGAGCTGTATGGAATCTGGTTTCCTTTGACCCTTTGGGGGAATTGCAAAAGGTCCGGATGGGGGAATCCTCATAGGGGGAACTAGGATCGTGACCACCTAGCCACGCCCACCCAGTCACATGACCACCTAGCTATGCACACCCAGTCACATGGTCACCTAGATACACCCACCTAGTCATATAGCCATCTATCCATTCCCACCAGTCACAGGGCCATCTAGTCATGCCCACAGAACCGGTAGTAAAATATTTGAATCCCACCACTGAGGGATGTATAGCTGAGGAAAGTGAATATACATCACCAGATAGAGCACATATAAATCAAAGTGACTAAATGATTGGTGCAAGGTAATAGAAGAACTCAGTAATAATAGCAAAGACATAGCTAGGGCAGATTGTGGAAAAATCGCAAATTGCTCAAATTCAATTCCAAATGAAGCTAACATGAAGAACCAACTCAATCTAGTTTCCACAATGTGATCTTGAAACTATATCTACTATTTTCAAGATGAACAGTAGGAATTGCTTTGAACTCATGGAAATCAGAAGACCAGGAGAAAGGACCAGAATTGTGGAATATAAACTGACAGCAAACAGCACTGCTTACTAGAATTGTTGATGTTACTTAGTTTGGGTAATGAAACATCTGCAAGAAAACAAGCAAGCTCAGGGAGCACCAAAGACCCCTCATGTCAACCCTGAGCTACAAATATTCTCCTTTATTAGAACAGTGGAATGAAATCAAAGAAATTGTTAAGGATGAATGTAAGGAGAAATTTCCAAAGACCAAGAAACAGAAGAAAGCAAACTGGATGTTAAAAAAAGATGGAAATCGTGAAGGATGAAGAGAAGCCAAGAAAGACAAAAATTTCAAAAAAGGACTTAACAATATCAAAGAGCTGTTAGAAGGGGCAAGAAGTAGTATTATGATATGTGACATTGAAAATGGAAACAAGAAAGCAAAGAAAACTTTTCAGAAATATCTCTAAACTCAAGAGTTTCCAATCTTGAATTGATATGCCAATTTTAACTGTATTCAAATAGTAACTAATTCAAAGATCAAATAAAGATGGAAGGAGTCTACTGAAAATCTGTATAATAGAGATGTTGATACCCAAGATACCTTAGACCAGTGATGGCTAACCTTTTTGCCATCGCGTGCCATAAATGGGGGGGGGGGGAGCGGGGGGGGGGGGTCATGCGCACATGCCCACACCCATAATTCAATGCGCCCTGTGCATGCGCATGTAACACCTCCGCGCTCCCCCTGCTTTTGGCACACGATGGCATGGTGGGCCCAGTAGCCCCATTTTTCGTTCTCCCCAGGCGCCACAGGATTTCTTGGAGCCTGTGGAGGGTGAAAACAGCCTTCCTCATCCCCCCAGAGGCCTTCCGGTGGCTGGAAATAGCCCATTTCCCGATTTCCGGTGGGAAGAGAAGGCCCATTTTTCACACTCCCCAGACTCCAAAGGCTTTCTAGGAACCTGGGGAGGGTGAAAACGGCCTTCCCCATCCCCTTGGAGGCCCTCCGGAGGCCAGAAATGGCCCATTTCCCAACTTCCGGTGGGACCGGAAGGCCCGTTATTTGCTCTCGCCAGGCTCCAGAGGCTTTCTAGGGGCCTGGAGAGGGCAAAAATGGCCTTCCCCACCCCCCAGAGGCCCTCTGGAGGCTGGAAACGGCCCATGGGTGGGCCCAGAAGGCCCGAAAATCAGCTGGCTGGCATGCGCATGTGCGCTGGAGCTGAGCTAGGACAACACTCACATGCCCACAGATATGGCTTCATGTGCCACAGGTTTGCCATCACGGCCTTAGACAATATTCCCTGTTTACAAGACCTAGTACTAGAAGATGAAGTTAGATTAACACTATAATAAGTAAGAAGTTGAAAGGCCACAAGCATTGATAAAATAGCTACAAAAACTGACAAGTAATAGAAAATTCAGTAAATTCTAATCAAATTATACCAACAGATCTGAAGAATGACATAGTGATCTACAAATTGGAAGAGAGCAGCATACATACCAATACGAAAGCAAGAAGACTTCACAGAATGTTCATGCTATCATACAATATCCTTAATTTCATGTTAGCAAAATAATATTTTGGTTCACCTAACACAGATTAGAGTCCTTTGTTTTGAAAAGATGTGTTTTATGTTTTTGTTTTAAAAATAAAAAGAAATTTATTAAAAAAAAAGACTGAGAACGAACAGTTCAACCTGTGCTTGCATTTAGTGGGGACGTCCATAAACAATAGTACAGCAATACTGTCAAAATCGTGGCTGTGATAGTTGATCAGAGCTCCTCTGTTTTTATGTGCAACAACTTTAGTGTTTAGGAGCAGAGGTAAGTTAGCTGCTTTTCTATTAATACATAATCCTTAAAAGGGCTCTCCAGTAGGGACCATGCATGGTCTAATTCAAACTGGAAATGTAGCAAAGGAAAATGTTTTTCCCCACTCTGATTTGTCTTGTTTCCCCCACTGGAAATGGCTATTTGCGACACACAAGGAGGGGATACTTTCCTAAGAACTCACAATTCAAGAATATCAATGTTAATTTGGATTGCCAACAAACTCCTGTCTGTGACAAAACAGAACACAAGTCTCAGCCCGTCTCAGTGGATCCAGCTTTGATGCAGAACTGCATGAACTGGGGCATCCCCAACCAAGTTGCCCCTTCCTTCCTTCCTTCCTTCCTTCCTTCCTTCCTTCCTTCCTTCCTTCCTTCCTTCCTTCCTAACTGTTAGGAAATTTCTCCTTAGTTCTAGGTTTGTTCTGTCCTTGATTAGTTTCCATCCATTACTTCTTGTCCTGCCTTCAGTTGCTTTGGAGAGTAGGATGACCCCCTCTTCTTTGGGGCAGCCCCTCAAATATTGCTATCATGTCACCCCAGTTCTTCTTTTCACTAGACTTGACAAATCCAGCAACCGTTCTATATATGTTTTTTATTCTCAAGACCCCCCCCCCCCAATCATCTTTGTTGCTTTTCTCTGCATTCTAAACATCTTTTTTAATACTGTAGTGGTTAAAATGGGATACAATATTCCAAGTGTGGTTTTACAAAGGCATTATAAACACCCTAAAATAGTTTAGGGTGGTGGTGGTTCTGAGCAAGGCAGACACAATATATGCTGGCCACCCCACCCATCGTGTTGCAAGGGCTCCTCTTTGGAGAGGAGGGCGATGACCCCTGCCTCTGTTCCCTCAAGGATAGGATAGATTCCCCACATCTTGCCCCATCCCATCCCATCCCACCCAACACACTCAGAAGCTCCAACCAGCTGGTCAACCCCAGGTGAAAGGAATCGCCTTTCCGCAGCCGACATCAAGGGGGCGGCATCCCCTTGTGACATCCCTGGTGATGCCCAAAGCAGTATTCACTGCCAGACCCAAACCAGGTATTCCCACGAGACAAGCTGCCTCCCATGGAATCTGGTCTGTGGATAGCTTGTGCAGAAACGGAGGGAGGAGAATCCTTCATTCCTGGGTTTTCATGCATTGTGTGAACATGACCTGAAGGTTTCACCAAGTGGGGGATGGGGCAGAGACACCACCTCCTCATCCCTTCATGCAGCATCCATGTATTCCTCATCGCACCCGGCAGAAGCATCAGGGTGCGGCAGTATGGGTCAGCTAGTCTCAAGGCTGGGGATGCTGGGATTTGGAGTCTCTGCCCATAATGGGCTGGCCCACTGCCTCCTGACTCATCCCTGCAGCTGCTTCAACCAGGACTGGGTCTCATCATGTCAGACTCAAGCCCTTGGAACATTGTGGCAAACAGAGCAACGGGCCGAGGCTGCTCCTCTGCTGCCCAGCCACAACTTCCTTCCTCTGTCCTCTGTTCCCTACTTCCAATTCCCATCTCTTTCCTTCCTCCATGCTCAGAAAGGAATGAGGGGAGGGGAAGAGACTGGCAGTGCTGACGACAGCCATGGCTGTTCAACATGGGGGGCAGTTCAAGTGAAAAGGAAGCCTCACAGACTATGAGGCTAGGCCGGCAAGTGGGGCATGGAAGATCTGGTGCAGGTGCAGCGCTGATCTATTCTACAACTTGGTGGCGTCCATCTATGCTGGAATGTGGTCAGCCCTATTAGATCTGACCCACGGGGCCACCCTGCAGGCAGCGAGAGGCAATCCCACCCCCTTGCCCCCGCCCCCTGGGCATGCTCACAGGACGTGAGCATGAGTGCTGGCATCCTGAGTGAAAGGGAAGTGCTCAGAATGCAGTCAGCCTGCGGGGCAAGACAGTCCCCAGGGATACCAGGCCCCACGCACTCGCTGCTTCCTATGCACACGCCAGGGGGACAAGCTGGGGGCAACCCCTTGATGGCTCCAGGACAACCCCACAGATCTAAGACTGACTGCATTCCGACCCAGATGGTTGCCACTAGGTTGTAGATCAGCGCCTGGTCAGCCTGGGCTGGGCAGAGGCACCATGGCTGGTCCTTTGCTGTTTCTAGGGCGGCCCCGCGGGTGAGATCTAACCACATCACTGTCCGGATCTGGCCTGCAGGCCTTGAGTTTGACATGTCTACAAATAGATAAAGAGATTCATATACAGTATATCACAGAAGTGAGTACACCCCCTCTCATTTTGTAAATATTTAAGTATATCTTTTCATGTGACAACACTGAAGAACTTGGCTACAATGTAAAGTAGTGAGTCTATAGCTTGTATAACAGTGTAAATGTGCTGTCCCTGCAAAATAATGAAACAAACAGCCATTAATGTCTAAACTGTTGGCAACAAAAGTGAGTACACCCCTAAGTGATAATGTCCAAATGGGGCCCAAAGTGTCAATATTTTTTATGGCCATCATTATTTTCCAGCACTGCCTTTACCCTCTTGGGTATAGAGTTCACCAGAGCTTCACAGGTTGCTACTGGAGTCCTCTTCCACTCCTCCATCACGGCATCACGGAGCTGGTGGATGTTAGAGACCTTGTGCACCTCCACTGTCCATTTCAGGATGCCCCACAGATGCTCAATAGGGTTTAGGTCTGGAGACATGCTTGGCCAGTCCATCATCTTTACACTCAGCTTCTTTAGCAAGGCAGTGGTAGTTTTGGAGGTGCGTTTGGGGTCGTTATCATGTTGGAATACTGCCCTGCAGCTCAGTCTCTGAAGGGAGGGGATCATGCTCTGCTTCAGTATGTCACGGTACATGTTGGCATTCATGGTTCCCTCAATGAACTGTAGCTCCCCAGTGCAGACAGCACTCATGCAGCCTCAGACCATGACATTCCCACCACCATGCTTGACTGTAGGCTGTCTTTGTACTCCTCACCTGGTTGCCGCCACACACACTTGACACCATCTGAACCAAATACGTTTATCTTGGTCTCATCAGACCACAGGACATGGTTCCAGGAATCCAGGAATCCTAAGTCTGCTTGTCTGCAGCAAACGGTTTGCGGGCTTTCTTGTGCATCATCTTTAGAAGAGGCTTCCTTCTGGGATGACAGCTCTGCAGACCAATTTGATGTAGCGTCAATGTCTTTTGCTGACCATGGCAAGGCCTGTTCTGAGTGGAACATGTCCTGTTAAACTGCTGTATGGTCTTGGCCACTGTGCTGCAGTGCAGTTTCAGGGTCTTGGCAATCTTCTTATAGCCTAGGCCAGTGATGGCTAACCTTTTTGCCATCATGTGCCAAAAGCGGGGGGAGTGCAGTGGGGTCACATGCACGTGTGCCCATATCCATAATTCTATGCGCCCCTCTATGCTCCCCCCGCTTTTGGTACGCGATGGCACGGTGGGCCTCGTAGGCCCGTTTTTTGCTCTCCCCAGACTCCAGAGCCTTTCTAGGAGCCTGGGGAAGGCAAAAACGACCCTCCAAGGCCCTCCAGAGGCCAGAAACAGTGTGTTTCCTGACTTCTGGTGGCCCCAGAAGGCCCAAAAATCAGTTGGCTGGTGCACACATGTGTGCCGGAGCTGAGCTCGCATGCTCACCAATATGGCTCCGCATGCCACCTGTGGCACCCGTGCATAGGTTCGCCATCACGGGCCTAGGCCATCTTTATGTAGAACAACAATTCATTTTTTCAGATCCTCCGAGAGTTCATAGACATGAGGTGCCATGTTGAACTTCCAGTGACTAATATGAGAGAGTGAGAGTGATAACACCGAATTTAACACACCTGCTCCCCCTTCACACTTGAGACTTTGTACCACTAACGAGTCACATGACACCAGGGAGGAAAAATGGATACTTGGGCTCCATTTGGACATTATCACTTAGGGGTGTACTCACTTTTCTTGCCAGCAGTTTAGACATTAATGGCTGTGTGTTGCGTTATTTTGCGGGGACAGCACATTTACACTGTTATACAAGTTGAAGACTCACTACTTTACATTGTAGCCAAGTGTCATTTCTTCAGTGTTGTCACATGAAAAGATATACTTAAATACCGTATTTTTCAAGACACACTTCCCCCCACCAAAAGAGGCTGAAAATTTGGGTGTATCTTATACTCCAAATGTAGCTTTTTTGAAGCTTTTTTTCAGCCCTAAGGAGGAACTAGTGAGTGAAGCAATCTTCTGTGCTTTGCCTGCTCCCTCCAACACTCAGCTGTGCTTTAGAAGCTTTTTTTCAGCCCTAACGCGCTAGCGAGTGAAGTGATCTCCGTGCTTTGCCTGCTTTTCTCATTGCTGCTGCCTCTCAGCTGTGCTTTAGAAGCTGTTTTTCAGCCCTAATGAGGCGCTAGCGAGTGAAGCGATCTTCTGAGCTTTGCCTGCTTTTCTCATTGCTTCTCTTTCCAAAGATCAGCTGTGCTTATCCCCAAGCAGGGGATAAAAAGCGTGCATGCATGCTCAAAACCAGCAAACTAATGTGCTGAAGTTGACCAGACTAAGGATGCTAGCCAGATGAATACCTGGTAGGCAGATTTTTTCTCCCTATTTTCCTCCTCAAAAACTAAACTGTGTCTTATACTCCACTGCATCTTATACTCCAAAAAATACGGTATTTACAAAATGTGAGGGGGTGTATTCACTTCTGTGATATACTGTATGTTGCCCTGAGCTTTTCAGGGAAAAGAAAGGGTGTAACTAAATGAATAAATAAACCCTCATTTTTTTAATAAATGTTTTCTGTACAATAGTTTTTGTTATCTTTGTCACCCAATTAAATTAGAGAAATGGATAATGTAGTTCTTTAGCCCAAAGGTAAATAACATTCACAAATGCATTGCCTCTAAACCCTGAAGTTTTGCTTAGCTTTTGGATAGAACTCTCCACTGAATTTTTAATCTTTTTTGAAGAATCAGAATAGAGCTGGAAGGGATCTTGGAGGTCTTCTAGTCCAGCACCCTGGTCAAGGAAGAGATCCTATACCATTTCAGATAGGTGACTGTCCAGCTTCTTCTTAAAAACCTCCAGTGATGAAGCACCCATAACGTCTGAAGGCAAGCTGTTTCACTGGTTAATTGTCTTCGCTTCAAGTCTTCAAGACCTTCAAGCCAGTTCTAAGATACTTGTTCCCATTTTAAAAGTCTGCTAAAATAACGGCTATTCTTAGGAAATGGACTAAACACAACAGTCCTATGATCATTTTGTTGCTATTGTTGTGCAGTTTTCCCCTTGGCTTTGTGTTATTCATTGACTTTTCACTGGATCCTGGAGCTTTTCCTTTGGTTTCTGACCATTTGTTCTATAGGCCCTTTTTGGCTTACCCTTACTATTTCCTTGCCTTTGCCAGAATTTGTGTTCTTTATTAATTTTTTCTTCATTCAGAAATACATTTTGAACATAGGTGTATATTTTTTAGATATGTTGGATACATCCAGAGGTGAAATCCAGCCGGATCTTTCCGGCTCGCACGAACCGGTAGCGCCGGCGGCGGGAGGCTCCGCCCACCCGCTGGGACGTCATTACGTCCCGGTTTTGACCCTCGGCGCACGTGCAGAAGAGACACGCACGCTCCCATTTCCAAACCGGTAGCAAAGGTAAGTGGATTTCACCACTGGATACATCATCAAATTGTTCTCTTTATGGTGCAAAAATAAAGGAGTGTCCTACTTTATAGTTCTCTCCTTTTGCTGTTATATATGAAAAAGGATTAATGTTCCAACAAGCAAAACTCATTTTCTTCGGGACTGTCAATGCTATTTACCCATAGGATGGTTTCCAGGCATTGGAAAGTTCTGTGCTAGAAACAAAATAATATAAATTCTGGCCTGTCCATATTTCCCTCCCCCTTTCATCTGCTTTTGCCAGTTAACTGTTTTAATGTTTGTTGTTTAATAAATAAGTATCAAGTAATATTTTTACTAGCTGAATGAAATCTGCTTGCTTTTATTTCTATATAGTGATTGAACCAGAGTGTGCCAGGTGTAAACCCAGTTGGATATTAGCCCCAGAAGTTTCTCCAAATATATGTCTCTTCTAAAAGATTTTAAATATTCACCAAGCTTCCTGGTGGACTAAATAGTTTTTGTGTATTTTTAGCTATTGTTTATTAGATTAAATTAAAACTCATTGTCAAAACATATTTTTTGCATATTTACAGTAAAAATTCACTCCAATTCCACCTCCATCTCCAATTTGGTTTCAGCAGTAGGAGCAGAAATAACTTAATTAAAATTTGGACTTGTGAGTTCCGCAAAATGTAATTAATGTATCTAATTCCTTATTTTTTCTGAAATTCCCTCTTTGAATTAAGTAAGGCTGTTATTAGATTTTTCTGGGAAATTTTCCATTTGCATAAATTTTAAATTGGATAATGTATTGGTCAATGTTTCCAAATAGTTTGAGACATCTTATACCATTATTGTTAAATGAGATTATTTTTACATAGCCTAGTAAAAGGTAAATATTTCATAACAAAATAGAGAATAAAAATAATCTTTTGTGACAAGTTTTTCCCCCTCTGGTTATCTCTAAAGTGCACGCCCATTGTCAGTTTAACAGGGTACTGCTTGTATAAACATTCATGTTTCTCCTGTTCCATGTAATAGTTTCTTGTATCGTATTTCTTCTGACCCCGCTATCTGAAACCAATTATAGGAGATCCATTTGGGCTGCATCTATTTTCATAAGAAGCCCAGGCAGCAGAGATGAATATCAACATCAAATATGATTCTGAGTGCTTTGTTATTTATGTTTCAGAGAGATTTTGTAGCCTTCAGCTCTCAAGAATGTGTCATGCTGTGCTGTTTATACATTGAAGATATTAATGACCATAGATGTCATTTTTCATTTTAAATTTCAAATGCAACAGGCTGATAGGTTAAACATTCCTGTTTTTAACAAAACAATATGAGTGACATCTGTTTCCATTTTGAAAAAAGGAAATGAGAAAACATATTTTTAAAAAGAAGAAAATAATTTGTATACATTAAGTAAAAACTTCATTAAATTGTTTTTTTAAAACTGTATACTTTTTTAGACAGTCCTAAAATAGGAAGAGTTTATAGCACATGAAAAATGTTCTTGTGTATACAGACATCATTTTAGTATCTATAGGATTCAAATTTTAAAAATCATACAGACGAATTGACACAGTATAATCTAAATCTTCTCAAGAACAAGCCTCACCAACATCAGAGAAGTATTTTGCCTGATAAGTACATCTGAGATCACAGTTTTAGATGATTCTATTTGTTTTCATTTTGTTGCTAATTTTATTTGGCAGTGAAAATATTAATTCACACACATGTATTTAACAATGATTTGGAAAAATACACAACCAAAATCTGAGTAATCTTTGATAATCTAAATACCTGTGGTTTTATTTGCTCATTTCTAAATTCTTAATAAGGAGATTGATTTATTCTATCGTAATTTCTAACTTTTAGTCAATTAAATTACATATTAAAATCATTCAAACTATTCTAAAAAAAACTTTTAAAAGCTTCTCTGATTTATTGCTAATTTCAGAACAACACTTTTCCTAGTTTGAAAATAATTCTATAGGATAAAGATATTTCCATATATGTTGGCAAAACTTTAAATTTTGACCAATAATTCATACATTAAACTCCATTAAATTCCATGCATCATTCATAACTTATACAATATTTTAAGTACTCCTATGTGAAATAATACCATTTCCTTTTTAAAAAATAAAATTGCACATAACTAAGAATATATATATTGAGAAATGAAATGTCAAACATTAAAATAGAAAGCCTGTGATGCATTTCTGAAGAATAATTTGTTAATATCCATTACCCAGTGAAATATACATGCAGTTACTATTTATGTAATATCTAATATAGCAAACATATAGCATGCCAAAGGGGCCCTGCTGTCTTCAGGTACAATTGTGACAGAAACCCTGAACAACCATTCATAATCAGTATAGATGGTAGAAATGTACCATTAGTCTAACTTGCTGTATGACAATTTCTCTTTTATGCGTGTGCCACCGTGTCCCATTTTCACTTTTTATGAGCCTTATCATGTTTTATAATGGGTGGAAATTATCTTTCTTCAAGGTGATGGTATACAGAAGTGTGAACCCTGTCTCCAATAAAAGTATCTGACTTTTCAGAAGGGTAGTTCATATTCTGGTGTTCTTATGTAATGTCTTCAATAGATATCTCCATTATATTTTATAAAGATTCATATTTTTGCAGAAAGTTGATAAAAAATCTGCAGTCTGTTAAAAGCCTACAGACGAATTAGTACTGCTAGATAAGGTCCCTGAAAATCCAGTTTGGGCATGTATATTTTTATTATTCTTTTTTAAAACAAATGTCCACACACTTCCCATGCCAATTTTAATCCTAATGTAGCATTTCATATTCGTTATAATTTACATTAATTAGTTCATATATTATAAATATAATTTTGGACTATATTAGCGGATTTTGATTCTGAGAAACTTAAAGCAGACGTAAGTTACTGCTGCAAATTATAAATGCACCTATACCAACATAATTTCAACAAATTCAATTAAATAAATAATTGCTAATATAATTTGATAATATAACTCAGAGATGAGTTGGTGCTATATAGGCTCACAAGTTAACAAGAGCTTTTTCTTTTCCTTCTTTTGTTTTGTCAACAAAATATTTCTGGGAAATAAATGGTATTTAGATGTAAGTAAAAATTGGTGCACTGTAGAAATCAAGTTATGATTTTTTAGTTTGGTTGCCTTGCTGATCTATAATTACCTGGGAATAAAAAAAAAGAACCTAGAATGTTGTGGTGATGTGGCTATACTGAAAGGAGATATATTTTTCAGTCTGGTATTAATGCCTTTTAGAAGGAGACAAATCCATGTTCTTAGGAGCTGTGATAGAGCATGTAGCTTGTTTACTTTGGTTTGTTGTGTCTGCTTGTTTTTTCAGAAAACTTGCATGGAGCCAGACTGTAGCAGCTTTCTCTCTGTCTTTTCATAATTGATCAGGGGACGACTGCTTTCCCGAGGGTTAAGACGTGGCAACTTTTTCTGTTTGCTCAGCATCTCAATGTAGTAGTTCAAACATTGTTCACACCAGCTGGCAGTGTAATGCCATATGCACATCTTGTCAAAGCAACTGTTGTCATGGATACTGGAAACTACCTTAAAAACCATCTCATTTGCATCTAAGCAAAACTACCATTCTTTATCAGTTTGGTGACAATTTTTAGAATGAATACAATTCTACTACTAATATACAATCTGTTATATCTGAATTCTGAATTGCTGTCTCAGTGTCCTAGTACTTTGTAGAAAAAGCTTAATATTTTATATAGTTTATACTTTGGAATTCTAAAGTTGTAAGAACTACATTTGTTTAAAGTTAATACTTTTTCTGGTAACTGGCATAGTTCCATATAATTCTACTGTTCAAGTTTTACTTTACTTAATTCAAATGAACATATTAAAATACTATATTTTGATTACCATATTATCACCTACAGAAGCTACCCAGTAATCTGATTGTTTAAATAGTGATTTCAGAATTTAATGAGAATGTAAATGAAAGCCACTTAATTTTATTTGGCATTAAAACTCCACTTTATTTTATCAAATGACAGATTTCTTTTTGAATTGTAGGTATAAAAACAGTTTTTAATCTTCAATGAATATCCTTATTAATTCACGTTCAAGATAATCTGATGTTGATTCGTCAAATTAAATTACAGCTTCCAGTATTACTTGAAGTCTACAGCTTTTAAAATTGTAAAGTGAAAATGCAAATTGAATGATGATTTACAAGGGTGTGAGCATTTTAGCTGAACACTTATAGACAAGTTCCTCGTGGAGATGAGGCTATTGATGCGGTTTATGATTTTTCCTCTTCAAGCACTTTATACAAATTAATGTTATTTCCTTGAGGATTTGTTGCATATATATGCTTTTTTCTTAAAATCTGATATACATGTGGATTTTTCTTGCTGTGTTTAAAAAAGATGTAATTTTGCTTGAAAATCAGCATTAGGTATTCAGTAGCATTTGCTACTGAAACATTTTCAACAAAATGCTTCAACTTTTATTTATTTCCATTTTGTCTCAACTTTCAGGCATTGCAGGCAGCCAGGCAGCTGCTTCTACAACAGACAAGTGGGTTGAAATCTCCTAAAAATAGTGATAAACAAAGACCACTTCAGGTTAGTAAAGCATCCTTACATCTTAAGCTTAATTTATAAAGAAAGGTACCGATACACACCTATATAACTATGCACATCTGTAATTTCCTGCTTGTGAACAAAATGCTTTGTCATATATATTGGTAATGTAACTAGTTAAGAAAGATCATTATATAGCAGCAAGTATCCCTTTTAAATTACTTTGTAGTAGCTTAAAAGCTTGCATAGATGTAAACAGAAAAAGTTTCAGTCTACTGTGCCAACAACCTTTCAACGTATACTATATCCTGGGGTTGTGCACATTATTATCATAAACTAAACTGATAAATTTACAACAGTGAAATAAACAATGATCTAAAATATGCAGAGGAAGCCCTTTTGCTATTCTGCATCTTCCTGCATTGGTTATATATTTAGGATCTCTCCCTTTTCTCTTTTCAAATATTATATTAAACATTGAAAAAAATGTGATTGTTTTATCACATATTAATTCATAAACTTTACAAATTATTAAATATTTATAATATTTAAAAGAAGCAAATGTACACATTCATACATATAAAATTAAGATTAAATCTTATATTAATGCTTGATATTAACTTTTTGATGCTTATTAAAACAATGAAAATAGGCATTGCTAATGAGCTACTTCTAACTTCCTTTATTTGAAATAAATATTTATTTCTCACTTGATGTTTTTTAAGAGGAATAAGTTTTTGGCAATAAAAGTAATGGTGCTCTTCTCACAATGATCCATGTTTATTTCCAGGTTTTTTTTAAAAAAAATAAGCACAAGATTTTCGTTGCAATTACACTTTGAGAATATACTACTTTTATTTTCTTTAAATCAATGACTACTTGAAATATTACGAATTATATATATATACTGCTCCAAAGTGCTACCAGTAGCATTTTAAATGTTTGGACACTCCCTTCAGCCCTCCTGTTAGCTCTAATCAGAAAGTGTTTTTCTTTTTTTGGCCCAAGTCCTAAATACCTGTTGCTTGGGGTGGTAGATATATGGGGAACTTGTTGTAATTTGAATGCTATGTTATGGAGACTTGATAAATGTTTATCTCATCCTCAGGGTATAACTACCATGATATCTAGATATTGTGAAGGGTGATTTTTACAGCCAATATGAGGGAGATCAAATATTTTTCAAGTACATTGGGGGACTTATGAATGAAACCAGCAAGTTTGGTAGGGTTGAATCTCACATAGAATTCCTCCAAAAATCACTTCTGCAACTATTGTATTTTTCTAGGACAATTATTTCTCCTGGGTTAAGCATCATTTATCTGCTTGTCTCATGTATGAATCATGTGACTAGCTTAGCCATTCATGCAATGAGTAGGGTTTTGTCAAAATGCTGCTCAAAGACAGTTGGTTACATAATACTACCACTGAAATTAACAGCTAAGTGAATACTTTTTTCAAGGAATAATGAAAATGTGGTGAAAGCATAACTATAATATTCAAAATTAGATAATTATTATGAATTATAATTAGGATTTAGGGCCACAAGTTAGCAGTTTAAACATATGCTATAAAAAGTACCATATAACTTCAGTGGATCCATACATGCATTTGTGGAAGCTCCATTGCTGATTATCTTGGGTCATTCACAGATCACTGTGTTGCTCTATGGACCTCTGAACTCTATCCAACGGAGATGGTAGCCTTGCTGTTGTTTCACGATGAAAGATGTGAGTAAAGAGCCCTGATTTTGCCAGTGTTGCATTTGCAATACTAGAAACTGTAGCAGCCCCTTATTTCAACTTCTCATTTTCTCTTTAACAAATAAGAGATTAAAAAGAATTTGGGAATTGTTATCTCAGGATAACAGATTGTTTAAGAAAGACCTAAGGAGAAAAAGAAAAGGCCCTGTTCAGACATAAAAGAAAAAGATAGTTACCATGATTAGAAAAAGTAATTGAATCAAAATAACTCATATATTTCTTCCTACCCCCATTCTCCACAATTATGATGCAGCTTTGAAAAATAGTTTTAGTAGTTTTCACTTCTATGTAGTTTGGAATCTACCATATCATTCATATCCAACAACCATAGTTTATCTTTACCTAGTTTGTCATAGAGCAGTTAAAATATGACTCATAAAGTTAGCTTGTTTCAACAAAGAGTAGTGGAGGAATTTTTATGTAATTCTAATCTTGTTAATGAAAAAGAGATGCAAGAGTTTCTGGTTTCTACTTATGGCTGCACTGAAGCAGAAGAGTACATATCTGCCCATAGTCCTTTACTATAATGATAAACTGTGGTTTATCTTTATGTTTATTTGCAGGTAATTAAGGGTGCATAAGAAATAGCTTTTTGTAACAAATTTTAGTAACTTGATTAATTGATGTTAGGAATTTATAATATGAATGACGCAAATGTGGTGGGAAGTATAGAAATTTAATAAATAAAATAAATATGAAATTAATGGATAAATAATACAAATAAATGCTTAACGGTTATTTATATGATGAAATTATATTTTTTACTTTCTAAGTAGTCCTTCAACTCATTTAATAGCTCATGTAAAAAGGTTGTTTCAATAAAAATTTTGCAAAGTTCTAATCCTGAAGGAATGAAATTGATCATTGTAAACCCTGATCTGATTATATCAACTATAGGATAATTTCAAATACAATATGAATGTGTGATTTTTGAAATTTGTTTGTTGTAGTTTTGGCTGGAATTTCTGTTTATAAGTTTCATATATTGTTTTTTAAATAAGTTTCTTCTTGTTCTTGATTAAAATTTAATGCTCTTTATTTCATTTCTGTGCATGCAGTAATATAATTTCTAATCTCAGCCTAAAGTATTTTTAAACTGTAAGCTTTAGAGGGGAAATATGCTAATAAATCATAGAGTTTAAATATTTCTGACATTATCTACCTATGGAAAGCAAAGCATTGTTCATCATTTAGGTGAGATTTATCTCTATCATTTTCTAATATAGCCAAATCAATGGATTGCTTAAAAATAGCATTCTATTTTTAATACTAGATTTAATATTATTTTCGGATAATTTCATTAAAATAACTTTTTATTAAATTTTAAATGTTAAATTTTAACATTTAAAATTCAGACAGAATATGTGAAGTGTAATCCTGTATTGCAGTCTCACCATAGCCTTTAGCGTGTAGGTAGATTATACTATTAAAATTACAAAGTAAATACCACTGCACTTACTGCAGTATATTCAGTTTTAGGATCAATCATCTAGATTTTCGACTTTAACATGTTGAACTGAAGTCAATGAGGACCAGTATAATCCATCAAAAATTTAAATGTTATCCTATATATTTTTAATTTTGTTGTTTCGCAGAAATTGGATGATTTGGAAAACTGCTTTATAAAAGTTTTAATCAAACTTTATACTTACCTCATGAGCAAACAAATGAGAAATGAGGTAATATTCCAAAAATATTTTACAAAATGATTTTATTGGAATTTATCCTTCCAAGACAGCTGTTTATCCATTTGCAGAACAAATATCACATTCTTGGAAGAACTGAAATACTGCTTCTTACCTAAAGTTGAGTTTATGCCTCAAAATTAAACTTCAAAAAGTGTTAATCAATTCTCAATCAAGAGCTCTAGATGGGCATAATCTGGATAGATTACATTTAAAATTTTATTTATGAATAGAAATATTTCTTTTATACTCTTCAGATATTGTAGGCAATTTTAATTAATTCTCATAACCTGAATAAGAAACACTATATACAGTATGTAATCAAAAGCTACATAAAATATATCTTTTAAAGTTTGTTTGATTGATGTAATCCAATTCCAAACAATTCTAAGCAGCTGACAGTACAGCAAAACAATTTAAAAACAAAGCAGTATAGCACAATATAAGGCGAGATGGATGGCATATAAATTTAATATCATTCACATGCGCGCGCTCCAAGATGGCGACCTCCAGCTGATCCCCTGTTACCCGAGGGGATGATTTTTGGCATTCTCGGCGGTTTACAGGGGCCGATTTTCCCATCTTTGGCCCGGCCCAGCTAAGGGAATATGTCCCGGTCCTACAGAGAGCTTTTGAGAGCCTATGCTCTCCGGGACATCAATCGGGAGCCAAGGGGAGCCGAGGGAGACTAGCGTGCAGGCGGTCACCTTGGCAACGACGATCAGGGCGGCGGCTGAAGTGACGGCTGCTCGTCATGACACGGAGGGCAGCGGGAGAGACGACGGTGGCCAGAGCGGCAGCTGTGGCGTTTGAAACAGCGATGGTCGATGCAGCGGCCTCTGTTTGATTCCCTGGGGGCCCATGGAAGACTCAGAGGCTGATTTGACAGTTGGTGGCGGCGGCGGCTGCAGCGCGAGCGCAGCTATGATGGCGGCTGTGGGAACAGCCCCGAAAGAAGTCGACCTGGCTAAATCGCCTGTCATGTGGAACAGGAGGAGCTCACTGCCACCGTACCACCTTGAAATAGCTCCAGATGGAAACCCTGAGGAGATCTGGGAATCTGGGAGTGATTGTAAGTCCCAAATGCTGGAGGACCTAAGATCGAAAGGGGCTGGATGGCCACGGAAGAGTGGCTGGTCTGTCGCCCTTACTCAAATTCTCTCTTTCCCCAGTGGCTTGATTTCAGGCAGTATGTGGTCACCTGACATCCAGACTATTCCCATCCACTGTATTTAACTCTCCGCTGACCTTGAAAAATCCCCCATGGATTTATCTTGTCCTCTTCCAATACCATCTTAATCTGCCTCCTCATTCCTGGCTCTGTATTCCATCTCATATTTTCCAGCTGTAAGGAGAGCTTTGGCCTTCGGGTTGTGATTACTGAGGGAACCTGGGTCACTACTGCCATTCTATTACCGGAAGTGAAAATCCATCTTATTGCCAGCCACCATAAGAGGGTGGTTTGGCGCTTTACCCTCCAGTTTCTTATGAATGGCCTGAGACTCCTTTTTCACTGTCGTGAGACAACAGTGGATACCATATGACACATACCTAAAGGCTCTTTATTATCTCTCTGGGACCACTTACTAGACCATCATGAGTGAACCCCCAGCCAAATATCATCTTACCTCAAGCTGTTTCGGATGTATTCAGCAGTCGAACATCTGGTGCTGTGAGACTCCCCCCTCTTGCAGGTCTGGCCCTCCACATTATCGAGGGCCTACCTTGATGATGGGTTTTGGAACCCCGAGAGGTGGCATGCAGCAAAAAGGAGACTAAGGAGTTTCCTATCCAAATTATTATTTAAATTTTTAAGGGGCTCTAAGGGGAGGGATGATCGGATTGGAACTAGGGTTGTGGGTTTGGGGGATAACCCACTGAGGGTGGGACCAGGCCTGGCTGGGGGTCCAGGCATGGGAGATGTGGGGCACCAGGCCGATGAGAAGATTATAGTTTGCAACGATGAGGGCCAATACTTCAGTACTATGAGTGGGAGGGGCAGATATGGTGGGAGCAGGGGGCCAAACCTGGTTATGGAAGTGCGCACCCGCTGTCTCCGAGCGGTGACGCACTCCAACCCCCAAGGCTCCTCTCTTTCGCCAGGTAGTTCAGATTCTCAGGGCCTTGACCTTCGGCTGATGTTGTGCAATGCCAGATCCGTAGTAAATAAAGCCCCCCTCATTCATGATCTTGCTCTAGAGGGGGGAGCGGATCTGGTAGGAATTACGGAGACCTGGCTGGGCCAAGAGGGGGGGGTTCCTCCTCATTGAAATATGCCCTCCTGGCTTCCGTGCATTTCATCAGCCGAGGTCACAGGGGAGGGACGGGGGGGTGGCAGTTATCATAAAAGAGGGTCTGAGTCCGAAGGAGGCCACTGTTCCTCAGATTGCTGGATGTGAGTCCCTCCTGGTGAAATGGGGTCATAGGGTACAGGTGGGCTTGCTGATCATGTACCTGGCTCCCTGCCACGTGGCAGCAGCCCTGCCTGAACTGCTCAACGTTATAGCCGGGGTGGAGGTTGATACCCCAAGGTTTATGGTCATGGGGGATTTCAACCTGTCATCCATCAATGAAACATCTGAGTCAGCATGGGAGTTCATGGTTTCCATGACGGCTATAGACCTGACCCAGTTAGTGCATGGCCCGACTCACACAGAAGGAAACACTCTAGACTTGATTTTTGTCTCTGGTCAGTGTCTGAATGATCTCGATATCGGGGATATAGTAACTGAACCCTTGTCATGGTCGGATCATTCCCTCCTTCGCTTTGACCTTCGAACCGCTACACCCCACCGAAGGGAGGCGGAACCGGTAAAGTGGTTCCGCCCCATGCGCCTGATGGACCCGGAGCGGTTCCAGACGGAGCTTGGGCCATTCCCTGAGGCTCTGACTCATGACTCGACCGAGGACCTAGTGGCCACCTGGGATAGGGCGGCTGCCGGAGCCTTGGATCGGGTTGTGCCTTTGCAGCCTCTGACTCTATGCTGATCTCATTTAGCTCCTTGGTTCACCGAGGAGCTGAGGGAGATGAAACATTGGAAAAGACTCCTGGAGAGCAGTTGGAGGGCTAGCCGATCTGAATCTGACCGAACACTAGTAAGATCTCATATTAAGACTTACCTAGTGGTGATAAAAGCGGCAAAGTGTAACTATTTTTCCGCTCTTATTGCATCATCAGATAACCACCTGGCCGCCCTGTTTAGGGTAACCCACTCCCTGCTCCTTCAGGAAGCACGGGAAGACCCCTTGGAGGGTAGAGCCGAGGATTTTGTACAATATCTGTATGATAAAATCGCTCAAATTCGGGAACACCTGCACTTCGACATCGTAGTTTTGGGAGAGATGATGTGGACAGGTCCTGACAATATTATCTGGGAAGAGTTTGACTCTGTGACTCCCGAAGGCATGGACAGGATACTGGGGAGACTGAATGCTTCCACATGTTTATTGGACCCGTGTCCCTCCTGGTTGGTGCTGGCCTCTCGGGGGGTTACACGAGGCTGGCTCCAGAGGATTATAAATGCCTCTCTGAGTGAGGGTGTCTTTCCTGCCGCCTTGAAAGAGGCGGTGGTGAGACCTCTCCTCAAGAAGCCCTCCCTGGACCTGGCAGTATTGGCTAATTACCGTCCAGTCTCCAACCTTTGCTTTGTTGCGAAGGTCGTTGAGAGTGTGGTGGCATGACAGCTTCCTCAGTACCTGGATGAATCGGCTTATCTAGATCAGTTCCAGTTGGGCTTCAGGTCTAGGTACAGCACGGAAACGGCATTGGTCGCACTGGTTGATGATCTCTGGAGGGCTTGGGACAGGGGTTGTTCCTCTATCCTAGTCCTATTAGATTTCTCAGTGGCTTTTGATACCATCGACCATGGTATCATGCTACGCCGGCTGGAACAGTTGGGGGTGGGGGGCACCGTCTTACGGTGGTTCTCCTCCTTTCTCTCTGACTGGTCGCAGTCTGTGTTGGCAGGAGGGCAGAGATCAACCCCAAGGCCCCTTGTATGTGGGGTGCCACAGGGGTCAGTTCTTTTGCCCCTCCTGCTCAACATTTATGTGAAGCCGCTGGGTGAGATCATCCATGGTTTTGGGGTGAAGTACCACCAGTACACTGATGACACCCAGCTGTACATCTCTACCCCAGACCACCCCAATGATGCCCTTAAAGTGATGTCCCGGTGCCTGGAGGCTGTACGGATCTGGATGGGGAGTAACAGACTCAGGCTGAACCCATCCAAGACCGAGTGGCTGTGGTTTCCGACATCCCGATATAGTCAGTTGGTGCCATCACTGGCTATCGGGGGTGAGTCATTGGCCCCTACAGAGCGGGCTCACAACTTGGGTGTCCTCTTGGACTCTCAACTGTCTTTAGAAGAACACCTGATGGCTGTGGCCGGGAGGGCTTTTTACCAGGTCCGCCTGATATGCCAGTTGCGTCCCTTTCTGGATCGGGACTCGTTAAACACAGTCACTCATGCCCTCGTCACTTCCCGCCTGGACTACTGCAATGCTCTCTACATGGGGCTCACCTTGAGGAGCACCCGGAGGCTCCAGTTGGCCCAGAATGCAGCCGGGCGGGGCGTTATGGGAGCGTCGTGGTGCTCCCATGTGACACCCCTCCTGCGCGAGCTGCACTGGTTCCCTGTGATCTCCCAGGTGTGCTTCAAGGTTTTGGTTACCACCTTTAGAGTGCTCCATGGCTTAGGACCAGGGTATCTATGAGACTGCCTTCTGCCACCAATATCCTCTCACCGACCAGCACGCTCCCATAGAGAGGGGCTTCTCAGGGTGCCGTCGGTCAAACAATGTCGACTGGCGGCCCCCGGGGGAGAGCCTTCTCTGTGGGAGCACCCTCCATATGGAATGAGCTCCCCCTGGAGATACGGACAATCCCGGATCTTCGCGCTTTTCGCCGTGCCCTCAAAACACTTCTATTTCAACAGTCTGTCCTAGCCTAACCTCTTTAAAAAAAATTACTTAGATTCTAAATTTAAATCTGTCCTATAAATTTGAGATGCCTTAAATTGTCTTCTGGACCATATTTATCTGACTATTTTAACGGATTATAAATATTTATATCACATGTATTTTGTTCACCGCCCTGAGTCCTTCATGAGTAGGGTGGTATATAAATTAAATAAATAAATAAATAAATAAATAAATAAATAAATAAAACTAAGAAACAAATAAATAAAGTGTAGCATTATAGTATAAGAAAGAGAATTTATGTATGTGTATGAATGATTTTTTGTTTTCAGAGGATTTTTTTGTACATGCAATATAATAGAGAACTCAAGTACCCTATGGAAAAGCTCTTGGAAGAAAAATTAATATTCATAAATGTTCAAATGGTATGTGTAATGAGCCTCCTGTGCAAACCATATGATGAAGTAACTCTGCCAGTTGAAGTGTCTTCTGGATATGCAGATGTTTGTTAAGTTGAAGTTGGGAGGGCCTCAAAATGCCTCTGTAGAGTCTTCCAGCATACATTGCTATATTGCAGGTTTGAGGAGAGGCATTCGTGTGAAATGCCTTGTCTTGCATTGAAGGTACTAAAATATTTTTCTTGAGCATTTTCTTAAAATCTTGCCAGTGAATTAAGGTAACATTAAATAATAAGTATGGTGGCTCAGTAATACTTGCTTAGCATAGAGAACATCCCAGGTAAAATTCTTGTAGGAAAGACTAAGGAATTGACAGTGTTGTGATCTTCATAGTACCCTCTGTCTAGATAAGTATTATTTTTATAACAAATTAAAAATAGAACATCATGCAACTATAAATATCATTGTCAGGATACCAAGAACTGCTTAGAACAAGTGGTATTATTGGGTCAATGTTACACAGTGGTATCTACAATAATCAACAATAGCTTTTCTGGTTTTCAAACTTTTTATTTATTTTTAATTTGTTATAAAAATAATGATGTCCTTTCAAAGATAATGGGGGAAACGACACATAACACATTTTTAGAATAAAATGTTAATTAAAATTCAAAAGCTTGTTGTAGATTTATATAATTCCAGTGGGTCCTAATAAAGATATCTATATATCTTAGATTACAGGCTTGGTCAAGTTCCCTTTCTAGAATAGAATAGAGTAGAGTAAAGTAGAGTAGAGTAGAGTAGAGTAGAGTAGAGTAGAGTAGAGTAGAGTAGAGTAGAGTAGAGTAGAATAGAATAGAATAGAATAGAATAGAATAGAATAGAATAGAATAGAATTTTTTATTGATCAAGTGTTGATTGGACACACCAGGAATTTGTCTTGGTGCATATGCTCTCAGTGTACATAAAAGAAAAGATACGTTCATCAAGAATCATAAGGTACAACTCTTAATGATAATCATAGGGTACAAATAAGCAATCAGGAAACAATATCAATATAAATTGTAGATACAAGCAACAAAGTTACAGTCATACAGTCATAAGTGGAAGGAGATGGTGGTGGGAATGGTGAGAAGATCAATAGTAGTGCAGATTTAGTAATTTACTCATTATATTCCATTTTAATTTGTGAAACACTCTGAGTTTATTGTTGGCTTCCTCTTTCTTTCCTTCCTTCCTTCCTTCCTTCCTTCCTTCCTTCCTTCCTTCCTTC
>WNWU01013506.1:923277-1010777 GCA_012654045.1 Ptyas mucosa
TTCCTTCCTTCCTTCCTTCCTTCCTTCCTTCCTTCCTTCCTTCCTTCCTTCTTTCTTTCTTTCTTTCTTTCTTTCTTTGTCCTTGAATCTCTCTTTTATCTCTTACTTTGAGTATCATCAATTTGTGTCTATGTTGTCATATGCAGATTTGATCATGTTTATTTCTTATCCAGATGTCAGGATGCTTCCCACATAAACCAATTGCTAACAAGTTGTAGATTATACCTTCCATCCTGCTGCAGGCTGAGTAACACTCTGAATAATGAATTACCGAAACCTTTCTGATAAACTATTTTTGGCGGCGGGGGGGGGGGGTTTACTGGTTCATTAACTTTGCTTTCCTATGTCTGAATCATTATTATCTCCAATTCTGTAGCTACTTTTTAGCAAAGGAATTACAGTAGATTCCTGTACATTTATATTCAGAAGTCAGTCCCATTAAGTTTAATGGAGCTTATTCCCACATAAATGGAGATAGCAATACTTAACTGTCTGGCCTATTAGCACCAGCAGATTAGCTTCTTGTCTTGCTGGTTACTTCCGCATTAGGAGTCATGTGTCATAAAATCATGATTTTGAAAACAAAGTGTTATACTGATGTGTACTAAAGATGTATAAATATCCAGCTTTACAGAGCATTGGAGGACTTGGACAGTTTTTGCTTGTATAGTATGAACACTCAATTACATAATCATTTTTCAGACACTCGTTACATAAATAAGTTAAAGATAAATAAGTTAATATAAATAAATTAAAAGTACTTTTGTTTTAATGACTTGATGTATATCTTACTAGTTAGCTAGGACAAAAATAAATTTATGTGTATATGTATATTCATTGTTGTATATCACCTATTAACTTATAAATACCAAATTTTAAGAACAAGGAGGCTAAAATTACATTGTACCAAATGACTACATTTGGTAACTTAAAAAGCAAATATATAAAAAGTAAAATAAATATTAAATAGTGAAAACTATAAAAATGTGCATGATTCTAAAAAGCAATTACACAAATAGCCTGAACATGAAGTTAGCAAATTTTACAAGATTGAAAATTGAGTAACCAGATGATGTAGAAATGTTAGTGGGAACTCTTCAAAGATTTTTGAGCACATGCTTAAAGTGAAATAACTTAAAATAAGGTGAAAATGCAAGTTAACACTCTCTAAAAACACTGACACTTCTGATAGTGGCACATTATCTTAAAGTTGCAATCTTGACATCTCCCTGACTTTGGTGTTACTGCACTTTCTCAGATGAAAGCCGAAAGGCATTCATGGGTTGCTACAATAGGGAGGGAGGGAACAAGAAAGAGAGAGAGATTGAACACAACACTGAATACTGAAAGTTATGATTACAGGTTCTTAGTTTAACTAGAAATCCAGAGTTTCAGGAATGATCTATTTAATAAAATAGATTAATCCATATTAATTTATCAAATTTATCAATAAAAACTTTCACATTTATTTACCATATTTCTATCTCACATTTCAAAGTGACACTGAGCAAATTTCACAAATATAATGTGGGTGTTGGAAAAACTTATCTACTTATTCCCATGTCTAATAAAAAATATCTCTGTGTATAATTAGTGAATTAACCTGACTGTTGATGATGAACCTAGGTATGTAATATTAAAGGAACTCTTCTGCACAGAATGATTTCACATAGAAGAAATATAAAATTGCTTATATAATTCAAATCCTGTAAAATATAGTGATATTTTATCAGAATGGTTAATTGTGTGTTGGGGGGGTATATTTAAGTTATAGTGGAGAGTTACAGTTACATTGCCATTTACTCTGGAGATTTTATTCAGGAGGGGAAATTCATGGTATCTGACAAACTTAGCTGCTGTTGATCTTGATGCATGTCAAGTTCTTCCAAACAGCCTATGATGTCATAATGTATTAACATATTATATGTGCCGATCCAAGCAGTATGACCTTTTGTAATTGATAGAAATTTTAACTATACTCAGATTTTATAAGTGTTGTCCAAGGCTTTTTGGTATGGTACCCAGTGTGCCAATTATCACTGGAACCCTCACTGCTGGTTTATGTCATAACTTTTCAATTTCAATTTTCAGAGCTAGATATTTAGTGATCTTTTCCAATTCTTTGGCTTCTATTCTACTATAGGTAGTCCTCGACATAATGACTGTAATTGAACCTGGAATTGCAATAATAAGTCATTGCAGTCAGAAGTTGAGACACTCATGGCCAGAAATAATTTTCTGACCTTTTTCAGAATTGTTAAGTGAATGTGTGGCTGTTAAGCAAATCTATTTATTTATCTGAATTGACTTTTCTTTTGTCAGAAACCAGCAAGAACACTGCAAACTGGCAAAAATCATTGTGAATCACAGTCACATTACCATGGAATGTTATGACAGGTTGTAAAGCTAACCTACCCAACATGCAGTCACATGACTGTTTAGGTGTGCAATGTAATTATTTACAATGGCCAGGAATGCTTTTTGGAAGTGGTCTCCAATCTTTCTGGTTTTGCGGACTGGTGAAGGTGGGAAGAAGGGATGGTTCCATATCAGGGGTGAAATCCAGCAAGTTCTGACAGGTTCTGGAGAACTGGTAACAGAAATTTTGAGCAGTTTGGAGAACCAGTAGCAGAAATATTGAATAGTTTGGAGAACCGGCAAATACCACCTCTGGCTGGCCCCAGAGTGGGGTGGGAATGGAGATTTTGCAATATCCTTCCCCCAGGAGTGGAGAGGAAATGAGGATTTTGCAGTATCCTTCCCCTCGAGTGGGGTGGGATTGGAGATTTTGCAGTATCCTTCCCCTGCAACGCCCACCAAGCCACACCGCGCCCACCAAGCCACGCCCACAGAACAGTAGTAAAAAAAATGGATTTCACCACTGCTCTATTTCAATTGGTGTTTTTCTATACAGCTTCAGATCATCCATATAAAGGAGGTGGGATAGCCTGGTAGATGTTTCTGATGTTTGATGGACATGGCCTGAGTTATTTAGTATTGTTGACAGAGGAATTATTATATTAGTTATTATGTTTGTGCCACAGTCAGCCAAATGTTCAGGCTGAATTTGGCATTTTTGTCTTTGGTCTAGTTTTTCCTAATGATCTGGGATAGGCAGATGTGGATGTGTTAAAGGTATCATCGCAAGAGGCAAACTCTGGTAATTTGGTCAATGCCAATGGTGCTTTGGGAATCGCACCCAAGGCACCTTATTACTATTGGTACTACCTTTGCTTTTTTCACAGCCATTCTATTTTTATTTGCAGATCTTTGTATTTTGTTATCTTCTCCAGTTCTTTCTCTTCTGTTCTGCTGTCTCCAGGTACTGCCACATCCATTATCCATATATTTTTGTCTTTCTTATCGGCAGTTTTTAAGTCTGGGGTGTTATGTGGCAGATGTCTTTCTGTTTGAATTTGAAAGTACCAGAGCACTTTAGCTTCTTCATTTTCTATTACTTTCTCTCTTTTATGGTCACATCAGTTCTTGCTTATAGGCAAAGGCATTCCTTGCAGATCTTCCAATGAACCATTGTTGCTACTTTATCATGCTATTGCTTATAGTCCCTCTGTGCAATCTTCTTGTCTCAGCTAACCAGGTGGTCCACTATTTTATCAGCCTCTTTGTAGAGGTGGGGCTTGCTATCTGTTGCTGTCTTCTCAGTTCTGGTTTTGTATGTATTTGTTCTTAAGGCTTGGTCTTATGCAGCTAGAATTAATCCCATGTTGTCTTTCTTCAAATTTCCTGCTCTTAGCCATTGCCAGGTCTTGTTATTATCTGCTTTGTCTTTTTTCTTTCAAATGTACTGGCCATGTAATGCTTTGTCTTTCTACATCTTTTTCTGTTCATTATTGTTTTAATTAATATTAATAGTAATACAATATTACACAATGTATCTCTTATAATTATGCTTATTATCATATCCCACTTTTTGTATTTATTAAATTTGTATACAGCCCATTAACTGTTGAAGCAATTCTGTATATATAACTCAAGGTGATAAACATATGTCCCACCTCCTATATTACACACAACAGCAACCTTGTACAGTGGGTTGAAGAGAGAGAGCCCGGTTCAAAGCCATATGGCTTTTATGCCTAAGGGAGTCCTAGAACTCACAAACTCCTGGTTTTTATGCCAGGACCTAAACCAGTACAGCAAATTAGTATCTTTGTTCATACATATACTTTACATTTTCCAGATTACTGAAGATTGAACTGGATTAATCACCATCCTGATATACAAAAAAGGAGATAGGAATAACCCAGTTAATTTTTGCCAATAATTTATGAATTATATTTTTAGCGAACAACCATAGATTAGATAGTAAATGATAAATTTAGGTTTCTCTGCATAAAATCCTTTAACCCCATTGAAGTTCATAGTCCTTCCCAGTGTGAAGCAAACTGAGATAGCAGCATTGGAATATTTTGTGGGAGGTGCAAGATAAATAAGTTATTACCTACTTTCACCTGTCAACCATTAACTCATGTCTTTATATAGCATGCAGCAGTTTTATTTAAAAAATAAATAAAAAGTATTATTACATTTAAACATCTTAGAACTAACTCAGTATTGCCAATTTTATAACATTTCAGTGTTTCACAGTACACTGTGAACAGTGTTTCAATGTAATTTTTAAAACAAATTATTTTGTGACTTGGTTTGCTCATTAACATAAGTACTATTAAATCAGTTAATCTTCCCATCTAATGATTATTCCACAGTATGTTCTGAGAAAGGAAGTTTCTCTATCAATGTTGCTTTTATCATAATTGCATACACTAACACTCCAGAAAGTGAATGAGATTTAAATATTGTGTATTGAAAATTAGTGCCACATGAAATTTTGGTCCGGTGTAATTTCTCACTGCTATTTTGTATTATGTAACTTTTGCACTGAAAGTCATACTGAATTGTGCATAAATTCCAATTCTAAACAAATTTCAGTAAATCTGATTGATGATAGATAACCCATTCTTTACAAGTGGCATCAACAATTTGGCATCCTCCAGTTGTGTTGGTACTGCAACTTTCAGAATGGCTCAAAAGAATATTGGTTGAGGATACTAGCAGTACTCATTATCAGCACATTTGTAGAGAGGAGGAAGATCAGGGAAGGAATTAATATTATTTAAAGCAACAGCATGTTTTGTTCAGACTCATGAGAAAACTTGAGAAAATACTGCCTGAGTACTGAATTGCAAAGTGATGTAGTGCTTGTCCACAATACAAACAATTTATTCCTGAATTATATTTAGAATCTGTTCAATAGTTCTAATCAGTGGTGAAATTTGAACTGGTTTGCCATGGTTCGCTGGCTGTACATGCACACTGCGCGACAAACACACACTGCGTGCATGTGTATGCGCACTGTGTGCCAGATGCATGCTGTGTGCATGTGCGCTGTGCGCCAAACACATGTGTATGTGCATGCACACTGTGCACCAAATGTGCACTGTGCATGTATGCACTTGCGCACCATGTGCCAAATGTGCAATGTGCACACATGTGCAGTGCACACCAAACGCACACTGCATATACAGAACGAGCCAAAAGGAGGCTTGGGAAGATAAGTAGAGCAGCGAGGGAGGATCAGCTGTTTTGCATGATTTAGATTCTCTAGAAAGTAGGATTTCCTGCTTTCTAGCGATTTTAAATCATGCAGCACAGCTGCCGATTTGGAGGAAGCGGTAGTTTTTTATCACTACTGGTTCGCCTGAACCGGTGCGAACCGGTAACATTTCACCACTGGTTCTAATGCTAAGGAAAATGAATTTATGATCAGTGATCAGTGAGGAATTTCATTGTTTTAAAGATCACTAGTTTTAAATTTAAATGCTCAAAATAAAAAAAAAATAACAGCAAAAAGCAGCATATAAAGCATCCAATAGATATTGTGTTAGTAATGGTGCAAATTGTAATATGTTACACTGTAGCATATTAATTTTTTGTCTGTAAATAGCATGTGAATATTTTTCAGTCTACATGGTTTGGCTTTTTATTACGTGAATATATTTTGTAGGAGGTACATTTGCCTAATAATCTATAATAATATTGAGTTTAATATTTCTTAAACTAATAAAATGACCATTGTCAGAAGAAACTGAACACAATGAAAAAGACTCAAATGTTCATTATTACATTGTTATTGGTGCTAAATATAAGTAATCCCACCAAAAAAAGGAAAGAGAGAAAGGGTGTCTTACGCTGCTTTAAAAGTAACCCTCAGGGAAAATGCTAGAGTGCATAAATTAAAGTGCACAACCAGTTACCCATTCAGATTATTGTGATGTGATTTGTCATACAGCTGCTTCAAATTAAAAACAGGTGTAGAAAGCAGATTATGCAAATAGCTATATTAATGTAATTGTCAAATTGGTGTGTTTATCACCATGCTTTTAAAGAGTAGGCCATACTCTTATTTTAAATGGAAATTAGGTTTATTCTTGAAAGCTACTATTGGATAATAAGTTTATATATTTAAAAAACCTCTGATTTTGACACTTTTGTAGTGATTTGTTTAGTAAATGCTATGTAGAAATACTGTTGTACTTTTTTGACATTTGCTAAGCATTGCAATGAAATCTTCATCAAACTTAGGTGATCAGTTTTCAACATTCATTTTTCATTGAGCTTGACTATCTTTACTTATTATATAAAAGATACGGACAATTCCAGATTTACATACTTTCCGTCGGGCCCTCAAAACTTTTTTATTTCATTAAGCCAGGCTGGCCTAACTCTCCAGTTGTGTAATTTTAATTTGAACTTTTAAATGGGGGATTTTAACTGTCGGGCCAAATTGTTTAATATATTTTTAAATTGTTTTTAAACTTTGTATTTGATGTTTTTTACTTCTGGCTGTTCACTGCCCTGAGTCCTTCGGGAGAAGGGCGGTATATAAATTTATATATTATATTATATTAAATTAAATTAAAATTAAATTATGGCAAATCTATTTTGTTTTAATTGGATGCTTAATGATATATATGCAGAAAATATTGAACTGTATATTGCAGGACTATGCTTTTTTTAGCCCCATATGCATGTTTATTTCTCAGATGTAAGTATCATTAAAAAAGTAGCAGTGGAGACTTCCGGTGGCTCCGAGCACCGCCAATGGAGCTCTCTTCAAGAGCTCCAGCTCCGTGTCTCCATTTAGCCGCTAGAACAGTGAAAATCGCCTGTCTAGTGGCTTCAAAACTCTCCCCCAGGGAAAAGGGGGAGAGAAGAGTAGAAGGGTCTGGGTAGAGCTCCCCTGACCCCCAGGCTTTTTTTTTTTTAGCCTGGGGCTTGCAGGGTGAGAGATCCCTAAAAGCCCTTCAAATCTCTGGAGCCGGGACGAGTCTGCTATAAAGCAGACCAAAGCGTCACGTCCACCCCAGCAAGAAACAAAAAGGATTAAAAAGAATTCAGATTTTTGAATTTGAATGCTGGCAGAGCTGACTCAGAAGACTAAAAATGCAGGTATTTTATGTTATTCCGTTTTAAGAAACAAAAAATCCTTGTTAACATTGGCAACAAGTTATCAGATTATTTAAGAAAAAGATTTAAAGTGGAAGTCGAATGGGAAAGACTGTGAATTGACTTTAATTGACTTATATCTTTAATTTGTCTGGAAATAAGTTAATGACCTGATAGTGGAATTGATACAAATATAAAAAGGACAATTGAAAAATGGCTGAACTTAAAGAAGGATTACAGGAGTCAGCAAATTTACAAGCGATGACTGTGAAAGACTTAAAAGACTTCGTAAAAGCTTTTATTGCTGAGATAAAACAGACAATTAACAGAGCTATTCAAGATTATAAATTGGGGGATGTTTCGCTGGCTGTAGAACAGGAAGAGATCAACCTGGATAATGTGTTTGTGGAAGGTAAAAGAGTCATTGTTGAGGCTAAAATGGAGGTTATTACATCAGAGTCACAAGTTTTGGAAGAGGCTTCCACTCAATTAACTGAAAAACAGCAAGAGGACTTTTTACTGCAGTTTGATAACTATGACAAGGTTTGGCTTTATAGACAGAACTGATATATAAGGAATGAACTGATGGATTACAAATGCAGGAGTCTTCGAAATGGGGGCTTCAAAATAAAGCAAATAACCCCAAGAAGAGAACAAATTCCTAAGACACATTATCTACAATTTCAAATTAAAAAATTCTCGAAAATAAGAGCAGAAGGAGGAGCAATGTTGAAGGAGATTTTATTGGAGAAGGACTGGAAAAAGTATAGAAAGAAAGAGAGACTGCCATAATTTGGAGATTGTTTTATCAAGTAAAAGGATTTAATTAAAGTTGGAGTAGGGGGAGGAGTAACGCTGAAGGGGGAAAATATATGAAGAAATAAAGACTGGTCATATTTTGGATTGCCTTATTATTTTAAAAGATTTAATTAAAGTTGGATAACTTTTGAATTTTATGGTAGTTTTAAGGTATAGAAGTTTAAAGGCAAAGAATATAGAAAAAAGACAGACTGGTCATATTTTGGGATTTTTTATATATATAACTTTTATATTTTATGATAGGTTTATAGTATTAAAGGTGGATAATTTAAAGCTTAACGGATAACTTTTTGAAAGTTTTGAAATTTATATTTTGGAAAATATTTTGTTAAGGGATTAAAATGTTTAAAATAATTTTTTATAAATCTGAAATGTGATAAGAGAATTTATAAAAGGAAGGTTGATGTATAATTTTTAAAAGGGGAGTTAGCAAGTGTGAGAGAATTTTGAATTCTGTAATAGCATATTTTAGTCTATATTGGTTAAATGTTATATCCTGCTTTTGCTCTGGGAAGTCAGGGGGGGGGATTGGGGAGAGAGGTTTTGGGTGGGGATAAAATGATGAAGGACAATTTATTATGTAATGTTTGGCTGTTTGAATTATAAAAAAAATAAAAAACTTGTTTTTTTTAAAAAAAAAGTAGCAGTGGAAATACGTGTAAAGCTTTCTACAAGTATGTGAAGTTAAGAAACAAAGATTGTATGGATTGATATCCAGTTATTCTTATTGTTGTTTAAAAAATTGCAAACAGTTATGTTAAATAGTGATGTCGATAAAGCTAATCGATGTACAAACTGTCCTTCAGCAATTAGAATTGAAAGTTAATCACTCCAAATATGTAATGTTTCAAAGTACAGGCAGCAACACAATATAATTTGAAAAATAATGTAATACAGGTTGTCCTCGAGTTACAAATGTAATGGAGCCTGTCCATTCCATTCGTAACCCAAGAATTTGTGGGAGTGAATCTCTTACCTTGAATGTGATCACTCCCTCCTTTCGCCCATGCATTCGCTAATAGAATGTGAGGCTCGTGCACATGAGATATCTCAGGGTGGGAAAGGCTGGGGGGGGGGCTAGTGATGGAACAGGCCACCTGCTTCAGACCACCTAAGGCCTCACCTGATCCTCTGAAATACCTCATGCTCCCCTCAATGCTTCTCCGCCACCCAATCTGCTGTGCCGAGTCACTGACCTTGTAAAGATCTGTCTCCTCTCCAGATCTCTGTTTCTTTGCCTGCTCCCAGAAAGCGGCAAGAACAGAGAAAGAGCAGGATGAGTGCACTCGCTCAGCTTCTCTGATCAGTAAGCCTGCCTGCCACTTCTGGAGCAGCGGGCAGCCTCAGTGGGTCTCCTCCCAAGGCTTCCAGGCTCCGTGTGGAAAAGCATTTACACGAAGTGAGGCTTTGAGGCAGTGAACTCACATTGCACTTTTTGTTCCATTTTCAAGCACCCCATTTCCATGCAGACCAATTTTCCAGTCTCTGTCAGTACGACAAGTGTTTGAGCAGCCCTGGGCCGCGTTAGAACTGGAGCGAATTGCTCTGTTTCCAACTGCCCTAGGGTTGCTTAAACACTTGTCACCCTGATGGAGACTGCAAACTTCATCTACATAGAAATGGGGTGCTTGAAAATGGAGCTTTTCATTCAGTTTTCAAACTCCACATTTCCATGCAGAGGAAGTTTGCAGTCTCCGTCAGGGCAACAAGTGTTTGAGCTATCCTGTGGTGATTGGAAATGGAGCAAATTGCTCCATTTAGAATAGAATAGAATTCTTTATTGGCCAAGTGTGTTTGGACACACAAGGAATCTGTCTTGGTGCATACGCTCTCAGTGTACATAAAAGAAAAGATACATTCGTCAAGAATCATAAGGTACAACACTTAATGATAGTCATAGAGAACAAATAAGCAATCAAATCTTATTAGGAATCTTATTATTTTATTTGCATGCAGCAAATAACCCCATTTGCATGCAGACAAAGTTTCCAATCTCCGTCAGGTCTCCATCAGGTCATGCAATGATACTCCGTTTCCAACTACCCCAGGGTCACTCAAACACTTGGTGTCCTGATGGAGACTGCAAACTTCGTCTGCATGCAAATGGGGCACTTGAAAACAGCTTCTCTTTAGCAGAGACCTTGGGGAAAGCATACACACTGAAGGCCAAGAAAGCGAAGGCTGTCTAGACCTTTGTAAGGTGGGCATACAAAGCCCTAGTGCCTATGGAGACCTGGTGCGGAGGGAGGGAAGGGAGGAATAGCCAGGGCGAATGTTGCAGAGCCTCTGCAATCATTCATAAGAGTGAACAACTGCCATGGTGCTGCAACATTCATAGTTTTGGGACTTGTTCATAAACACTAGGGGATGCTTATCGCGTAACTTTGAATATTCGCTAAGGAAATGCTCGTAACCCAGGATTACCTGTACTAAATATCTGATCCTGACTTTTATTCTTTATATTAGATTGTAATCAGAGTGTTTGCATTTGAAGCATTCTAAGATGCTGGCAAAATTCTTATACAATGCAGGAACATAAACTTATATAGATTGAAGACACAATAATTGATGATGTTAGATCTATGGCTGTGTCCTTTGAAACATTCATTTGGTTTCAAAAATTGCTGATAAAATACCATATGCATATTTACCATGAAAAATAAATATGGGAGGGATGGTAAAAAAGAAGCTAAAACAACAATTAAAACATATTCCAAAGAATTCTCAAATTAATTAAACAAATATAAAAAAAGATTTTCAAAGAGGACACATCAGGATGTTATACATGATGCAACAAGTACGCAGAATCCCTATTGTTAGGGAATTCCTCAGGTTTCTTAGAAAAATGTTTTTAGGTATTTTCAGAAAGTCACAAGTTGTTCTGCCCCAGCTCCGGACCCCAAATAACGCAGCACACATAAAGTCTGTACAAACCTTAGTATACTAAATTAAATCAGTCTTTTTCAAACAAAGGCTGTTAATTAACTTTCTTAACAGCCTACAAGAATCCAAAGAATAAATAATCGTAATCTTACTATGGTTGGCAGAAAGCCCAGAAGCAATTTGCAGAGTACTAAGATCAAGACGTGAAAAAGAGTGAATGAAGTTGTTCCCTGCAAATTGCTTCAGTTGTCATCCTTCCTTAAATAGGCTAAGGGAGTGGCCAATTAGCCCCAAGCCGTACTCTTGAGGAGACCTCCTCCTGAGGAGCCACTCCTGCCTTTTGGCAGCTCTGCGCGCCCGTGCATCGAGAAGAGGCTTCTCCTCTTCTTCCTCTTCACTTATGGGAGCTTCTGGAGGTTCTAAAGGCCCTGGCTGAATCCCCACCTCTGGCACCACATCTTCTCCAGCTTTCTCATTGTCTGACTCGAGTGCCAGCTGCACAGGCTGCTGGTGCAGCACCACACCAGCCTCCTCGCTGTCGGAATCAGCTACTAGTTACACAGGCCGCTGACGGGCCACAACACAAGTGTTGGGGCTAACCTCACTATGGGGAGAGGGGGTATGATGTTCCAAAGATGGGTGCCATGGCAGAAAAGGCTCATCTCTCAATTTCTTCAGTAGATGGGACCTGCAACAAGGCATTTAGTAATAGCAATAGCATTTAGGCTTACATATCACTCCATAACGCTTTATAGCAGTCTCTGAATGGTTTACAAAAAAGAAGCATTTTTGCATATTGCCCCCAACAATCTGGATCCTCATTTTACCAACCTCGGAAGGATGGAAGGCTGAGTCAACCTTGAGCCCTGTCAGAATCGAACTCCAGGCTGTGGGCAGAGTTTGCCTGAAATGCTGCACTTTAACCTCTATGCTACCATAGCTCAATATGCTTCTCCTGCTGGACTGATAGAACAGATATATGTAATCAAGGAGGAGAAGTCCCACAGATAAGCTGGTCCTGTGCCATGCAGTAACATCCTATGCTGTTACTAGTAAATAAGTAGAAAGAATTCCAGAAGCCATGTGCTGGAGACTTTCCAGTGGTGGGATTCAGCTGGTTTCACCAGTTCACAAGAACAGGTTGTTAACTTTCTGAGCAGTTCGGCGAACCAGCTGTTGGAAGAAATCTCCTTCAACAGCTTTTTGTTTTTCCCACCTTAAGGGGTTAATCCTGTCAGGAAGGCAGGAAGGAGACATTCTAGTGTGCCTCTGTGTGTTGTTTCTAGCCTAATGCTGCTTATCTTTATTGCCCCGCTTAAGTGTTTTCAGAAACTGCCTTTGTGGTTAAGCATTTTTACATTGTAATGGTTCTTGGCAGTATGCCCAGACTTTCTATAGCCTAAGCGACTTCTCTGGAGTTTTTTTTTTCCTTCCTTTGCTTGTACTTTTATTCCAGGGCTTGAGTTTTTTAAAGGGGAAGGGTTGTTTTAAGCTTTAGTGATTCCTGGAACTGTTCTTTTGGGGTGTACTTCCAACATAGATGAATCCTCTCCCAGCCACTCCTTGCCTTCTCCATCCCCAGTTAAGGTGGGAGGGGGTGATAACGGTCCTCTTTTTCCCCTGGATCTGTAATCTTCTCTAAATGGATCAATCTGGCTAGTCTTTGGCTTTTTTGTTTGTTTGTTACAAAAAAATAGTGGCTTCGGGAGGTCTCCTCCCCCCCACTAATGGAAAAGTAATATTTTCAGACCACCGCTGCCTGCCTGATTGAGTTAAGCAATGCTCCCTAGAAAAAGAAAATATTTTTCAAGCTGCATCTTTCCCTCTTCTCTCCAACACAATCTTTCCTTAAATCTGAATGTTTTCCTTAGGATATCTTGTGAGGTGAGTGAGACCAGCTAGTATCTTTAAGTGGTGCAAATGGATCTAAGGATTGCTTCTCCTGGGTGGGAAAGGGTGTTTTGTCAGGTCGTTGAACACAGGAGTTTCTTATCTATGGGAATTCTTCAGTCATCCAGGTCATGGTTGTCCCAAGGGTGCTTTTTTCAAGAGGCAACTGGACTTTCTTGGTTTCTAGAAAAAGCACTTTTGGGACAGGAGTCTCTTGCATTGCTTCGGAGTGGCCAAGAAATGACCAAGTGATTGCTCACTGATAGTAAGATTTTTTAAAAAATAGGAGGTAGGGGTGTGGATCTCCCTCCAATTCATTTTACTTTTCTCTCTGATAATAAAGCTTAGTAACATGGCACCAGGCTTGAAATTCATTTAGATATCTGTGGCATGTACTAATTTTATTGTGATCCTGACAAGCGTGGGAGCATAGAGAGTTGAACCTGGGTCCCCTGTATACTTTGTTAATTTGTAGCCCCAAGTATGCCCACCCACTTTCTGGAGAGCTTAGATGACCTCTCTTTATGAGCAAGAGTTGGCTGCTGATAGTTATCATTGCATTTTAACTATTTTAATTCCTCAAGGTGCTCTGGCACCCTGCCTGATTTGTAACTCCGGGTTGCAGGTATTGCTGATGAAAAGGAAAGTATTTGGACAGAATGGTCTAGGTTTCCATGATGGCTGTGACTCATTGATCTTCAGTATGTATTCCCCCATTTCTAATCTACTGATTGGTATTTAGGACAGCTTTTTGCAAGCAAAGAAGCTATTTGTATTTTTGTACAGGTAATCCTTGATTTACAATAGTTCACTTAGTGACAATTCAAAATTACAATGGCACTGAAAAAACTGACTTATGACCATTTTTCACATTTATGACAGTTGCAGCATCCCCATGATCACGTGATAAAAATTCAGATGGTGGACAACTGTCTCACATTTATGACTTTTGTAGTCTCCCAGGGTCATGTGATCCCCTTTTGCATCCTTCTGACAAGCAAAGTCAATGGGGAGGCAAGATTCACTTAACAGTCATGATACTAACTTGACAACTGAAGCGATTCACTTAACAAATGTGGCAAGAAAAATCATGAAATGGGGCAAAATTCACTTAATAAGTTTCTCATTTGGCAACATAAATTTTGGGCTCAATTGTGATTGTAAGTTGAGGAGAGAAGAGGCCAAGAATGACAAGTAGTGGGGAGGAGAGGGGAGAGGCAGGGCCGGGCGTGGCGAAGAGAGGCCTGGCAAGGCGAGGCACCCCTCAACATGAGTGATGTTGAGTTGGCCATGCCCACCCAGTCACATGACTACCTAGCCATGCCTGCCCAGCTGGTTATTAGGGCAGACAACTGATTGTTAAATTATTTGAATCCTACAACTGAGGCTTTCCCTATGAATTGGCCTATACAGTTAAATCTAGAATCTCGAATTGTTAAAAGCAAACATTCAGTATGAATGAATGATGAGATGATCTATACCAATAAATTAAGCCAGGACATTATCTCAGTTATTTTATCATGAAGGAATTATGGAATTTGAACAGAATATTATGACGTTGATTTTCTTGAAGTAGTGTTTGTGTTGTCTGCCTGCTCAAGGTAGAAAGTTTACAGTTAAAAAAAAGTTTCTCTCTGAAGTTCACAGGTTTCATCAATCAGGGCAAAGATATATTATTTTTTTCCATCTAGGGATTCACATTTTAATCTAAAACAGGTAAACAGTATTCTTTCTCTGTATGTATATGAAAAGAACAGAAGATTTAAATAAATAGCAATTTAAGTCTGCAATTTAAGTTGAGCCTGTACTCCTGTACAATTTATCTTACAATAAGATCTATTGAACTTCTGAGTAAATGTAGTAAATATCAAGACATTATGCAAATATTCTTCATTTGAGCTTTCAGAACAAGCTTGTGACATTTCAGTCAGAAATATAAGTAACTGGTTAAAAACTACCATGTTTCCCCGAAAATAAGACCCTGTCTTATATTTTTTTTGAATCCTGAAATAAGGGCTTGGCCTTATTTTGGGGGGGTCTTATTATTTTGGGGCACAATTTGGGGTGGCAGGGTGGGAGGGGGGAGAAGTGAGGGGCAGGAAGCCCTGCCATGCCTGGCAAAGTGGGGGGAAGAGACGGCAAGAGTCACGGCTGCTTTTGTCATCTGTGCTGTGATCCCAAGTAAAGAACGATCGGCAGGAAAAAAAAAGGGGGGGATTTTCTGGTAGCCTGTCCTTTCGTTGGGATTGCAGCACAGACATACATCCCCAAAATGCTCCATCCGAAGCCTTCAGCCTTACAATTCTGGCAGGGGCATCTGTGCTGTGATCCCAAGTAAAGAACGATCAGGAGAAAAAAAAGGGGGGGGGGGAAGGGGAGGAATTTTCCTTTCTTTGAGATCACAGCACAGACACCCCTGCCAAGATTGCAAGGCATTTTGGGGATGTGTGTCTGTGCTGCGATCCCAAGTAAAGAAAGATCAGCAGGAAAAGGGGAAGGAGGTCGGCAGCTGGGGAGGTGCTCTGGAGATCTGGGCCAAGTTGCACAGCCCTCGCTGGATCAGCTGATCAGTGGGCAGCAATTATAGAGCTGAACCTCCAGGAGGTGACCTGGAAAGGGAAGGGCTGCCTCTTGTGCTGGCCACGCCCACCCCTTCACTAGGGGTTATTTTCAGGGGAGGGCATATATTTATGCCCACTCCAAAAATCAGGCTTGGCCTTATTTTTGGGACATGTCATATTTTTGGGGAAACACAGTATTAGTAACTTGAAGTTTCTCCATTCTAGTCCAACATTTTAATACTTAGACCACATTGGCTTACTTTCTGTATCTTAAGGTTAACTTTTAGAGAGTACTAAATAGGCCAAATATTTTGAGTTGGGACATTATCTGTTTAATTTAATTTGTGTGTATCCCGTAAAGACAATGTTATATTCCACTGAGATGTTGATTTCAAATACAAGATTAATTCTTTTTTTCCTCAGAGCTCAGTAATTGATTTTGTTTTGTTTTTGTCCTAAATCATGTATCACCAAGAGATTTGCACAGTCCCTTGATGATATAAGAGTTCTAAAACTTTCTGTTACTAAAAATAAGAGTGTCCTTCAGAGTAAATCTGGCCCATTTGCATATAAATTAAGTCTGTGAACATCATTTGAAAAAGTTTGTTTGGAACACATTGTCAGTGCCCCGGTTCAAGTCATTAAAGCAGCCTGGAACAACTCCAAAGCAATTGATGGAGTGGGGGGAGGGGAGGGGAGGGGAGAAAGATGCAAAGCTGCTTTAACTATTCAAAAATTGCTGCTTCATAGTTTTTCCACAAAATGTTCTAATTTGAAGGATTTGCAAATCTGACACTAAAACAGGCAAGAATTTTGGTTAGGCTATTTATAGGCAGTTCAAGAAACATATAAACTGAAGTCAGAAAGGTTCTGCCTGGACATGACAGTTCCAGGTTGGAAGAATCTGAATAATCGCATCATGATGCCTCCCTCAATGAAATACACTAATGTAAATTAAAATATTTGCATTGTTATTCCAAGCCTTAAGCACTTGTTGGTTCTAGCAGTGGCCTTATCATACTGTTTAGATTTATTTTCTGCTCAGTGTTGAATGATCCAGTTTAGTCTAGTTGTTAAGGCACCATGCTAGAAACCAGGACACTGTGAATTCTAGTCCTGCCACAGACATAAATATGAAAAATTGGCTGAGTGATTTTGAGCCAGTCACTCTTTTAATCTAATTTACTTCATAAGATTGGAAGTGGTGCAGTGGCCTAGAGGTGGAGCTTTCACCTCACAATCAGGAGGCTGTGAGTTTGATCCTAGGTACTGGCAGATATTTCTCTCTCTGGGCACAATGAGAAAATATCTGTAGCGAACTCCGCATTGGTGACATGAAGGGCATCCAGCCAGCTTCATTCAGTTGCTCTGACTCCATCCCAATGCAAGGGATTACGGGGTCATTAAAAGACACACAAAAAATTGTTGTGGGGGAAATAGGTGGAGGAAGGTGTTTTGCCATCTTGAGCTTATAAAAAATAAAAAAGGAAGGATATAAATGAAGTAAATAAAATAATAAATAAACCACTCCTCTCTGATGGTTAATTACCGTATATACTCGAGTATAAGCCGACCCAAATATAAGCCGAGGCACCCAATTTTACCCCCAAAAACTGGAAAAACATTGACTCGAGTATAAGCCGGGGGTGGGAAATGCAGCGGCTACTAGTAAATTTCAAAATAAAAATAGATACCAATAAAATTACATTAATTGAGGCATCAGTAGGTTAAATGTTTTTGAATATTGATTTCAAAGAAAAACAGTAAACTAGCTCTGTAAGTGGAAAAGAGGATCAACAAAAACAAAAATCTTGTCACCATGGTGAAGAGAAGCAGTTGTGAAATGAGTGACACGGTTGTTAAGAATGCTGCACGGGCATAAATGTGAGGATGGTCATAAGTGTGAGGACCGGTCAGAAGTGCGAGGACCTGTCAGAAATGACTTTTTTCAGCCCTCTGAGTAGTCCCTATACACATATATCACATGACCAGCTAGCCACGCCCACCCAGTCACTGGCTTGATCTAATTTCAGGCAAGTTCAAGCCTCTCTCTCTTTTTTCTTTTTCTTTCTCTTTCTTTCTTTGTCTCTTTCTTTCTTCTCTCTCTCTTTCTTTCTCCCTCCCTTTCTCCTTCTCATCTGGCATTCTTAGAGCTCCAGTACTGATTAGCTTAGCCCAGGGGTGGGCAAATGTGGCCCTTTTACAACCTGTGGACTTCAACTCCCAGAATTCCTGAGACAGCCAAGCTGGGAGAACCCACTCCTGGCTTAGCCTGAACAAGGCTAGCTAGCAGCCAATTACAAGAAGCACTCAATTACAATCAACTCTCAACTCAAGCTCAGTGCACATGGGATCTCTCTAAACAGTGAGGATTTCTTTGTTTCTTTCTCCCTTTAAGCCCCCCCCCAAGCCTGTTTTTGCTTCCAGGGGGCTACAGGGAGTCTTGCTAGGCACCCCCCTCATGCCCCTAGCAAGCCTCCCTGCCACTCTTGGGAGCCAAAAGGGCGCGGGGGAGGGGCGCCCCCCCCACGCCCCATTTTGGCTTTAGCAAGTCTGCCAGCAACCCAGGGAGCCAAAACCATTTCAGGAAAAAAGGCATTTTTTTCATGACTCGAATATAAGCCGAGGGGGCTTTTTTCAGCCTGAAAAACGTGCTGAAAAACTCGGCTTATATTCGAGTATATACGGTATATCCCAATTGCCTATAATACTACCCTTTATGAAATATACAAGGAAAAGAACAGTGTATATGTAGGGAATCTTTTGTCCATTTTAGAAAAAAAGTGAACTGTAATAATCTTCAAATGATAGAATTATAGATAAAATGAAAAAAAACTTAAATTTCCACTTGTGGCTTCATTAAAAGAATGGGATGCTCCTTTTTAAATTTTCTTTCTTTTGCACATATATTCACTTCTGTATTCAGGAGCAATTATAATTGGAGGCACAATTCTATCTGGAGCTTATGCTTCACAAGTGGTGTATTACCTGGCAAAAATGGCTGTGTTTGCATTCTGTGAACTCAAATATGGCAAATTTAAAGCAAAAGACCAAAAATTGTCTGTTATCACTAACTGTATCAATGTGCTGTAATAATAATACGTTTATTACAGTTTGTCCAAGCAATTTCTTTGAAGTTATGATAGGAAATACCAATGCCCATAGCAAAAATGTGGCAGCAGATTACAGTTTTTAAAGTACGGTATCTTGTTTTTATTAAAAAAATATTAGAATTCATATATTGTTCTTATTGTTACCTTTTATATCTGTATTTTATACTATCCCATTCCATACCACACATATTATACAGTTTATTACTTTGAGATAAATGCTCATTTTTGTGATAATTGATCCTTTTGATCTGAATTTAAAATAATTGGCATTATCCTAGCTAAAATGGCTAGCAGTTATGAGGTTAATCTTCCACTGTTTATGAAATTCCACTGTGCTAATATACAATAAAGGTAAATTAATAAAGCATTATTGTATAAAATATAAAAGGTATTAATGCCATTGTTACTAAATAATTTAATTTTGAAAGAGCTTTCTGAACATCTTGGGAAATCATCCTAAAATTATGTGGATTGTTTTGTTTTGATTTTAAGCAAAGTTACAGCTGCATAGCTTTAAAGTAGTCAGTTTCCTTTATTATGACTAGTATTACAACTTGTGCTGTTTTAAATTGCCTGCAATTAGCATATCTCAACCTTATTTTTAGGTTTAAATTGCAGTGTGAGAGTATACTCTCCTCTTAGCTAATTAGTGCTATCAAGGAACAGTAGGTTACCTCATTAGTACCATGTGCATTTAATTAAAGAAGAGAAAATTGGAGTTAACCTCATAGTTAACATTTTCACAGAGTGCTACAGTGCCAACACCTTCAATTGGAGTCACACCCCTGTGTATCTAATTATTCACTGGTGCCAAATAAGGTTAGCAAGGATACCATCATGCTGTTGACAAAAATAATTTAGAAGAAAAGTCTACTCGTTTCTGACATAGACATCAAGTTTGAATGTTCTCTTCTAATATGGACTCTTCAGGTGATTTTTTTTTCTCCCATGTATATTTCTTTCAACAAGAAAAAGACTACAAATTAACTCAGAAAGAAAAGATAAAAGACTAAAAAACTACATTTTAATATCAGCAACTTTTCCTATCACACTTTTTTTTAAAAGCCAGTATATTTGTATAAATGCATGAGACGGCTAGTTTACCAATTCTGAGAGGATCTCATATTAGATTTTGCAAAAGTGATTTTTTTACAATCCACATTTTAGAATGTAATTTGTCAGTTTCTACAGAATCTTAAAATATGAACCAGTTGCCTTTATTTTCAAAGTAATTCAAGCCATTACATTTTTGTTATAGTACGGTCTACGATAATTATGTCAGTATACTAGGAAGCCATAAATGTTTTCTCCTGTGGATATATTGCATGTGCAAACTCTAAAATATATGCTAGAATGTCACACTGGCTGACATATTTAAAAAGCTAAATGAACTTAATGGGTCGCTGCAGGGCCACAGTCATAACGTATTTATCAAGGAAGACAAAGTATGTGCAATCTACAAGAAAACCTCCCTGTGGATAGGCTAAGTAAAAAAAAAAAAGGAAATATTGCATCATTTCCCAATATGTCAGACTTTATTGAACTAAATTTTGTTGTTGACACTGAAGATATTGAAACTGCCATCAAAAATCACTTGGAAAAATTGCACACTGAGTTTGCGTTGTATTTTCCATTCGTGTCAAGAGGACGTGATATTGAAATTTGTTGGGTTGTATCACCCTTCATTATGGACAATGCTGTGAACTCTGACCTTTCCTCTCAAGAGCAAGAAGCACTTCTGGAATTGACATCAGACTGCAATTTGAAGGAACTTTTTAATGAAGAACACTGACAGAGTTCTGGAGCCACATTGCAAAACTGTACCCAGAAGTGGGGCGGCGGGGGGGTGGGAATAGAGAAACAGGCACAAGTTTCCCATTAAAAGTGTGGTAAGTGGGTGTACTTTATTACTTTTTTCCTTTTTTTTTTGGATCATCAAGTTTTTGACATGTTGGTAAACCACTGGTGGTGTTCGAATATTGCCATGTCTTAAAAGTGGTACAATCTGTGTAAACGCTGAAAAGTACTGGAGTATCCAAGTGTTGTGTTGAGTATTCCATGCTTTATCTGCAATACATTTTATTTATTTATTAAACTTATATGCCGCCCATTTGTCAAAAGCGACTCTCAATGGCTTACAATTAATAAAAAAAGACCAATATAAAACAGTAAATACAGACATTAAAAATAGCAACTAATAATTTATTATTCTGTTCTTGTCATGAGTTATTAATTGTTATAAGGACATATGCTTTAGTATGTTGATAAATTTATAGGATACGTGGAAAAATAATTAAATTAAAATTCAGAAATTCATATAACTTATTTTACTGATGAGTATTCAGTGCTTGGTAGGTTCCATGAGAATTGTCTTAGTTCTCAATTCTCAATTCTTGGTAGGTTCCATGAGAATTGTCTCACTTTAGCCTAAATTGGCTTAAAATTGCCATTTGGGAAATACGACCTAATCCAGAAAGTGCCTAGTATCTCATAGGTTCTTATGTCAGAAGAGCATTGGCCATACATCATCAGTAGACAAGAATTTTGATATAAGTGAATTTATCTCAGATTAAATAATATACTTTTTTTTTCAAACAGTTTCATACCATTTCTCAATTGGTATATTACTCCTATATCAGAAAACAAGTTTGCTTTGGGTTGTGTTCTGTTCATATATTCAATATTGTGCATATTGTGCATATATTCAAAGTCACCTTACAAAAATGCTAGCTTGAAAAGCAACTTTTAATTTATTTCTAAAATGTATGTGTATATAATATCAATATTTTTATGGTTTGACTAAATAATAATAATAGTCAAATGGAAATAATTTCAGAATGTCTATAATTTTCAAGTGGGTTTCACTCGATTTTTCTTTTCTTTACTGATTGGGGGGAGGGGGGTGTTTGTCATATACAGAAATACAAGGCTTTTGAATTTAAATACTGTTTTTGTGTGCTGGAATTAATTCAAATGCTGTTTTTAATTCACTTTATGGGATCATGAAGCATTATCTAGATGTTCCTGGCAGAGGCAAAAAGGTGCCAATATTTCAATAGCTTTTTAAAAAAGGACTACATATAAGCCAGTTTGGTCTAGTGGTTAAAGCAGCAGGCTAGAAATCTCTGGAGATGGTGAGCTCTAGTCCTTTCTTAGCTATGAAAGCCAGCTGGGTGACTTTGGGACAGTTACTCTCTCTCAGCCCAACTCACCTCATAGGGTTGTTGTGTGGGGCAAATTGGAGGAAGGTGTGTTGGATATGTTTGCTGCCTTGAGTTATTTGTGAAAACAATACAGGCAGGAAATAAACAAACAAACAAACAAACAAATATGGTATGTTACATGGCAAGGAAAAAAGTTTATATGTGGCATAGCAACATATCTGTTTATTTAAAAAATCTTTATTTATTTATTTAAATTTGTATTTAAAAAATCCGTATGAGAATAAGATGTATTTGTAATCTAAAAAAATAGGTTAGTATGAAATAATATAGCAGAGAATAATGGATATTATAGCCATATTTAACATTTCATTATATGCAAATAGATACTTCCTACTTTTTGTTTTGCTGCTATAATAAGGTGACCAGACGTCCCGCTTTTGGCGGGACAGTCCCGATTTTCAAGAATTTGTCCCGTGTCCCGCAGCATTTTAAAAAAGTCCCGATTTTTGGAAAGAATGCACAACAAGCTAGGGAACGGCAGGAGAACGGGGTTGCTTACCCTGCCCACTCCCAATCTATTGCTGCCTTCTGAATCCCAGCTGATGGCTAGAGGGAAAAAAAACTGTTTAAATTCTTGTCGCGGGACTTCAAAGGGCCACCCTACAGATGATCAGTGTTAAAAGAAAACAAATGAATAGACCGGTGCCTGCAAAAATAGAAAAAACAGCCCCTTCCAGCTTCAGCATAGGTTAATTACCATTCATTTACAATTTACAATTGATTAGATTGGCCTCCCAACTCTCAGCTGATATGCTCTCAGCTGTTTTGGGCAGGGATCATTTGCTAGCTGCAAAGAGTGCTGCTGGAGCAGATTTTTTTTTCTCCTTGTGCAATTCAAGCTGAAACCGAAACCGAAAGTAAAGCAGGTTGTTGGCTTTGTTGTTTGCTTGCAATGTTGGAAAGGCAGATTTCTTTTTTTTTTCCTCATCAAAAAAGGTAGGTGCAAACAATGGGAAATTTATGGCAAATGGCAAAAGAGGAGAGTTCAAGATTTTAAAACACAAAAGAAAAAAAAGCTCTATTTAACTAGGGAATTGTAATAATTGAGATACCATTATCTTATATATTATTATATTGCGTTGAAACAGAAATGATTAAATTGTGGTTTGGAGGAATATATGGGGGAAATTATTTGGTTTATTATTATTAGTAAATATAATTAATTGATTGGTAAGAAATTGGATTGCATGGAAATAATTGGAATATTCATGTTCATATTGATTAATATACAAAAAAGATAGTTATATAACTAATTGATTTATATTAAAATGTTGAATTTGTATTAAACAGCTGTAATATTACATAATTAACCAATGTGAGGATGGATATAAAAATAGATGACAATGGGAAGGGGTATAATATAGAATAGAAGGGAAAAATTGAATTTGATTAAGATTAGAGATGAGGATGAAGGGTAATATTGGTTTTTTAAAAAAATAGATGAGGAATAAATATGGCAAAAAGGAAATATAGGAATTGTAAATTTAATTGAAATGACTAAACACTATTTAAATTTGTGAACCGGCCAAATACTCTGTTCAAAGAAAATACATTGTATGTTTGTATGTGTGTTTCTAATTATTGCTATTTATTCATATTTGTTCTCTTTTATTCTTTAAAGTTTAACAATTCATTCTTTATCTTAATATCTTTATATTTGTTTGGGGTTGGTTTTCTTCCCTTTCATCTTTTTTATTGTACAACAATCTTTCTCCTCAAACCTACCATCTCTCTTTTCTACTCAGAGGGCTGAAAAAGTTATTTTTGACTGGTCCTCGCACTTTTGACCAGTCCTCGAATTTACGACTGTCCTCACATTGTACCATGGTGAAGAGAAGCAGTTATGAAATGAGTGACACGTTTGTTAAGATTGCTACAATGGGCATAAATGATGACCAGTCATAAGTGCGAAGACCGGTCAAAAGTGCGAGGACCTGTCAGAAATCACTTTTTTCAGCCCTCTGGGTAGTCCTTTTGTGCACATGGACTACTCAGAGGGCTGAAAAAGTTATTTTTGACTGGTCCTCGCACTTTTGAGCAGTCCTCGAACTTACGATTGTCCTCACATTTTACGTTTTTGCCCTATCTTATCACCATGGTGAAGAGAAGCAGCTGTGAAATGAGTGACATGGTTGTTAAGAATGCTGCACGGGCATAAATGTGAAGATGGTCATAAGTGTGAGGACTAGTCAAAAGTGCGAGGACCTGTCAGAAATGACTTTTTTCAGCCCTCTGAGTAGTCCTTATAGAATAAAATAATACTATACATAATTTTTTTTATTCATTATATTTGTAAATTGTACTTATTTTGAAATTTAAAAAAATATATTACAATACTATTTTTGCGTTCTATGAAAATTTTTGTTGCTCCATATAGACCAAATTTTTAATCCTCCCCCCCCCCCCGGTCAATGGTGTCCCTCTTTACCAATGTTAAAATCTGGTCACCTTATGCTATAAGTAATTAAGAAGTATCTCAATTTAGTAAAAGGGTGGGTGGTTTTTCAAACTTCATTGTGACCTACTGGCAGAATAAGAGTTTCCTAAATTGCTGCACAATATAAGCACAAGTCAAAATATTCAATGTTTTTTTTTCAATTAAAAATCACCCTTCACTGTAACGTATAAATTATATTAACAATACCACTAAACTTGGTGCTTGAAATGGAGTTCATAACTCTCATTATATATCTTGCAGATTTTGAATTAAATAACTATTTTTCAGTGCTTTATTAAGATTAGTCGGACAACCTTGGTGGCACAGCAGACTAAAGTGCTGTTAACTAGCACCAGCTGCCTGCAATTATTGCAAGTTCAAATCTCACCAGGCTCAAGGTTGACTCAGTCTTCCATCCTTTCGAGGTAGGTAAAATGAGGACCTGGATTGTGGGGGCAATAAGCTGACTTTGAATATAAAAAAATAAGAACACCGCTAAAGGAGGGCCAAAAGCCCTACTAAGCAGGTATATACAAAAAGTATGAAGGCTATTGCTTAACGCATTGTAAGCCGCCCTGAGTCTCCGGAGAGGGGCGGCATATAAATCGAACCAATAAAATACAATAATAATAAATACAATCAATAAAGCTATCAAAGTTGATCAAAGTTGATAAGCATGAACAGTAGTACGAAGTTTTGACAAAATGTTCCCTTTTTTACACTTCTGGGCTGCTTACTTTAATGTTCCTATTATATTAATACAAAAGTTATTCTAAATGGATAGAATACCAAGATTTAAGAAATATATTTTTTATCTATGAGGAATTCTTACTTCATTATAGTTTGCCAGAGAAGTTTTAGAAGAACTTTATAAAGGGATTCAGGAGTATAGGTTGCATTCTGATGCTGCAGGTTGGGCTGTGTTTGAGGTTGCCAGAAAAGCAGAGCATCACAGCACTTACTGGTAATCCCTCAGAATTAGACAGATTTACCTAATTCATTCCTGTCTCTCCCCACCCCCAGCAAATATTTGATGGACGTTCAGTAAAATCTCTTCTAATGTAGCTTATAGATAATCAATTAATTCACACTGTGAATGCTTGGAATTTGTTCTAGGTCAGTTCTATGATCCATATATCAGTTTGCTCTTATTTGATTAAAACTGAGTGTTAAGTTTATGCTTAACCATCTTTCTTAAATGGGTAATGAGATAACAGTTCTCCTGTATTGATTTCAGGTCACCAGGATCAAATTCTTGGGTTAGTGCTAGAGATAGATAAAGCATTAAAAACAGTGTGGTATTTTATGTGTTAGATTATAAAATTTATAATTTCCAGGTAGCAAGGGTAATGGGTACAACTTTTGTTAAAGCTGGACAAGACTTACTATATATCTGAGTAGCTTTCTGCTTTATGTGGCACATAAAGGCTATGTTTCCTAGGGCTGTATGCTTTCTTTGAGACAGTTGTTTTACAGGGACTGAAGTGTATTTGACTACTAAAGTGCAAAGTTATAGTGCAATGATTAATAGTATGTGCATGTGTGTGAGGGTACTTAATTGATTAAAAATCTTAGTAAGTACAATAAGAAAGAGAATGATAGAAGTAGTTTCCAGGAATAAGCTACAAAGAACATAGATATTTTACTAATTTCTGAGATGTTATATGTACTTTGTGAAAAGCTCTAGTGGTGGTATCTTCTTTAAACCTCTTTCTCTGACTTTATTGGTAAGAATATTGCTCTTTTCTTTTCAGAGATAAGTTAGATTTTCCAATCTTTTTACGCAAACTTTTTTTCAGGATGATGATTGCCTTTCTGAGATCTAAACTAGATATCTAGTGTGATACACTGGTTAAGATATTGGACTCAAACTAGGAGAAACAGGTTTAAGTCTACTCTCAGTCAGTGGCAGCCATGAAAAATTATGAAAGCAGTAAACTGTGTGTGTATGTGTGTGTAACATTATAAGATGGCATAATTATGTAATGATGTCACGAAAACTGTCACAAGTATGTAACTTGTCTTATTTATGTGCTGATGTCATAATGCACATGTCATAATTTGTCCTTTATGCAGACACTCATGCTGAAAGCCATGGAAGCTTATTTGGTAACTATGGCCAATTGCTGTGTAGATAATGATCAATTTACAACAACATTTGGGACTAAAATTGTCATTGCTAAGCAATGTAGCCATAAAGCATGATAATATATGATCAAGCCACTTAATGGTAATTCCAACAGTTCCAGTTATTGTTGTTAAGTAAATAACCATGGGCTGTTAAACAAAGTTGTTACATGATCACCATTTGCAACCTCCTGCCAGCTTCCTCATCAACTTGGTTTGTCAAGTTGTCCTTTGCAGGTTTGCCTGCAAAGAGGGCTGTAAATGGCAACCACAGGACATTGTGATAGCCAGAATTCCATAGATTGATTATAAGTATCACTCGTTCACCACTCTCAAACGTTTGAGAGTGGTGAACAAGTATTGCTGACTGAGTGGTTGTTATGCAAGAACCACCTGTATTTCAATCCTATATGTCAGGGTTCCGAGTGATGAACCCAACCAAGCAAGCATTGTTGAGACAATCCAAATCTTTTAATGCAAAACTTTATTGAGTATATCATTTCGGCACAGACCGAAAGCAAAACCAGCTCTACTTAATTCCCACGGTTTTAGCATAGTTAAAGAATAGTTTCTTCCTTCCCCCCATTAGTGCAGGTCACATTGTCCAATTAGACATCTAGCTTTGTTTTAGAAATCTGTTCAGGTCCTGGCCATCTGGTTAGATGACTTTGATTCCCATAGGACAATTTCTTGTTGTCGTTTGGAACTGGCATTCCAAACCTTATCTTCCGTCCTCCCTGGTTCTGTGGCAAGCTGAGAAGTGAAAATTTCTGCAATACCATAATCACGCTTTGAACTTGACACGATATTTTATTACAGGTAGTTGAAAAAGAACTAAGAGTTCTATTAAACTGTTGCGTTTGTGGAAGAAAGGGGAAATATCAGTTGGACAAATAGTTTAGAAATGTTAGAGCATCTCTTATATGAGCCAGAGAAATAAACAATAAAATTTAAGATACTTAAAACTGATTTAAGAAGAAAGGAGCAGAATTTAAGACTATAGCTTATGCCTAGAAAGCACTTACATTTGTGTTGCCTCTCAGGAGTGAATTCAAAGAAAATCCTGTGTTTTCAGGACATCCCTTGATAAATAACAATTTCTGGTTGATTTTGAAAAATAGTGAAAGGCAACCAGTGGCATGTTACTACAGATTTTTTGCTTCTGTTCAATTTGTACTGGAATTGCTAGTCCAAGCACAGTAGATGGGAAACTGGAAGATGGTGAGCCAATATTCATGTGGGATATAATTAGTCCTTCAAAGTTTCTATTAGAACATGAGCTGACTCATATTGAATGGAGTATGGAGACAAAAAGAAGTATGTTGTGATACTAATTAGTTATTCCTCTCCCCCCCTCCCCATTCCATAAGATATTTTTTATCAATCCTGCCTATTGAGAACTTGGCTTTAGAAGTGATAGAACAGAGTAGGGTTAAAGGAAAATAAGAAAAAACTGATTCTTTTTGGTCCTTTTGAAGGACCAAAACAATGGTAAACCAGCATCAAGAACAATTACTTCTTCATGAGAAGATTTTTAAGGGCAGCAATCTCTTCTTATTAGAATGATCCATGAAGTATACTACTATCTATAGCAGTTATTTTTATGGTATAATCAAACAGGGATGGCAGATAGCTACAATTTAAAAGTAGTTCACCCATATTTAAGCAGCATCTTAATAGGTGTCCATGCCCATTTCCCTGCCAGTATTCTGGGTTTCACAAAAAAATATAAAAATCCTTTCACACCAGCTTGCTTTTGCCACCTCAAATAGGTTGCAGTCTGTTTAATATTTCTTCTTTCAATAGAGGTGTGATGACCCAGGGCATGACACAGAGATAACACAAACAGCTGGCAGTTCCAACCGCCCCCTTATTGCGCCAAATCTCCCCAAACTCACCCACATGTCTGGCAAGTCCCAGAGCAGAATAATAACAAACCCTCACACAAATCTCAAGCAGCTTCTGGCTGCAATTAGTCCAGCCCAGCACTGTCTGCACCAAGGCTGTGTGGCAATAAATCCAAATGTATTTAGCAAATCAAGGAATTCAAGGAGCAAAAGATCCAGGTAATTAGTCCAGAATGCCAAAAGGAATGCAAGGACTCTTGGCACGCAACGCTTCGGGAACTCAGCGTTTGTTCCCGACAAATGCCCCTCCCACAGCATCTCCTTAAGTCTCATTCTGCAGGTGTGCCTGGTGAAAACGGGTGGGGCAGTGTCCTTGTGAGTAGCCTGCTCAGTCTGCGCTGATCAAGCCTTCTCTGCACTCTCTGAGCCCTTGGATCAGGTGGGGGTGGTTCTTGTTCCTCGTCTGAGCTCAGTCTCTCACGTTCATCCTGCCTCTGTTCCTCCCTTACTAATTCTGAAAAGCCTTGCCTGGATTGCCCTTCCCCAGTTTCCTCCAAGGCCAATGGAGCTGCTCTCTCAATCACTGTCAGTTCTTGTTCTAGCTCATCTTTCCCCATACATTCAGACTCTGATGGGGACATGATAAGAGGCATTATGATTTACATGTCTTATTCAAATCAAATTATAGATTATCTTTACCTTCTTTCCCTTGTTCTCTTTATCACACTGGCCACAGCTTACTTCCTAGGAAAGAATGATCCTTGACTCCATAGGTCCATGATGGCGAACCTATGGCACGTGTACCAGAAGTGGCATGCAGAGCCATTTTTCCGGGTACGACAGCCATCACTGTTTGCTCTTCTGAGTTCTGGCATGGACATGAGCGCTGACCAACTGGTCTTCGTGAGTGCATGTGTGCCAGAAACCAGAAGCTCAGCTTCCCGGCATGTGCATGCATGCCAGGGAACTGCTCTTCCAATTTCCGGTGTTCCTCCGTGTGCATGCGCGCACTCCTGTTTCGGCACTCGGTGCCGAAAAGGTTCGCCAACTCTGCCATAGGTGTTAGAAGAAAAGTACTTTTACTAGAGATACTGAGTACAGCATAGCAAGGCAAGCTCTGAAGAAAAACTGTACAAAAAATCATATACTGAAAGTAGCCCCCAATATCCAAAACCCTCTCCCCAGTGATAGTAGTCCAAACAAGTTCTGTTCCAATGTTTTGGGACCCGATGCCTCAGGCACCACTGTTCCTTTCTCAGGGCCAGCATCCTTGAAGGTAGGAAGATGGCTTGGTTTGACACCTATGGTTCCTGTTAGTGTCTATATTCCCCAATTTCCCACAGCATTCTTTCACACCTCCAGCTCTCTTCCCCTCCCAAATGCCCCCTCCCTTGGTTATGGCAATTTTTAGTGAACTTCAAAGAAAGCTAACAGGTACTCCAAAGATGAATCTGATCTTCAACTAAAAAGAAACTTAAATTGCTCCTCTTAATTTTTTTTCTGTTGTCTTAAGATGAATAACAATATTTAACACATGGTCATATTACCTATAGTATATTAACCAAACTGATCTATGTGCCTATAATTAGAAATATGTCAGCATATTTTCCAGTTTTGTAATGCTTATTTGAAAGTGTATGAATCTTCCAGGATAGGAACTGAAACATCTTATTTTTCTTCAAAACCAGTCCAGTTCTTCTTTTTCTTCCTGGCATATTCACACAAGTGCAGGATCTGCTTTTTGGATCATTGAATGCCAGTTTACCCAGTCAGCTGCATCTCCAGGGCTCAGGCCCGTGGAGTGCATATCTTTGTTGATGGTGACTTGCCATTTTGTTTTGGGTACCCACGAAAACACTGACCATTGACTTTTAATTGGTAGGCAGTCTTGGCAATGGTGGAAGGTGCTGCTCTCAGCCCGGCTTTCTCCATCATATTGTAGGCAGCACCCAGGAATGGGTTGTCCTCGTCTGTCAGCCAATAAGACCGAGTCTGTCAAAGCTGAAAGACACGCCCTCTGCCAACGGTCTCCAGCTTTTGACTTGGTCTTGGCTAAGACAGACATGGTTTGGATTTCTAACCCATTTTTGGATAGCTGTTAATTTTGCCTTTAGTTCTAGAGACTATATTTTTCTTCTATTTTCATGGTTTAAAGTTGATTTTGACATCGTTGTGATTGCCTGCTCCCAGCTTTGGCTGGTAGAGCCGGTTATTCTGGCGTGAAGGGCTTCTGCCCAATTCCGCCGAGGGAGGTTTGATTCCTGGCTGGGCAGCGTGCAAGGGTCTTCTGCCGCCGCTGGTCCCTTTGGGCTGCGTGGTACTTTGCCTTTCCAGCTTCTCGGAGCGCGCTGACAGCCGACGGAATTTCAGAGGTGGTTTAGTGAGTACTGCACTGGACAGCTATCCACAAAGCCCTGCCTTCGCCTTCGGGCATTAAGAGGCTCCAGAGTCCCTGCCCGGTTTTCTGGCATACTCCTATTGACAGCATGAGAGAGAGATCCTTTGCCGCACTATTCGCAGTGAGCTGTTTGGCCGGGCTGCTTGATTAGCATGTCAGAGGAAGCCGCGATCACCGCCAAACCAGCGGGGAGCAAAGCGCCTGTCATGGCATCTGCCCCCTTATCCCCTGGAGAGGGTGGATCAGCACTACCATCAGGGAAAAAAGCCCCAGGCAAGAAAGCCTTGGCTAAGACTAAACACCATGGCAGCTCTTAGAAGACCTCAAAGGCTTCTGAAGTGGATGCGGCTAGGAGACACAAGGCTATTGATCGGGAGATCGCTAAAGCTTTGAAGAGGGCAGATTCTCTTCAGACGGTCCCTCAGCAGTCTTTTGACAGAGAGGGCAGTTCCCGCCTTTTTGCTGAGCAACCATCCCAGCTGCAAGAAGGCTTTGATAACCAGGCTGTCTTGCAATGGTCACCAGATGGCGCTAGTGAGCAAGTGGAGCCTGTTCTGCCCGGTAACAGAGAAGAACCAATGAGCTCTGCTACTCAGCCTGTTCCCTGTTACTCTGCCTGGCAACAGCCTGTCAGACTCAGAATGGCAAGTTCAGGCACTCCTAGCAGGCAGATGGATTATGACAGACGGCCAGAACAATTCCCCCCCAACATAAGGGATATTATTTCTGAGGCAGTTACTAGAGCTTTAACTAGTAGCAGGCAGCAGGGTGCAAAGTCTGATTCCTTCCAGACTGCTGGTAATATACAGCCTGGTTACCATGCTGACCCCATTGAGGCAGAGGACCCTGCCTTATTTCAAGCATATTGTTCCTCCTCAGTGTTTGGAGAGGAAGCACACAGACACTTAGATTTCTCTGAAGATGAGGAACAGCTGCCTGAGCAACCCACATTTTCTGGGCTTTTCAAGCCCGCACTTTTTAAGTCTTTGCTTTTTAAGGCTAGAAAATCTACTAACATGCCTTTTGTTCCATCCCCCAAGGATCCTGCTCCGGGTCCGTCTGATGCCTCAGGTCCTTTGCTTTCTGAACCAGTTAATGTGATGGAGGTGGTACCCTCTCCTCATCTCTTTGTTAAATGTTAAATGCCAGTGGAGCATGCCAGCTACGGGGCCTAACCCTGGCTCTCTAAATAAGCGCCTTTATAATGTTGAAGCTGACTTTTCACAATTTCTCTCCATGCCATCAATAGATGCTCCTGTGGCAGCCTTGGCTGCGCACATAGTCCTTCCTGAGGCACCTGAGAAAGCTCTGAGACCCGAGGATAAGAGGTCAGAGCAGTCATTTAAAAAGACGTACCAGTCGGCTGCCTGGGCCGTTAAGGCAGCCACATCTGCTTACTTTAATAGGGCATCGCTCATCTGGCTGAAGCAGCTACAGGACCGGATTCCTTTGGGGGATAGCAGAGCCAACCAGGACTTGAATAAGTTACAGGTGGCCTTGGAGTATTCAGCTGACGTGACGTTGAACACCGTAAGATTTGCGTCAAAGTAGGTGCCTACTTTGGCTCCGCCAATGGCAGGTGGATATCAAGCACAAGTGGAGGTTGGCTTCTGCCCCCTTCTCCAGAGGGCGGCTCTTTGGTGAGGCACTGGATCCACTGCTTATAGAGACATGGGACAAACGTAAGGTGCTTCCATCGCTCTCGCAGAGGGCAGATTCCCGCCCTTCGCCTTATTTCCGCAGACAGGTTTTCCCGGGGTCGGGGGGGGGACTTCGGGCTGTCCCGGCCACAACGACCTTTCCAGCAAAGACAGGACCCCCAACCAGACAGGACAGGGAGGTTTAGGCTATTCACATCCAGACGGCCCTTTCGAAGGGGAGGGAGCCGTCCTTTCAGATGCCAACGATAATTCTGTTTCTGGCCCTCCCATTGGGGGATGCCTGGCATTGTTTGCCAGGCAATGGGAGATGCATGGGTCCTGGAGACGGTCCGTTCGGGCCTCTCCTTAGAGTTTCTCTTCACACTCCCAAGGTTTTTCATTAGCTCCCCTGTCTCAGGAAAACAGCATTAAGCGAGGCCTCATGAAGACGGCTATCCAACACTTGTTGGATACCCAGGCCATTCAGCCGGTCCTGGAGGCCCAACTCGGTTTGGGATTTTACTCCATCCTCTTTGTAATTCCCAAAGCTTCGGTAGGGGGGGGGGTATCGCACAATTCTGGACCTGAAAAGGCTTAACCGTTGTATTGTGTACAGACGGTTTAAAATGCATTTGCTTCAGTCCATCTTGGACGGCGTCAGGGAGGGTGACTTCCTCACTTCAATAGATCTCACTGAGGCTTATCTTCATGTCCCCATTTCCTCAAATAATAGGCAGTATTTACGTTTTTGTTACCAATCCCATCATTATCAGTATAAGGCTTTGCCTTTTGGCTTGTCATCAGCGCCTCGAGCCTTTATTAGCGGCGCTAGGGCGCACGCTGCCCTAGCGGCGCACATCCGGGCTGTGCCTGTGTGTGTCCAGTGTTATCTGGACGATATCCTGATTCAATCCAGTTCGGAGGCCCAGGCTCACAGGGACCATACAGGTGCTTCAGGACCATGGATTTTCGACTAATGTCCCGATTCGATTAAAGTCACTTAACACCAGCTAATCGGTTGCTACATTTGGGAGCGGAGATAGACACCTTGGAGTGCAGGATATATCTCTCTCAGGAGAGGCAGGTGTAGTGTCCCTGTCTATGCTTTCGCAGCTTCTGGGGAAGATGGTTTCTTGCATTTCCATTGTACCTTGGGCCCGTTTCCACTCTAGGACCCTCCAGTGGTTTCTCCTCCTATATCAGAGATCAGGCAAGAGCATCTTACCTTACAAGGTTAGGCTTTCTCGGGAGGTAGTTCACTCCCTGTTATAGTGGGAGTCTGAAGCACTTACCAGAGGCTGCCTCTTCTAATAATAATAATAATAATAATAATAATAATAATAATAATAATAATAATAATAATATTTTATTTCTATACCGCCCTTCTCCCGAAGGACTCAGGGTGGTGTACAGCCTATTAAAAGCACAAGACAACATCAATTAAAATAATTTAAAATTATTAAATAATTTTTGGCTCAGTTTAAAACCCCAAAAATTTTAAACACCCGATTTAAAATTATTACGTTGATAGCCCAGCCTGGCAGAAGAACAGGGTCTTAAGGGCACAGCAAAATACCTGGAAGTCGGAAATCTTACGCATTTCCGGGGGCAGTTCATTCCACAGGACTGGGGCTTCCACAGAGAAGGCCCTGGGTGCCACCAGCCGACATAACTTGGCCGATGGCACCCTGAGGAGACCCTCTCTGTTGGAGTGGACTGGTCATTGGGAGGCTATTGGTGGCAGAAGTCGGTCTCGAAGGTACCCGGGTCCTATGCTATGGAGCGCTTTAAAAGTGGTGACCAACACCTTGAATTGCATCTGAAAGACCACTGGGAGCCAGTGCAGCTCGCGCAGGAGGGGTGTCACGTGGGCCCAACGGGTTCCGCCCATAACCTCCCACACAGCCGCATTCTGGACCAGTTGGAGCCTCCAAGTGCTCTTCAAGGGGACCCCCATGTAGAGAGCATTACAGTAGTCCAGCCGGGAGGTGACAAGGGCGTGAGTGACCGTGCGCAAGGCGTCCTGATCCAGAAAGGGCTGCAACTGGCGTATCAGGAGAACCTGATAGAAGGCCCCCCTGGCCACAGCCGTCATATACTCTTCTAAAGACAACCGTGCATCCAGGAGGACATCCAGATCGCGAGCCCTCTCTGTGGGGGGCAAAGATTCACCCCCAATAGTCAGCGATGGCACCAGCTGACTATATCGGGACACTGGGAGCTACAGCCACTCAGTCTTGGAGGGGTTGAGTCTGAGCCTGTTCCTCCCCATCCAGACCCGCACGGCCTCCAGGCAGCAAGATATCACATCAAGGGCATCGTTGGGGTGGTCTGGGGTGGAGATGTACAGCTGAGTATCATCAGCGTACAGATGACACTTCACCCCAAAACTATGGATGATCTCACCCAGCAGCTTCACATAAATGTTGAACAGAAGGGGTGAGAGGACCGACCCTTGCAGCACTCCCCATGCGAGGCGCCTTGAGGTCAAACTCTGCCCCCCTGCCAACACAAACTGCGAGCAGTTGGAGAGGAAGGAGGAGAACCACCGCAAAATGGTGCCCCCTATTCCTAACCCCCTCAACTGCTGCAGCATGAAACCATGGTCGATGGTATCAAAAGCCGTTGAGAGATCTAATAGGACTAGGACAGAGGAGCAACCTCTGTCCCGAGCCCTCCAGAGATCATCCACCAATGCGACCAATGCCGTTTCTGTGCTGTACCCCTGCCTGAAGCCCGACTGGCACGGGTCCAGATAGATAGCTTCATCCAGATGCCAGGGAAGCTGTCGTGCCACCACGCTCTCAACAACCTTCACCGCAAAACGAAGGTTGGAGACCGGACGGTAGTTAGCTAATTCAGGTCCAGGGAAGGCTTCTTGAGGAGTGGCCTCACTACTGCCTCTTTCAAGGCGGCAGGAAAGTCACCCTCACTCAAGGAAGCACTTGTAATTCCGTGGAGCCAGCCTCATGTAACCTCGCGGGAGGCCAGTACCAACCAGGAGGGACGCGGGTCCAATAAACACATGGCGGCACTAATCTTACCCAGAACCCTGTCCACATCCTCAGGAGCCACAGGATCAAACTCCTCCCAGATAATATTCTCAAGACCTACCCTCGTCTCCTCCCCTGGACTCATCCAATTGGAGTCCAAGCCATCCCAAATCCGAGCGACTTTATCATGCAGGAATTGCACAAAATCCTCAGCACGACCCTGCAAGGGATCTTCCCGCACTCCACCCCAAGAAGTGTGTGGTCACCCTAAATAGGGTGGCTGGGCAGTTCTCTGTAGATGCAATAAGAGCGGAAAAATGGTTAGATTTTGCCGCTTTTATCACCACTAGGTAGGTCTTGATATAAGACCTCACCTGTGTCCAGTCGGAATCAGATCGACTAGCCCTCCAAATGCTCTCTAGGCATCTTTTCCGATGCTTCATCTCTCTCACCTCCTCAGAGAACCAAGGAGCCAATTGAGATCGGCATCGGGTCAGAGGCCCCAAAGGCACGACACGGTCCAAAGCTCCGGCAGTCGCACTCTCCCAGGCGGCCACCAGCTCTTCAGTCGAGTCGTGTGCCAGAGTCTCAGGAAATGGCCCAAGCTTCATCAGGAACTTTTCAGGGTCCATCAGGCGCATGGGACGGAACCATCTGGTCGGTTCCGTCTCCCTGCGGCGGGGGAAAGTGGTAGGAAAGTCCAAATGAAGGAGTGAATGATCTGACCATGACAAGGGTTTGATATCTGAAGAGCTCAGCCGGTGAATACATCCTATAGTCTGTCTGGGGAGGATGAACGGGTCCAAGGATTCAGTGGTGCTGATTAAAGAAAAGGTCCAGGAGAGAAAGTCCACCATTCCGGCACAGGTCAACCAGACTCCACTGTCCTCTCATGACAGTTGAGAGGAGTCTCAGGCCACTGCCCTGGGAGAGCAGTGACCAAGCCACCCTCTCATGGTGCCTGGTAACAACAGGTCTTCTTCAGTGACAGCTGAAGCAAAAGTGACTCCCTCGGTGCCCATGCCCAGGCTTAGGTCTCTCCTCATAGTATGGCGGTACAGATGACAATAGTACTGATGGTATAGCCAGAGGCGGGGGTCAGCTGTAGTTATTCTAAGGGATAATGAATCCAGATGCAGGAAGGGTCCAGTCAGGATGCTAATGATCCCAACCAATGTCCAGGCTGCAGTGGGAGGAGGAGGGTGTGGGTAGGGATGGACCGGGGCGGTAGGCCAATCCACGTCATAGCCTAGCTCTTCCCAACCCCTCCAGTCTCCACAAGATCTTCTAATCCCCCCCCTTAAGTCCCAGGTCTTCAGAAGGGTCACCAATCGGGCAGCTCCAAGTCAGTCCGCCAGGATTCCCCTTCCACAGTTGACAGTAGACCAGTTGGAAAGGTCTAAGTTCGAAAAGTTCCATCAGGGACATACCACTCCCCTCGGTGTCACCCCAGTAGCCGCCATTTCACTCCTGCTGCCGCAGCCACCGCACCCAACATCGCCACCACTGCTGGTAGCCCCGAGCTTTTTTTCGGGGAGGGGGCATCCAGTGGCGCTCCAACATGCCGCCATCATCCCCGAACTTTTTTGGGGGGGCATCCAGCGGTGCTCCAACATGCTGCCATCGCCCCACACACACCCCACCCCCGTCTGGCCACTGCTGGGGGGACGCCAAGGCAAAAGGCGCTGCCCCGATCAGTTCCGAGTCTCCCGTCTGCGCCGCCATAGCCTCACAGCGCTCCACGGCTCCAGACAGCCTCACCAGCAGCTCAAAAGAGCCCAAAAGCTCGTAGCAGGCTGTCCTCATGTTCACCTGCTGGGCCAGGGCCGTTGGCTGAAAATTCGGCCCTCCAGGAATCCGCGGTGGCCCCTACATTGCCCCCAGACATTGGAGCTTTATCCATGAGCCGCCATCTTCAAGCATGCACATTAAGCAAGTCAAAGAGCCAGAGTCTGTGACAGTAACAACAAATACTAGTCTTTTTGGCTGGGAGGCACATGTTTCACATAGACTCTCACAAGGGCAGTGGTCCCAGGCTGATATGACTCACAGTATAAACTGGTTGGAGCATAGAGCAATACATCTGGCTCTCCATTACTTTCAAGGCGAGGTAGCTGGTAGACACGTCCTGATTCTAACTGATAATGTTGCAGCTAAAGCACATGTTAACAGGCAAGGGGGTACCCAATCCAGGTCCCTGATGAGAGAAGTGGAAAGGCTCTGTCTTTGGGCGGAGCAATTACATATACCCCTGAGGGCAGAGCATATTGTAGGGGCTGACAATGTGCAGATAGATTGGCTCAGCAGGACCACTATTGACCATGCCAAGTTGTGCCTGCATCCAACTTTATTTCAGGCACTGGTGGAACAATTTGGACAGCCAACAGTGGACCTCTTTGCAACTCCAGACAATGCCCAGCTACCACGATATTTCACCAGGTTTGGGGTTCTGGGGGCGGAAGGGGTCTATGTGCTCCGAAGCGCCTGGCCATGGGAGTTTCTATATGTCTTTCCTCCACTGCCCCTCCTCCCCAAGGTCATACGGAAAATTCTGGCAGAACGGGCAGAGGTCCTCCTCTTGGCCCCACACTGGCCACGCCGCCCTTGGTTTGCCGACCTGGTGGCCCTATCGGTGGCCAGCCCTTGGAGGATTCCATCGAGCAGAGTCTCCCTCAGCTAGGGAGCACTGGTCCACTCGGACCCTCAATGGCTCCAGTTGACCGCCTGACGCTTGAGCAGAGCACTCTGATCCAGGACAATTACCCCTCCAAGGAAATTGCCATCATGCAGGCTTCCAGGCGGCCTTCCACTAACAGGATTTATAATGCCACTTGGAAGGCCTTTTGTTCCTGGTATTCACAGTCTGGACTGGATCCGACTGAGGTGACGGTGCCCCAGATACTCAATTTTCTGCAGGGGGGTGCTTAATATGGGTCTTTCACCCAATACCATATGTTGACAGATGGCCACCTTGTTATCTGTGTTAACTTGCGGAAGGTTGGAGTCCCTGGCTCAACATCCATCGGTCCGCAAGTTCATTAGCGGTGCAATGAACCTACGGCCTCCAGTGGTTCATCGTTTCCCAACTTTGGACCTCAACACGGTCCTGCAGGCACTGACCGGGCGCCCGTTTGAACAGCTGAGAGAGGCAAATCTGCGCTTCTTGACCTGCAAGGTGGCGTTCCTGGTGGCCATCACCTCGGCCAGACGGATCTCCGAGATGGCGGCACTTTCCATCAGACCGGACCTTTGTGTGTTTCACCCTAACCGGGTGGCGTTGCATTTAGATCCTGCATTTATACCAAAAGTGAATATGTGGTTTCACAGGGCCCAGGAGGTAATTCTCCCTGATTTCTGTCCCAGGCCAGGGCATTCACTAGAGAGGAAGTGGCATACACTAGATGTGAGATGGGCACTCCGTATTTATATTAAACGTACCTCATCCTTCAGGAGAACGGAGTCATTCTTTGTCTCTTTTCAGCCAGCCACCCTAGAAGCTAAGGTCACTCCCTCGACCCTGGGCTGCTGGATTTGGGCGTGTATCGCCAAAGCATATCAGATACAGGCCCTTCCATTGCCCAAGAATATTACGGCACACTCCACCAGAAATGCGGCCACAAGTGCGGCATGAGCCACTCATGCATCTCAGGAGGAAGTTTGCAGGGCTGCCACTTGGTCCTCCCTGTCCCCTTTTATCAGGAATTACAGGTTGGACTCCTATGCCTCTGCGGAGGCAGCATTTAGTAGGAGAGTGCTACAGAGGGTGCATGCAGATGAGGGGACCTTGGGCCAAGCAGAGGCCCACCCTTGAGGACATGACCGCTTTGGTATGTCCCATTCCTGGATGCTGCCTACAATACGATGGAGAAGGAGCATTGGTCCTACCTGATACAATCCTTCTCATTGATTGTAGGCAGCATCCAGTCCCACCCTAGTGCAGGGCTGGTCCTAGGTCTGCATGTGTTTGTATGTTTTTTTGACCACGTCGAGTCTGTCCCTTAACCTTCGCCAAAAGCTGGAGACCGTTGGCCTAGGGTGTGTCTTTCAGCTTTGACAGACTCGGTCTTATTGGCTGACAAATGAGGACAACCCATTCCTGGATGCTGCCTACAATCAATGAGAAGGATCATATTAGGTAGGACCAATGCTCATTCTCTCATCTTCTCTATAATTGGTGCCACACCAAAATGTTGTCAACTAGTGTCATTTGTGATATGATCAAGAAGGGAGAAGCCTGATATCAAAAGGAGTATTTGCATTTCTATGGCATGGAGATAGCTTTCGGTCCCTGTTGTTGCTGCCTAGCATTCAGTGCCTTACAGTGCAACAGGGCGGATGGTTGTCTTGTGAATCTTAGATTTAAGACGGGTTGGCATTTGTCTGCCACATAATACACCAGGGAGTTCTCGCCAATGCATCCAGGCTGCATTCACCCTTGCTCGCACCTTGCCATTGATGTTGCCATTGCATTGGAGGTGGGATCCCAGATACCAAAAAATGTCCACTTTCTTTAGGTTTTCTCCATTGATTTGAAGTATTCCAGGGGTGGAGACAGTCTCTAAGTACTCAGTTTTCTTGATGTTGAGGCGGAGTCTGAAATGGCTGAGGCAATCGTTCCATGTTTGAACTTCCTGCTGTAGTTCGCCTCTGATTGTGGAAACAAGCATAAAATCATCAGCATAGAGCATAGTGCAGGGTGCGTTCTGCTGCAGATCATGTGTGATGGTATCCATGACCAATATAAACAAAAGTGGTGACAGTGCAGAGCCTTGGTGCACCCAACCGTCACTCAAAATCAGTCCAGTTGCCTTTTCAAAATAAAAACCACTTTTGATATGCTTGTTTGAAATGTTAGCTTGAGAAAAGCAATTTCTAATGTAACACAGATTTTCATGAATACGGCATTACATTTCATCTGCTGTTAATTTTTGTTCCTTTTCCAGATTAAGTTCTGAACATCTTGATTTACTTTGTTACAATAACAAGATAGAGCTTATGTGAAGCTCTAACTGATTAACAAAATAATTTTTAGTCATACTAAAATTAAATTCCACTCTTTGTTTACCTCCACAGATTTTTAATAGTTTGAATATAATTAGAACAGCAGTGAAATACTCAATACAAAAAGAAGGGCAACCCCAGAACCACATACATCGTTCCAAACTTTTAATATGTCCCTTATGTTTCTTCTAAATTTCTTGTTGAATTGTCATTTTTATGTAGCATTGAAGCAGAGAAATACTTGAGAGTAATTGTATGAGTAATTGTATATTAAATGTGCTTGCCTCCAGAAATTGTGGGTACTCCAACAATGGAGGTTTTTAAGAATAGATTAGACAACCACTTGTCTGAAATGGTATAGGGTTTCCTGTTTGAGTAAGGGGTTAAATTAGACCGCCAAGATTCCTTCCAACTCAATTATTCTGTTATTGTGCTCAATTTTATTTTAATTAAATTTAGAAATGCTTCTGCACTTTGAATGTATTTACTGTATACATCAGTAATCAGCCTTGCAAATACATGGAAATTCACTGGATGACTTTGAACCAATTCATTCTCACCCCAAATCCACTTCCCAGGATTGCTCTTCTGGGGATAAAACAAAGGAGATCTTAATGATAGCTGCTTTGGGTTTATGGAAGAAAGGCAGAATATAAATCTTAATACTCCCACAACAGAAATAATAATGAGGTCACCTATCAGCTATTACAACCTGTAGTGCCTTTTTATGGTGGCAGTATTTTCCTGTTCTCTCCTACTAACAGCTATGTAGGCATTGAAACATTATTGGTCATTAAGGTACTCTACCAAATAAAACTCATATGCCTCCTCCAAAACCAGTTTCCTGATGTAGCTAGCCCCCTCTGAATGACAGTAAGACCAATCAAGCAACAATTAGTATAAAATAGAATATAATTTTTTATTGGCCAAGTGTGATTGGACACACAAGGCATTTGTCTTGGTGCATATGCTCTCAGTGTACATAAAAGAAAAGATATGTTCATCAAGAATCATAAGGTACAACCCTTAATGATAGTCATAGGGTACAAATAAGCAATCAGGAAACAATATCAATATAAATCGTAAGGATACAAGCAACAAAGTTACAGTCATACAGTCATAAGTGGAAGGAGATGGGTGATGGGAACGATGAGAAGATTAATAGTAGTGCAGAGTTAGTAAATAGTTTGACAGTGTTGAGGGAATTATTTCTTTAGCAGAGTAATGGCTAAACAGGAAAAAACTATTCTTGTGTCTAGTTGTTCTCGTGTGCAGTGCTCCACAGTGTCGTTTTGAGGGTAGGAGTTGAAACAGGTTATGTCTAGGATGTGAGGGGTCTGTAAATATTTTTACAGCCCTCTTTTTGACTTGTGCAGTATACAGGTCCTCAATGGAAGGCAGGTTGGTAGCAATTGTTTTTTCTGCAGTTCTAATTAGCCTCTGAAGTCTGTGTCTGTCTTGTTGGGTTGCAGAGCCAAACCAGACAGTTATAGAGGTGCAGATGACAGACTCAATAATTCCTCTGTGGAACCGTATCAGGAGCTCCTTGGGCAGTTTGAGCTTGGCGCAGAAAGAACATTCTTTGTTGTACTTTTTTGATGACATTTTTGATGTTAGCTGTCCATTTTAGATCTTGCAATATGGTAGAACCTAGAAATTAGAAGGTCTCTACTGTTGATACTGTGTTGTCTAGTACTGTAAGAGGTGGAAGTATGGAAGGGTTTCTCCTAAAGTCTACCACCATTTCTATGGTTTTGAGAGTGTTCAGTTCCAGATTGTTCTGGTCGCACCACAAGGCTAGTTGTTCAACCTCCCATCTCTATGCATATTCATCATTGTCTCGAATGAGACCGATCACTGTTGTGTCATCTGCGAACTTCAGTAGTTTAACAGATGGATCATTAGAGATGCAATTATTGGTATACAGAGAGAAGAGAAGTGGGGAGAGCACATAGCCTTGGGGGGGGGGGTTTGCTGTGCTAATTGTACAAGTATCTGATGTGATTCTGCTTAGCTTCACCTGCTGCTTCCTGTTTGTTAGGAAGCTTATGATCCACTTACAAGTGTGTTTAGTTACTTGTACCTGGTTTAGCTTAGTTAGAAGAGTGTCTGGAATGATGGTATTGAATGCTGAATTAAGTCTACAAAGAGGACCCTTTCGTAGGTCTTTGGAGATTCAAGATGTTGTAGGATGTAGTGCAGAGCCATATTAACAGCATCATTTGTTGATCTATTTGCTCGGTATGCAAATTGAAGGGGGTCTAACAGTGGTTCCATGATGGTTTTCAACTGGGACAGCACTAGCCTTTCAAAGGTTTTCATGACTACAGATGTTAGAGCAACTGGTCTTTAGTCATTCAGTTCCTTGATGGTGGGCTTCTTTGGCACTGGGATGATAGTAGAACCTTTGAAGCAAGAAGGAACATAGCACATCTCTAACGATTTATTGAGGATTCGGGGGAAGATGGGGGGCCAATTGGTCAGCACAGACTTTTAAGCAAGAAGGAATCATCTTGTCTGAGCCTGGAGCTTTTCTTTTGTCTGTGAAATAGGTCTTGCACTTCCTTTTCTGTGATCACTAGGGGTTGTGAACCCAATGGGATGGGGTCAGTTGTAGGAAGCTTGGCTGTTGGTGTGTCTGAGATGTGAGTTGTGGAGGTAGGTGGCTGTAGTTTCCTTTCAAACCTTCAAGTAAAACATGTTCAGGTCATCTGCCAGTTGTTGATTTCTTTCAGCCTGGGAAGGAGGTTTGCCATAGCCAGTGATATTTTTAAGAGTTTTCCACATGTTTGCTGTGTCAGCTTTGGAAGCCATATTAGGCCAGAAGCTCCAATGCCACCTTCTCATGTGTGGGAAAGTAGGAGAGAGGATTAGTAGACATAATAGCATTCTTCCTGTTGGTCAAGGTCAGGGCGATCCCGCATCTGGAGAAGGAGTGGTTAGGGGGCTGGATCAGGATGCAACGGACGTTGATTGGAGCATGTGACCGACTGGGTGGAAAAGGGGATGGTTTTGGGAGCTTTGATTTACTGAAGGAAAGCCCAGGCTTTTCAGATTTGGGTTTTTCCAGATGTGTCAGTTTGCCTATTTTAGTAAAGAGAACTTTGGAAAATGCTTGCTTCTGTGTCTTTACTTGGAATGGGTTTTTTTCTGGAACGCTGACATTAACCCGAATCTCTCTAAAGCTAACAGCACCCCGTAAGGGGGCTGTCAGGGGTACTGAGTCCCAGCATCTACCTAAACCATGGGTGATGCAAAGACTCAGTGAAGATGGAGGAGAAAGGAGAAATCGGAGGGAGGCCCGCTAGGGCCCTGGATGCTCAAGGAATTGCTGATCCCTTGCTTTCTCTTTCTGAAGAGATGGGACGATCCATGGAAGCTACAGAGGAAGCCCTTCGGCTTGGGGCTTGGGCCAAGGCATCAGGTTCCTGGAAGAATTGCCAGTCCAACCCAGCTCCAGGAGGGGAAATGAAGTTGCCCCATGAGCCAGATGAGAGGATGGGGGTTGCTGTGGAATCCAGGAACTCCTGGGGCTGGGACCAGCTGCACCTGATGCAGAACCAGTCCTTAACTGGGCTCCTTGAGAGTTTTGAGTGGATGGAAGTGGGGAGCTTCGCCCCCCCCCTTCCCAACCCCTGGAGGTGAGCTGGAGGCTGGCAAACCCAACATTCGCCTTCCCTGATCCGGGACATGGAGGGGGGATTAGTAGGACACAACCCCCCCTTACCCACTCAGAGGCCAAATGACAGATTAGCGCAGCATTCCAATCCTGCAGCAGTGGGGCATCAGGCTCAGCTGGCATACGGAATGCAAAAACCCCCTTTCGGGGCCCCACGCCAGCCTGCCTTTGTGTTAATTCCTGCTGAGAATATACAGCCTGGATGGGGTTTCTGTCCTGGCCAAGGATGGATCCAGTGCCAGTGGTATCCCGTGCTGTCTGTTACAAGCTTCCAGGGATCCCCCTGGCCCCCCACCTATGGCCAAACGATCCAGGCACCGCAGGGGGGACTAATCCAGCAGCCAGCTAAAGTGCTCCACCCCCTCCAATGCAGCAAACAGCTCAGCAGCCTGGCCCCCTCACCCAGCGGCCAACAACATTGCCCCCCTCCTTTCCAGCCCAGCAACTCTCACAGCAGCTTGTGGAGATGCACCAACCAAGAGCAGCCCCACAGCAAGTTCTATCCCAACCACCCATGAAGCCAATGCCCCCCCCCCATTTCAGAGCAATCTTTGACAGAACGCCAGGCAAGTTAACTTATTTCCTCAGCAGGGTATGGGCTCACGTGGATCAGTATGGGGACCAATACGAATCAGAACGGGACTTAGTGTCAGCAATCTCAGATGGGATGAATGAGGGGGAGGCTTCTGAATGGATAGCCCAGCTGCACAATGAGGGCACTGCAGAACTGGAGGATGCCGATGGGTTTATCACACTCCTCCAGTCCCGATTTGAAGATCCTGACCACGTAAATGAAAGCGAAGCCATGCTAAAAGTCATGAAGCAAGATAATCGACCTATAAAAGACTTTGTATGGGACTTTAGACGAGTCGCAGGAAATCTAGGTCATTGACCTCACCGCATACTCCTACACTACTTTAAAGAAGCTATTGACCCAGAAGTCAGAAAAGCCTGTGGGATCCGGGGAGTGCTTGACTGTCTCCATGATTGATATACCATGTCCATTGCTCTAGACAGAGAAGTCCACCCCCAAGGCCAAACCCCAGCAAAGCAGCTGCCTCGGAGATCATTATCTAGATGGCCCATTTCAAAGGGTACAAATTTCACATACCCCCCTCAACTGGAGAGGGCGATTAATTGCTATCGGTGTGGACAAACAGGCCACAAGCTTCTGAGTGCCTGGCCCCTGCCCCAGTTCCACAGCAATGACCTGCCCCAGCTGCAGGAGGGCTCCAAGGAAAGCCCCAGACACCAGCCGATTTGCCAGACAAGCCGTGGAAATTCCCCTCCCCACTGAAGAGAGGAATGATCCTCCGGTTAAAGAAGCCCCTCCTGGCGTGGCTAATGGGGATGAAGACCTGATGGTGAGTGCACCCATTCCCCGCTTCCTAATTCAAATAAAACTGGTGCTGCCAGACACAGGCAAACAAGCAGAACTGCCAGCAATAGTGGATACCGGCTGCACCAGTTGTTTAATTGGGTTTAAAGTGGTGGAACAATTGGGGATCAAGACAACACCCTTAAAGCACCCGATTAAATTTCACCAGATGGATGGAACATTAATTGGGGGAGTCCCTGCCACCCATATTACTAAACTGATTAAATTAGAGATGGGGAAACATCATGAATTTATACGATTTATAGTAACCCCAAAAATGTCAGAATCTATCATACTGGGCCTGGCTTGGCTGGACAAATGGGGCCCCACCATCACATGGGACGATGGATACCGAAAAATCAGGATAGTGGTTGGCCCATCACCCCCTACCCCTCCCTCCAAACAGCAATCCACCCATAACAGCCAGGGGTGAGAGACAGCTGCAACTTGTTCAGACAGGCCTTCAGGCGAACATCAAATCCCTAAAGTTTATGCAGACTTAGCCAAAGCTTTCAGTGAGGAATAATGTAACCTCCTCCTACCTCATCGGCCCACAGACTGCGCCATCGAGCTACAACTGGGGGCAAAATTGCCAAAACCTAAAATGTACTCCATGACACCTGCTGAAATGACCAAGTTGAGGAAATATATTGACACCAACCTAGCCAGAGGGTTCATCGAGTCTGCAAAATCCAGCATGGTCGCCCCAGTAGTGTTAAAGAAAAAAAATATAGTACCTTAAGATTATGTATTGATTTTCGTTCTATCAACAGCATTTGCATACAAAATACCTACCCCCTCCCACTGATGAAGGACTCACTGAACCACCTATCGAAAGGAAAAATTTTCACCAAGCTAGATCTAAGAGAAGCCTACTACCGAGTTCGCATAAAGGAGGGAGACGAATAGAAGACTGCTCTTAACTGCCCCTTGGGCTGCTTCCAATTCCAGGTCATGCCTTTTGGGCTCCAGGGGGCCCCAGAGGTTTTCATGTAACTGATCAACGAAATTTTGCATGAGCATTTATATCAGGGGGTTCTTGTTTATCTCGATGACATTTTTATATTCAGCGAAAATATGGAAGACCACATCAAATTGGTTAGACAAGTGCTGAGAAAACTCCTAGCAGCCAAGCTTTATGCAAAATTGTCCAAATGCGAGTTCCATAAGGAGGCCCTGGATTACCTGGGATACAGGGTATCAATTAAGGGGATTGAGATGGATCCAGGGAAGGTGAGGGCAGTGCTGGACTGGCAGCTCCCATGCACCCGTAAGCAACTCCAGAGCTTCCTTGGATTTGCAAACTTTTACAGACAATTCATCCCTTCCTTCGCTGAGGTCACACTCCCTTTGGCAGAATTGCTAAAAACCGGTCCGTCTCCCACCAAGCCAAAACCTAGCCAGCCCTTAGCTTGGACAATGGACTGCCAAAAATCCTTTGAACGATTAAAACGCCTATTTGCGGTGGAGCCAATCCTACAGTATCCTAACCCAAATAAGCCCTTCATGGTTCAGGCGGATGCAAATGACGTGGTGGTGGCTGCTGTTCTACTGCAGAGGGACTCTCGAAACAATCTGTGCTTATGTATCAAGGAAGTTAACAGACACTGAGTGCAGATGGGTGGTGGGGGAGAAAGAGGCATTTGTGGTACGATGGGCTCTCCTATTTGGAGACACTTCCTGGAGCCTTTTGAAGTTTGTACTGACCACAATAATCTCGAGGCGCTGAAGACCACAAGGAAACTTTTTCCCAAGCAGGTTCACTGGGCTCAATATTTCAAATGCTTTAACTTTAACCTGAAATACATTCCGGGGGTTAAAAACCTTCTGGCTGACGCCCTCTTCCGTAAGCCCCAGCTTGACCGCCGACAGGAAGAGATAGTTCACGCCATGATCTCAGAGACTCAGTCAGCCACCCAAGCCCACACCAAAGTGCAAACGTGCCAGGGTTCCAATCTCCCGGAAGACAAGTTGACAGCGGAGCTAAAAGCGGCTCTGTCCACTGATTCCTGGTTCAAAGAAAACCAGGCAGACCTAACCCTAAGGGATGGGTTGGCATGGAAGGGGAGTAAACTTTACATGCCCTGCAGCCTGCGGCTCCTGGTGCTAAAGAGAAGTCATGATTCTCGACTAGGGGGCCACTTTGGGTTTTTAAAAACCCTTCATTTGACTAGGAGACAATTCTGGTGGCCAAAGATGAAAGCTGATGTGGAAGACTATGTAAGGAGCTGCACCACCTGCGCCACCATGAAATCCTGACCATGGAAGCCCCCTGGACTGCTCCAGGCTGTGGCTGAACCCACCAAGCCCTGGGAGGAGATTGCGATGGACTTCATAGTTGAGCTCCCTGACAGTGGGGGTAACCAGGTTATTTGGACTGTCATTGATTTATTCTCCAAGCAAGCACACTTCACTGCCTGCAGCGGGCTACCCTCGGCCAAGAAACTGGCGAAGCTGTTTGTGAAACACATCTACAGGCTATATGGAGTCCCAAGGAGAATAACATCGGACTGCGGGGTCCAGTTTACTGCTAAGTTTTGGAGGGAGTTTCTCATCCATTGGGTCGTCCCAGGGACTTAGCTCAGCTTTTCACCCGTCGACTAACAGATCGGCTGAGAAGTTGAACTCAATGGTGGAGCAATATATTAGGTGTTATGTAAACTATCAACAGGAGAACTGGGCGGACTTGCTACCATTCGCAGAAGTGGCTTATAATAATGCAGTACACAGAAGTACTGGGTTGACTCTTTTTCAGATAACTACGGGCATGGATTTTGTGCCGATGCCTGAGTTGCCTAGAGAGCCGCCTACTTCTATGTCCCCAACGGAGTGGATGACTTCATTGAGAAACTGTTGGGACAATACAAAAAAAGCTTTAGCGGAGTCAGCGTAATGATATAAGGCCCAGGCCGACAAACGCCAGTCCCTCCAACCACCGTTCCGAATAGGCGATAAGGTGTATTTGTCAACCAAGTACCTAAGATTGAGAGTACCCAGCAAAAAGTTTGGACCCAAATTCATAGGTCCCTTCCCTATAGTGAAAGTTATTAACCCAGTCACTGTCCAACTTAGACTCCCTCGCATTTTAGGGAAAGTACACCCCATTTTCCACAGTAGCTTATTGAGACCGGTCAGAGAATCTAACCTAAGACCCTTGCCAGCTGCTCCACCCCCTCCTTTGCTGGTGCAAGGGGAGACTCATTATGAGGTGAAGAAAATCCTGGACTCTAGACTTTACAGAGGTAGTTTACAATATTTGGTGCATTGGAAAGGCTACCCTTTGGCTGAAGCTATTTGGGTTAAGAGTTGGGATGTAAATGCTGATGTGCTCATGAAACAGTTTGACGACAAATTTCCTGACAAACCGAAAGGTCCTCCTGGGGGGGGAGGGGACTAAAGGGATTGGTGCTAGGCGTTAACCCCTTCTTTTGTGTTTTGTCTGGAGGAGGGGGTTCTTTTTGCAAGGGGGGGGGGGGAATGCCTGTCAGCTTTGGAAGCCATATTAGGCCGGAAGCTCCAATGCCACCTTCTCATGTGTGGGAAAGTAGGAAAGGGGGTTAGTAGACATAATAGCATTCTTCCTGTCGGTCAAGGTCAGGGCGATCCCGCATCTGGAGAAGGAGTAGTCAGAGGGCTGGATCGGAATGGAACAGACATTGATTGGAGCATGTGACCGATTGGGTGGAAAAGGGGATGGTTTTGGGAGCTTTGACTTATTGAAGGAAAACCCAGGCTTTTCAGATTCGGGTTTTCCCAGATGTGCTAGTTTGCCTATTTTAGTAAAGAGGACTTTGGAAAATGCTTGCTTCCGTGTCTTTACTTGGAATGGGTTTTTTTCTGGAACGCTGGTTCATTTGTTCAGAACTGATTCTTTAGCTTTTCAGAGTAGCTTTTTTTTGCTGCTCTGATCTCTCTTGTTAATACATTTCTGGCCTGATTGTACAACATTTTATCACCTTTTCTATAGGCTTTCTCTTTGGAATGAAGTAGCTGCTTACGTTTAGCTGTGAACCAAGGTTTGTTGTTACTGTATATTCACAAGTTCCTGGTTGGTACACATAGGTCTTCACAGGAGCTGACATATGATGTTACAGTATCTGTGAGTTCATCCAGGTCTGAAGAGGTATCTTCAAAAATATTCCAATCAGTGCAGTCAAAGCAAGCCTGTAGCTTTAACTTTCCCTCCTCAGTCCAAGTCTTCACTGATTTAATTGTTGGTTTTGTGGTTTTAAGTCTTTGCCTGTAAGCAGGTACAAGATGAATCATGCAATGATCAGAGTATCCTACAGCTGCTCATGGTAAAGACCAATAAGCGAGGACTTCCGCTTCCGGTTCCGCTGGCGACAGACTCTGATCGGGCTAGCTCTGGCCCCAGAGTCCGATCCCCCCCATCTGGAGGCCCTTTGGGCCAAGCGCCCCATTATTGGGGCGTTTGCCGTTTGAGGGCGGCTCGCCATGGGTCCCCTGCCTCACTTCCAGGGGCCGGGAGGCCGATGCTGGTGCGCCCGAGGCTCCAGAGGGGGTGGGAGGCGATCGGCGGCTTTTTTCGAGGCCGCGGAGGCGCCACAGCGCCTAAGGGGACCGGTGCTAGTTAAGAAGGCACAACGGACTGAACTGACTGACTGGAGAGTGGAGCAGGCATCCTGGAGGCGAGAGGGGGGGGTGTTGGAGTTTCCCCCCCCCTTGTAGCTGGAAAGGTGCCGTGGCAGAGAACTAGGGGGAAGGAGATGGAGTGAAACCCCTTACCTTGCTGACTTTTCCTTGGAGGATGGCTGTGGCAGAGTTTGTTGGAGAGGTCTGGTGGCCTCTCTTCCCAGTGGGCAATGGCGGCAGTCTGACTTCCTGCTTCTTTATTTATGATTGAAGACAACATTCTCCTCTGGTTTCCTGTTTGACCTACTCTATACTTCGGACTCGTTGCTCCTGTGAGCGCCCACTGGTGGATATTTGAAAAATTACTCTGACTGCTAATCCCTCTTTCTTCTCTGGAGGTTTGCCTTTTGATTTCTCATCTTCTACTGATCTAAGATGGCTAAGGGCCATAAATCAGCAGCAGCTGATATGGAAAATTTTTTGGAAAGACTGGCAAAATTGGATCAGAAGTTGGACAAGTTAGATGACGTGCAAAAAGGATTATCTGAAATTAAATCTGAAATGACACTTATGAAAAAAGATTTAAATGATGTTCAACAGCTGGCAGAGCAAAACAAGAAGAAGATGGGGGGTCTGGAGGGGGAGGTACGGGCACTCCAGAAGGTGGAGGATGGGAGAGGAAATGCAATGTTAACTTTACAATTGGATAAGATGTCTTATTTTCTCAGGTTCCAAAACGTGGAACAACTTGACCAGGAAAATTTGAGAGAAGTGATGGTTAAAATGTTGGGTGAATTTTTAGAAAGAGATTTGGAGTCTATTGGAAGGGATGTGGACTTGGTGTACAGAGTAAACTCACAATTTGCAATTTTACATAATTTACCAAGAGAGATTCATATTAAATTTGTGAGAAGGGAACTGAGAGATGAGATATTGAGAAAACAAAGACTGGGGGCGCTGGTGTACAGGGGCAAGGAGATCACCATCCTGAAGCAGATTCCCAGACAGGTACGAGAATCAAGAAGAAAATATTATTTTTTATCAAATAAGCTGTACCTCAAGGGAGTAGGTTTTAGGTGGTTGATTCCGGAGGGCTTGATGATTTTTTGGGAGGACAGTAAGAAGAAAATTAATAATGTAACGGAAGCTAAGGCTTTTTTTGACCAACATAAATCCTTCCTAGGTGGAGAAGATACAGGAGCCGAAGAGGGGGAAGTATTAGATGATCAAGGAGTGGAGGTGGACGGAGCTGTTGCGGCCCGGGAGGGGGGGGAGGCCAGACCATGGTTTTAAGAGCCAGAACTAGGAAATGAAGAAAGGAGGGGAATCTATTGTTTAATGTTTTTTTAATTGACATTTTTCTTTCTCTCTCTTCTTTTATCGTATTTTGTATAATACTTTTTTTGTTTATATAATTTTTATATAACCTGGTTGTTTGTTTCGATTTAAGATAATAATGTCTGTTGTGTGAGAACTTAAAAAAGAAAATAATAATTGAAATATCTTTATATAAAGATATTGAAAATTCAACATATTGTAAACTATAATATTGTATATTTTTTTTAACCAATAAAAACTTTTTTTATAAACAAGACCAATAAGCATCTTTTAGTGTTGTGTAGCAATGGTCTAAAGTATTCTTGCCTCTAGTGGGACAATTGACATGCTGAAAGTATTTTGGTAACTCTTTCCTTAAATTTGCCTTGTTTAGATCTCCCAAAATAATGGCCAGTGAATCGGGGTATTTGGCTTCAGCCTCCATAATTTGGTCAGCTAGAGTTCGTAATGCCTTGTTTACACAGGCTTGTGATGGGATAAAGAAGAAATGAGGAAAATTCATGAGGCGAATAGTATGGTTTGCACGTGATAATTAATGTCTCTAAGTTTTTGTCACAGAATTTATATATTATAGTTATATTCTGAGACCAGCTGTTGTTGATATATAAGCATAAGCCTCCTCCCTTCTTTTTACCAGATGTTTCTGTAATTCTGTCTGATCATTGAATCTGAAACCCTGGGATATGCAGGCTGCTATCTTCAATTGACTCATTTAACCAGGTTTCAGAGAAGCATAGGGCTGCTGAATTGTAAAATTTCAATTTCAAGAACTATTAAAATATTACGATACTGGGAGTGACATATATATAGTGAAATATAGGACAGGTTTGCAGTAACTACACCTGTGCTACTCAATTTAAATGGGTGTTGTGTGGCAGATCATGACAATAATCTGAAATGTTCATCAATACTGTTGCATACTCTAAATAAGGAATGAGCATAGGGTTCACTCAGGTCCACCATAGTGGCGGGAAAAATAGTTGAATCCTATTGGTTGAGCTGTCTGACAGCTCCCTATAAAAGGGCAAGCTGTCAGACAGACAGGTTGCTGGGTTGTACTGATCTACCAGAATAAAGAGCATTGTTCACTGAATCAGCATCCGGTCTCTTATATCACCCAATCTAACATTGGTGACGAAGGGGGGATCAGAAGAGAACTATAACAAAAAGAGCTGACTGTGATCCCAGCCAGTGGAAAGCAGGAGTCAGGCACCCCTGAAGTCAACAATGGCCACCATCGCAGCTAACCAGAGCCTGCATCAGCCTACCATGATGACCACACATGCCCCACCAACTCCATTCAACCCAGCCAGGGATCAATGGGACAATAGTCAGTTTGAGTGCTTCATGGAGGCAAACAACCTCCTTGGACTCTCAGTCAGTAGGAAGAGGGCAATCTTCCTCAGCTATTGCAGTTCAGAGGTGTTTGAAATGGCCGAGGTGCTCGTAGCACCAATGGCCATACAAACGATGCCCTGGACGACACTTCAAAATGCGCTTCAAGCGCGTTATGCGGCCATGCAATCCAAAATCGTGAGGCAACAGGAATTCCACCACCAAGCTCAGGAGGAAGGTGAGATGGTCAACCAATATGTCACGGCATTCAGAAAGGCCAGGGCATACTGTGAGTTTAGAGACCTGGGTGACGTGCTGCTAGAGCAACTCATCAGCGGAGTGAGAGAGATCAGTTTACAAAGGCAGCTGTTAGCGAAGCCTAACCTCACTCTGCAGACTGCACTAGATGAAGCCAGAGCAACCGAGTCATCCAACAAATCATCAGCGGCTCTTCAAAAAACTGGCAGCAGGCTGCCAGCTTTGCACCAAGCTGTCACAGTGCATCAGGAGAACACTAAGTGCAAAGAGTCAACCAACAAAGAAGATGACACCTGCTGTCAAAGGTGCAACTGGAAAGGGCACCTGGCAAGGGTCTGCCCCGCTAGCCAACCTGTGATGTACCACACCTGGCAACCTGCCACCCAAGCAGAACCTAGGAGGACACCGTCCTGGAAACCCTGGCGGAAAAACAATTGGCTGACAGAATCAAAAGACGTATACCAAATGAATATCAGACAGGCAAGCATCCCCAAAGCCAAGAAAATCTATGTCACCATCCACATTGAAGGGTCGCCATGTGACATGGAGATAGACACAGGGTTGTCCCTAACCATGGTCTCCTGGGCGACCATCAAGAAGGTGGTACCAGGAATCAAGAAAAGACACCTGAGACCCCAAAGGGTGCAACTTAAAGACTATCAAGGAAACTGCATTCCTGTCATAGGGAACAGGACCTTTCAAGTAAAATTCAAAAACTTTTCCAGACCGCTGACAATAACCGTAGTCAGTAGTGCATTGCCAAGCCTGCTTGGCTTGGACTGGTTTGAGGCCCTGGGCATGGGGGTGACTAGAATCAACACCATCCACGATGACAGCACTGACGAACTAATCAGAGAATTCGAGGACGTGTTCAGTGGCAGCCTGGGCAAGTATGCAGGGACACCCATTTTGTTCAGCCTGGACCCAGAAATTGCCCAATCCGATTAAAACCTCGAAGGGTCCCCTTTTCCCTTCAGCCAAAATTGATAAGGAATTGGACAAATGAATTGGCCAGGGGGTTCTGGAGCCAGTAGACCACACCAGATGGGGATCCCCTATAGTTACACCATCAAAGCTGATGGCTCACTCTGCATCTGCATGGACTATAAGTGTACGATCAACAAGTCCCTGCAGCAGAGCGCCTATCCCATACCGATCATACAACATTTATTACACTCCCTGAGAAGGGGAAAAACTTTGCGAAACTCGACCTGGTGCAAGCATACCAGCAGTTGCCAGTTTATGATGTGCCGAGGCATAAACTATTGTGACTCATAGGGGTGCCTTCAAATGCCGCCGATTGTAATTTGGCATAAGCATGGCACCAGGACTCTTCCAAAGTGTCATGGAATGCTTGTTACAGGGCATTCCAGGGATAGTGCCTTACTTTGATGATGTCCTAGTGTTCGCAGGCAATAAAGAGAAGCTTCTCAACCATTTAAGGACTGGTTAAGTCCTTAACCAGTTCCAAGAGGCCGGGTTCAAAGTAAAGAAGGAAAAATGTCAAATTGCAGTGCCTAGGGTCGCGTTTCTGGGGTATTTAATCAACAGCTCCGGAATACACCCCACAATAAATAAAATCAAAGCTATTAAGGAAGCCCCCACCCCGAAGAATAAGACAGAGCTGCAGGCTTTCCTGGGCCTGTTGAATTTCTATAGTATTTTTTTGCCACAGAAGGCGACAGTGGCTGAGCCGCTACACCAGCTGTTTGATAAAAAAGCAACATGGACCTGGGGCCGGGCTGAAACCACTGCTTTTGCCACAGTGAAAAGACTCTTGTCATCTGACAGCATTCTAATTCAGTACAATGAGACTTTATCTCTTATTCTGACTTGCGATGCCTCCCCGTTTGGTGTTGGGGATGTCCTCAGCCGCCAAATGCCTAGCGGGACTGAGGCGCCAATTGCATTTTATTCCAGGACTCTTTCCGTGGTCGAGCCAAACTACAGCCAGCTGGACAGGGAGGCACTGGCTGCAGTAGCATTACCTCTACGGTAGAGACTTTGAACTGATAACCGACCATAAGCTACTGTTGGACCTGCTGGCTGGGGACCATCCCACCCTGACTGTATTGTCACCATGAATGACCAGGTGAACAGTTTTCCTGGCAGCCTACAAGTACCGCCTGACCCACTGGCCAGGAAAATCCCTGGGCCACGTGGACGCCCTCAGCCAATGCCTGTTACCAGAACTTGTAAAAGACCCCACCCCCGTCGCACCAGTATTGCTAATCGAAGACATTGCTTCTGGCCCCATTATGTCAGCTGAGATAGCCAGACATTCGTCCAAAGATAAAACTATGTCACTGTATTGAACTGGATATGGAGGGGATGACCTAAGGGACCAATGAGGGGTGATTTGCAACTGTTTTATGCACAGCAACACATATAATCTGTTATTAAAGGTTGTTTGCTGTGGGAGGAGTGGGTAGTTATACCTTCGAAATTAAGAAAAGCATTGCTAGAGGTCTTGCATGTGGGGCAGCCTGGAATAGTCAGGATGAAGGCATTGTCCAGGAGCTACATATGGTGGCCTAATATGGATGGGGAAGTAGCCAAATGGGTGGCTTATCTGTATGCCTTGTCAGGAGTCCAGACCAGCACCTCCCTCTGCCCCGGCGTGGGAATGGGAAACACCAAAAGCACCCTGTTTGAGGGTCCACATTGATTTTGCAGGACCATTCAAGGGCCAAACTTCCTAATTGTTGTGGATGCATACTCCAAGTAGCTTAAGATAATACTCAGGTCCTTGACCACAGCTGAAGTGGTCAACAGAGTATTACGGAGACTTTTCTCCACCCATGGTCTGCCAGACGTGCTCAATTGGGCCTCAATTCACAACCACTCAATTTGAGATGTTGCTAGCTGAACAAGGAATCAGACATGCCCTCGTCACATCATTCCACTCGGCCAGCAATGGGCAGATGGAATAAATGGTGCAATCAGCTAAAGAAGCCCTATCGAGAATGGGCCCAGGAGATTGGCAGACCAGGGTTGACAAATTTCTCCTAGTCCAGCACATTACCCCTAGCGACACAACAAATAGGAGCCCACTCGAATTACTGATGGGCTGCCAAATTTGATCACAATTAAACCACCTACACCCAAATTATATTGTTCAGACACCCACCGATTCAACCAGCAAAGTCAGATCCTTTAACACAGGAGGCAGGGTATATGCCCACAACTACGCTGAGGGGCCTCTGGATCCCTGCCAAGGTGGTTGAAGTAACAGGACCTCACTCATACAAGGTAGAGCTGGAGAGCAGAAGGCTATGGACACAGCACATAGACCAACTCCGAGGCCCAACTAGGAGCCTCAGCTCTAAGGCAGCCAGAAATAGCTCAAACCTAAAAATGCCAAGTCCCTATAGACACTGGCCAACAATCCAAAACACTGCCTAAAATAAACTCAAACCCGAGTAATCAACGGAGTCACCCACCTGTGGAACCAGGAATCCACTGGGGAACTCTCGGAGGGCCGGGCCTAAGCAGGCCAGCCACGCCCTGAGACGACTTCCAGACAATTCCATTAGCAGATGCAGGAGCAGCAGCAGACTAGACCGATCAGGCTGCCACTGCCATTCCAACTAAATTGCACAGGTCAGAGTGGATTTGCTGATGCCCCACCTACCTGCATGACTACGTCCACTAAGCTAGCCCTGATTGGGTAACGCTCCATCTTGGTGGGAGGGGTGTTGCATACTCTAAATAAAGGAGTGAGCATAGGTTTCACTCAGGTCTGCCATAGCGGTGGGAAAAATAGTCGAATCCTATTGTTTGAGCCATCTGACAGCTCCCTATAAAAGGGCAAGTTGTACTGATCTACCAAAATAGAGAGCTGTTGTTCACTGAATCAGTGTCCTGTCTCTTCTATTGCCCAATCTAACAAATACAATTGTTTCTTCTGCGCTATTATATTTTCTTGGCTATTGTATCTTTACCTAAAGACTGCAAGCTAAAGATACTGCAGAGCCTCTGTACTTTCAAGGTGGACTAGAAGACCTACAAGGTCCCTTCCAACTCTGTTAATCTGTTAAGTAAGGTTGAATTCTCTCTTGGAACCATGTGTAATTTTGAGAAGTTCATTCAGTTACCCTAACGTGAATAAAATTGATTTATGAACCAATTATCACATTTTAGTAATATTTTAATATCACTTCCTCCCGAATATAAAAAACTTAAAATTCATTTTTATATAAATTTAGCAGTATGCTTTAAATTCATATTTAAATGCAATCTTTTGCATCCTTACATTTGATAGTATTGATATAAAATATATAGCAACTTAGTTTACTTCCTTGATTGTAAAGTGCATCACTGAACAACAATTTTGTGTATGCAATGATTCCTTTTCAAAACAAAAAACCCCAAAGCTGTCAGTTTCTGCTCAGTGATTTTATTTGCCGCTGGAATCACCTGGATCTTTATTAAGATTACCAGATTTTCACTGCAAAATTCTAAATAGCAATAAAGAATTTATTTTCTATATCATTTTGCTACCTTTCTGGTGGTCATCTAGGTTTTTAGCACCCAACATTTGGCAGACCTGATATTTACTAGGGCTGAAAATGATTCAGAAGTAGTGCTTTGAACCTCATAGAAATATAGCATTCACATTTTAATCAATACAGCCCCTTTTTAAATTTGTATCCCTGGGGGAGAAATAACTGCTATTTAAACAGTTGAGTCATTGAAATTAAACTATTTCTTTCAAGCTTGTGTGGTAGCCTAAAAAAAGATGAGCTGCTCTAACGAATAGCAGAGAAGTGCTATACTTACATGAGACTGAAAACATTTTAAAGCATGCACAACCCTAATATTTACATCTGCTTCTAGCAATAGTGCTTTTTCAAGCTAACATAATTTCACTTGTGTTAAACAGTTATTCTGTAGGTCAGGAATAGAGTAGCTGATTGAGAAATAAGAACCACATCTGGATATGTAAATATCATGAGTTAGAGGCCCATGGCTAACTGGCACATTTTATTTGCATATAATTAAAGCAATTTGCATGTAATTTCATGAAGCAAGATGATGCCAGATAGTAGAAAAGTTGTGCTTGGGGCTCTTTTTAGTCTTCTTTCAAATAGCAGCAATTATGCAATTTTTATTCCGTAGTTATATGCATAACAGGACATTTTTCTTCAAGGTTAAATTTCTGATGCAAGGCAGTCATACGTTCCCAAATGATATTTTGGTTATTGCAACCATACATCCTTCTTCCAGAATTGTTGTAAAAGAATTGCTATTTGGAATTCAGTTGTATAAAAATGTTTATGCAAATTGATTGATATCCAGTAAATTCCTTTCACTAAGTGGTATTTTGTGTACTTTTTAATGGTGTATGAATGAAACACATGGTACATTTTTAAATGCCTGAATACAACACATTATTTTTTACACTTTAAAAGGCTGAATTCCTCAGAATTTGGGAATATTTACACTATAAATCAATGATTGATTCTTAGTATAGTGGAGAAGTGAATATAGAAAGAGATATCCTGACAACAGTCCGCAGTGCAATGATGACTATTTGCTTGGGATAATGCAATGCATAACCAGGGAACTGCCTTTAAAAATTGTCCTCCAAATGCCAGTTAATCCAGATTACAAAAAGAAAACTCTATTATTCACTACAACTGGCAATTTCAAAATGACCATTCCTCTTCTGTTAAACATCTAAGTTGTGAGTAAATTTTCAAAAACATTTAAAGTCTTGGTATTGAGTCATATGGGTGCTTAGGTTTATATACTTTATATATCTTGTCTAATTTCAATCATTAATTGAAATACATTTAAATGCTTAAATTCCCTTGCATTTTGAAATCACTTGCATTCAAAAAAATTGTATTAATCCTCATATGGAGGGTATTGTTTTAAAACTTCCTTTACTCCTAATTCTGCTATATCCTGTTAGGACACAGTATTTATTTTTTCAGATTTTTAATAAGCTTTGTCTGTAGCCAAATTGGTTAACATAATGGAATATGAGAATAACCTTGGGAGATAGGAGATAGGAAGAAGACAACAGTTTAGACAACAGTCAAAATATACCTCAGCACACACAAGGAATGGGGGCAGGGAAATCACCCCAGAAAGGACCCTCCTAGTTCCCTGGAATGTAAAGGTAAAGGAGGTGAGAAATGTTTTCACAGTTGCAAAATTCTGTTACTGTAAATAAAGATAGTGTTCCTGGGTTTTGGTTTCTTGTGTAGATTATCTTGAAGGACTAATATTTGTCTTTCTTCCCAATCTCCTTAATAAGAATTGCTAGGAACTGTGCTTTTAATATTTCCTTTCTTTAAGAATTCCTCCTTACAAGTTCTATTCCCATTAGTTTATCCTTTCTTGCAGCTTTTTAAAATATTATTTTGTATTTGCCAAATATATTTGCTTGCAATTTAATGCCTGCATTTAACTATCCTCAGTTTTAATTTCCTTTAAGATAAAGATTTTAGCATTATATGTCCTGTTTTGGCAATATTCTCGGTATGGGGGTGTGAGTGTGATCATTCAGTCATATCCAATTCATGGAGACTGTCTGGACAAGTCCCTGCTGTTTTCTTAGCAAGAATTTTCCAATAGTTAGTCAGTGTCTCCTTCCTATGACTGAGAGAGTGTTTGACTCAAGATCAGGCTTTGTGCCTAAGCTGGGACTTGAACTCAGAGTCTTGTTTTCTAGCCTGATGCCTTAACCACTATACCAAACTGAATCTAGTATTCTGATCATCATCATATTCATGTTGAAACCAAGATGCTTCCCGGTTGAAAGGATTAGCTGGTGACATCACTATTGCCCAGGGGACACTCAGTGCGGGGCTCCTTTCAGGTCCTGTTAATGAGCTCACCAAAGAATACCTATTTGTCTCCTGCGTTTGCACACTTTCAAACTGCTAATTTGGCAAATAACAGGACCTCACCCTGCCTTACAACAGCAGCTGGGTCTTGAACATAGGCTTGTCAACCCAGCGTTCTAGCCACATGAGCCACAGCACCACTCCTAGTATACTGGTACATCAATCTTATTACTTAATATAAGAGATAGCTGATTCTCTTTATATAAATAATCATATTTTTCATGCAAGCACTTAGAAATATAGGCAAAGGAATTCATTCATTTTGTAACTCAAAGTCAACCTACCTAAGGTTCAGTTTGGAAGTTACTATCTTGTTTCCCCCAAAATAAGACCCAGTCTTATATTTTCTCTATCCAAAAAATGCACTAGGGCTTATTTTGGTGGAAACACGATACCAGGGTGATCAGCCCAGTCGGATGCCCCACCCCAGTGCACGCACAAGAGGTGGCGAGCATGCAGGAGCCAACAGTGTCTGGCCCCAGCTGCAGCCCACGGCCCCTTGGCCAGCTCACTCTGGGGCTGTACAGCCTGGCCGGCCTTCCAAGCAGCAGACAGAGGCAGGGGCATAGGGGGAGGCACATGATCTGGCCCACTGGATGTGCCACATGGCCTCCTGTTTTGTCATGGCCACAGACAAGCAAAGAGGAAAGGGACTGTCGGGCATGACCACTCAAAACTGAGGTTTCCTGCTCATGTGCTAACTTGCCAGCACAGCAATGGGAAACATTACAGAGGTGACCATTTTACTGGATTTTCCCCTCTCTCATTGCTCTCCCCTTCCTCTTTCTCTCCCTCCAGGAAGGGAATCTCTGCCCTTCAACACAGGCAACAGGCTGATGTACAGGATCTCCCTGCTTCTCCTTGGAGCAGTTGTCTTTCATTTTTCTCCCCCTCTTGCCCACCTCCCCAGCCACACAATCAATTCACACACACCCGCACAAGGCTCCAGGAGGGATTGCAGAGGTGAGGCAGGTGGTGGGGTAGGGGTGGCACCACACTATGGTCCCCGCGCACTTGGCCCCTGCTGTCCAACATCATCCTCTGACTGCTGAACACGGACAAGCCTCCTGCTGCTGCCTGCCCACTTCATCCCACCGTCTGTCTTTGCTTGCCCATGGCCTTGATGGGGCAGGCAGCCACATGGCACATCCAACAGGCCAGATCATGTGCTTCACCCCGTGCCTCTGCATCTACCTGCTGCTTGGACGGACAGCCCAGTGGTCGCAGCGCTCATACTCACCTGTGGGTTGGGGCTGATCCCAGACTGCACCATCCAAGGTCTGCCCCCACATGCTCGCCATCTCCTTTGCTGGCCATGGGGCTGACGATTTTAACTGGGGCTTATTTTGGGGAAAAGGTTTATATTACGAGCATCCTAAAAAATCATGCTAGGGTTTATTTTCTCGTTGGATCTTATTTTGGGGAAAACACGGTATGAAGTGAAACTTAGTTGTCTTTTTGTCAGGTTACGATGTCATCTCAAATAAATTGCATTTCCAAACAAATAGTCTTTGATGAAATCTTTCATTTATTGAGTACAACGATCTGTCCCCTACTCCATCGTAGCTGACACTGACCCTCTGATCCCAAACCCTTCCCTTTCTGTTCCCCAATTCTCAGCGTCTCATTGGCCATCTTCCAAGTCACTCTCCCCATCTCTACTACTTCAGCTCACAGGAATGTCCCCACTCCCATCCCATCTCCTAGGGGATATTATCTACAGGGAAAATAAGTAGGTGAAAAGTCAAGCGTCTTTATGTTCTCTTTATGTCAGCAGGGGAGTGAATGTAGCTTGGAGTGCTGACACTTTTGGTTTTCAATTAAAAAATGTGGTGCAATCTTTGATCAGCAAACATCTCTGTTTCTGTACCCAACTACCTACCTACCTACCTACTACTTAACTATCTGGAAAATACCCAGAAAAAATATATCAGTTAAAATGTAAAAAAAAAAAGCATATTGTAAAACAATTTTTATCTATTCAAATATATATACAAAAATATGAATTACATGTAAATTACTAAAAATTGGAAAGTGAAACAAATTGGGAAAAGATGAGTTAGTTGAAAGAAACTGAAATGGAGAAGTTCAAACTAAAAGATTTTTTTTCATCCAAGCAGCTGTTGTATGCTCATTTTAAAGAGGAAAATGTTCTTAATATTTGAAGGAGTTTTCCTTTGAAGGCACTGCTTAGATAGCTGTGCTATCACAGGAGACATAAAAATGCAAGGATTCATTTGTTACCTTGTAGCATTCTAAAAACAAAAATGAACAGATGCATATGCTCTCCGGTTTCATGCCTGCAGTATATACTCTTGGCCAGTGGTGGGATTCAGTCAGTCCGCACCACTTCAGGAGAACCGGTTGTTAAATTTCTGAGCAGTTTGGTGAACTGGCTGTTGGAAGAAATCATTAGGGCAGAGAACCGGTTGTTAAATATTTTAGTTGAATCCCACCACTGCTCTTGGCATTCTGGGTATTCATCATCTGAATCATGTTTTAGACTAAATTCTCCACTTATTTCCTTACAATATTATTTTCTACTGAGTGTACTGCATCAGTCTTTATCCCAGCTTTTGCCAAGAAGTCATTGGAACTGAGTACAAATTAAACAGTATATATAGGTTTTGCTTATAACTGAGGTCAACAAGAGGGTACATCAATATTGATCAATATTTTGACATAGAAAATGGGTTTTCCTGCAGGTTTAATGCAAGTTCAGTGTAGGTGGTTTGTAACCATCTTCTCTCTCTCTTTGGATAACTGGGATGTTTACTAAATAACAGTTTTGTATGCTATGAATTGGAACTGGATACATAATTGAGCCAAGAAATACTTGGCATTACCTATATCAAGGACTATCAGAAACATTTATTTCCTCTCCTGAAGAGAAATTAGTAGATGATTGTCTCAAGTTATAGATGGACCAATTCTCCAGAATTATTCTAGTATTCAACTATTAATTAAATTGTTCTGTAATTAATTGATTTTTAAGGTTTGTTTTTAAACACCTTTTTCACACAATCAAATCAGGCATGGGAATGTGGCTAAGCAAATTTTCTGTAAAATCAACTGTGCTGCTAATGATCCAAACATAAAAATATTGATTCTTCACATTTTCTCTAAATTATCTTTTAAGAATGAGTAAAAAGGGGTATCTTCAGAAAGAAACAAAAGGGGCAAATGATTAAAGCATCATTACATCACACACACTCCTTTTGTTCACTTCTTATGAGGTTTAGGACATATCCAGAAAGGTAAACCTTATGATCCCACTTTTTATTATTAGAAAGCATTGAAACTTGTGGATATTCTGAAAGTATTATGCAAAATTAAAATAATATGAAGCAATGAGAAAAGGAATTAAAAGAGAGTGTAAGAGAAAATATAAAGCTAATTTATATCTGTACTATTCACTGTACTTAATGTGCTTCATTTGCACTGATTACTCCATCTCAGTCCACGTTCATTCATCAGCCATTCATATTTCACCTATTGGTTTCAATTTTACCAATGCTTCCAACTTACTAGTATGTTTTTCTTCAGATAACCAACTTTCAAAACCACACCCTTTTATATAGCCATTTTAGTCCATTCCTAGCAATAGATTACATCTTACCAACTAACTTTTTGTTCTCATCTGCACATCTTAAAACCTCAAATTTTTCTATTTTTAATAAATACATTTTTTCCTTCAAAGGCAATTGTCTTGGTGTTTGGAAGTTAATTTTCAGATCTTTAATCTTTGTTGCATCACAGAATCCATCTGATGAATACTGCAAACCATTTGAGTTCTTAGCTAGCATCATCTGTCTACCAACACACCTCTGATATTACTCCAAGCATTTATCCATATACATTAAACAACAAACAAGACATTATGTATCCTTGTATTTCTTCATTGAACCACTTGCTAAACATTTTCTACTTCCACTCAATATTGCTATTATTGCATTCAGCAAGCAAGCTTAATATTTCACCTAAAATCTTTCATAATTTCTCAATGACCTGTGAAGAGTAAAAATTGTTCTGTACACTTGCTGTCTAGCCTCAGGTTGTACTGCACTTTGCAGATTTTGCTCATTGTCACCTTTAGTACCTTTCAATTAAAATTTTACCAAACCCTTTCTCAGCAAACTTAAATTAATCCCCTGTACAGTAGTTTATGCATTGAATCTTGTAAATTCTCCAGCGTGCTGCTTGGAGAATCCAAAGCATGGTTTATTCTTGGTCTATTAGCTGGAGACTGAGTATGTATTCCTTTAAATTTCTTGGTCACGCCTCCTCTGCTTGGCTGTGGTTCAGTTTATTCACTCAGTCGAGCTGAAGAGACTGTTTTAGATTTGCTCTGGCAAATAGATATCTTGTTTCCACACTTTGGATTCTTCAATCCACATTTTTCAGGAGCTGTTAATGCCGTGTATGTGAGGAGGTTTCTACTTATTTGATCTGGTGGACTTTGATCTGCGTTCTAGTGAGAGATCGTTTCCTCCTCAGCTGCCGGTGGGGGTGAGTCACCCCTGGGACTCCAGGCTGACTACCCTTGTCAGGAATTGCCCCTTCTGGGTCATCTCTGTCCTCGTTATTCCCACCGGTGTGTGCGCTGGTTCCCCTGGGTCATCTCTGTCCTCGTTATTGCCACCACCACTTAGCTCCTCATCTCTACCTGGGTAGCTTCAGAGTCACTGCCAGAGCGCAAGGCATACTCTGCTTCATTTACGGGCTTCGCTGTGCTGGGAGTGCTGGTGAGTGCTCACGTGCTTTGGACTCAACCGAGGAAGCGCTGAGGGACAGTTTCCCGCCCTTGTGCTATTTTGAATTTTCTGGCCGACTGCGGAGGCGCTGACAGACGTCTGCATTTTCGCATCTCATTATAGAACTTTTTCAAGCCTCATTGACAGTTAGGAACGATCCAATCTCCTATGTCATTATCAGCGATTTAGTGAAGCGGTGCTTAAGAGTATCATATTACCCCTACGCCTTCTCAGCTGGTATTCCACCCACGGCTACCTCTTATGAATCGTCTTCTGTCAATCAGACCATTCCTCCTTTGCCGCATGTGTTCAGTCGTCAATTTTAGCCTTAAAAAAAAAGAAGACTAATCAAATCAAGTCAAATCAAATCAAATCTAGTCACATCCAATCCAATCCAATCCAATCCAATCCAATCCAATAATAATACTATACAAATTGGACCAGTTGGATTGACTTTTGGCAGCCTTAATATTTCTGGCTCAACTTCACCACTTGGCCAATAGGTTTTGTAACATGGCCGACTCTGAATTGTCATCAGACCTTGAACAGGCCTACAGCCCTCCCAAACTTCCTGCACCTGCAAAGTTTGCATCTAAAGGGACAAAGACACGTACAAAACATGCTTCTGGCATGTCTAAGCCATTGAGCTCACGTGTTTCAAAGCAGTCATCTGCCAATGACAAAGATGCACAAAGGAGGCATTGGGCCTTGGAAAGGCAATTCAACTTGGCCGAGCAGAAGGCCATCAACGATTGGCCACTTCGGGTGCATTGACCCCGGTATCCACTATGGGCCCTCAACTCTTGCCAGATGAACCCCTGAATGAGGCTTCAGGTGTGGCCATCCCACAGCGAGTTGAACTTCCATGCTTGCATGTGGAACCAGGGGTTCTGTCATTTCCCTCAGGAGCGGCATTCTCTCTCCAACCACCTGTAAGGTGCTCCACACCAGAGGCATTTACCCCCATCGCTGCAGGCCTGTGCATGGGAGAAGAGGTACAACCGGGTCTGCCAATCGACATCCAGACCCTGGTTACAGAGACAATCTCCAGATTCATTGCTGCTGGAGCTCATCATGGCGCTCCCTTTTCTGGCTCATGGGCAGCTGCCCATTCCCATGTCCAGGTGCACGTGGATCATCATCCGGATTGCTCTTCCCAACAGGATTCATTCCATACCATGACTCCTTGTTGGATGAGGACAACCACAGGGACATAGAGTTTTTGGATGACGAGGGGGTCATCAGACAGACCACCTCTTACAAGACTTTTCCATCCCTCTTTAAGTCCTTATTGCATAAGGCAAAAGTTACAACTAATCTGGCAAGCCCGACACTCGTGATTTTTCTCACCCGCATGATGAACTGTTTACAATTCCAAAAGCGGAACAGGACTTTATACCCTGTCCACAACTTTTCTCTGAAGTTGTTCAATGCCCATGGGGCATTCCAGATTCCCTAGCCGCACCGAATGGCTTGGACAAGAAACTTTACTGTTCAGTCCCTAATTTCCAAGAATTGCTTCAGCTGCCTTCAGTGAATGCCCCCATTGCATAGTTAACCTCCTCCACTGTGTGACACCAATGTGTCCAATGACACTGCAGATGGACTATGGACGGAGGATAGGAAGGCGGAACTGGCCTTCCGCAAAACGCACCAAGCTGCCATTTGGGCCATTAAAGCAGCTACATCGGCGTCCTTCTTTAATCGCATGTCGCTAATTTGGCTACACCAGCTGCAGGATCGTCTCCCTCCTGAAGACATGAGGCTCCACCAGGACATAAATAAGTTGGTAGCGGCCACTGAATACTCAGCAGACACATCATTGGACGCAGCGAAGTTCGCTTCGAGAGCCCTGACCTCAACGGTGACTTCTCGCTGCCTCCTGTGGCTACACCATTGGAGAGTGGATATAAAATCCAAGTGGAAGTTGGCATTGGCTCCATATAAAGGATCCAACTTGTTTGGCGAAGCACTGGATCCAATACTGGTGGAAGACAAAGATAAGAGAAAAGTAATGCCTTCCTAGTACAGACGGGCTGATCGCAGATATATGCCTTATATGCAAAGGCAGCTCTTTTGGACTGAGACTGGGCCCAGTGGGTCCTATTCTAGCAGGTCCTATAATCAGGGGTTCAATAGATCCTCCGACAGATCTACCTTTTGTGACTGAGATAGGTGTCAACCCCCAGCCAAGCGCCCGTTCCGAGGGATGGGCAATAGGTCCTTCAGAAGAGGCAAGTGACTGTCAAACTGCTTTTCCCATCGGCGGTCATCTCCATCATTTCAGAGGCCAATGGGAATTAACCACGATGGATGTCTGGGTCCTCCAAACGGCTGGGACTCACCTTGGACTTCCGCTTCAGCCCTCCCAACCGCTACATTCAGTGCCTAGTTTCTGCCAACCCAGAGAAGAGAAGGTTGATGAACGCAGAAATCCAGCACCTCCTGGACATATGTGCCATAGAGCTGGTTCCCGAAGAACACCAAGGTACCAGCTTCTATTCCATCTTTTTCCTAGTGCCCAAAAGTTCCAGGGGCTGGAGGGGAATCTTGGATCTCAAGGAATTAAACAAGTTTATTGTGTACCACCAATTCAAAATGCAATCCCTCAAGTTGATCTTGAGTTCCATACGACACGGGGATTTGATGACTTCAATAGACCTCAAGGAGGCCTACCTTCACATCCCAATTTGGACATCCTATTGAAGGTTTCTGTGTTTCACGTATGCCAATCGGCATTTTCAATATCAGGCCATGCCTTTTGGGCTGTCATCGACTCCCAGAACCTTCACAAAATTAGTGGCAACAGTTGCAGCCTCCCTCAGGCAAATACCAGTCAGACTCCTCTGTTATCTGGATGAGATTCTAATCCTGTCATCCTCGACGGATCACACCCTGACGGATCTCTCCACAGTGACACAAACCTTACAAATGCACGGTTTTTCCCTGAACCTGAAGAAAAGCCAGCTTCATCCAGCCACGCACATCCTCCATCTGGGTGTCGTGATAGACTATGTCCAGAGCCAGGTTTTCCTGTCCCCAGACCGCCGCCTCAGCATCAATTCACTTGTGGCCCAGATTTTTGCTCTCAGGTCTGTGCCCCTTTTTCTCCTGTCGTGGTTGCTTGGGAAAATGATATTGTGCATCGCGATCGTCCCTTGGGCGAGATTTCATACCCGCATATTGCAGTGGTACCTTCTACCATACCAGAAATCCTGCCACAGCAACTCCAGGGAACGACTTCCGCTCCCAGCGGTGGTCCAATCCTCCCGCTGGTGGACCTCGAGGGCCATGCTGAAGGGGTGCGTATTTCAAGAACCTCAGCACATCACTCTCACAACAGATGTGAGCCTGATCGGGTGGGGTGCCCATCTTCTCTCCAGTGTAGCCCAAGGTCTTTGGTCTTCGACCAAAGTTGCAAAACAACATCAACTGGTTGGAGCTACGGGCAGTCCATCTGCCCCTATGCCACTTCCGAGCCTGGTTGGAGCTACGGGCAGTCCATCTGCCCCTATGCCACTTCCGAGCCTCCATTGCAGGACCACAAAAGCGCAGATGAACCACAAAGGCGGCACTCTATCAAAACCACTTATGGAAGAGTCGGCCAAACTGCTTGCCTGGGCGAAGAAGCATACAATGTCTCTCAAGGCAGAGTACATCTCTGGAACAACCAATATCCAAGCAGATTGGTTGAGCAGGACGCTGATAGATCAAGCAGAATGGCGCCTAAATCCTTCTCTGTTCCGAGAGATATCGCAGAGGTTCAGACGCCCGGTCCTTGACCTGTTTGCGCACAAGAATAATGCTCAGCTTCCTTGCTTCTTTTCCTGGTTTCCGTGTCCAGAGGCAGAACAGTGTGACACCCTCTGCTGCCCCTGGCGTCCTGGCCTACTCTACACCTTTCCCCCCATCCCTCTTCTCCCAAGAGTGATTCGCAAGATCCTGGCAGAACAAGCAGTCTCTCAGCCCCTCTGGAGCCGCCAGTGCTTCACCGGGCAATATACCAATCACACACAAGATATGGAATCAAAACCCGGTTTAATGATAGCTACACAATGACATACAGTAGGAACTGAGCTGGTTAATCAGAAATAAAGTCGGAGACGTCCATATGCTCCCCCCGCCCAGTTTTATAGGGTTTGGGAGCGTTTAGCCTCTTAACCATCATCATGTAATTTGCCACAGCTGCTAGAATCAAATCTGCCGCTTGGATCGGCTGTCTCCAGGCACGGACTTCTGACGTCATCTTTAGCTCCATTTCTCATCTCTCTGTTTCTCATCTGCTCCATAAACCCCTGGTTTACCCCCCCTCCTTGTGTCTCGTCCACCACCTTGTATCACTGTGTATATAGTCCTATTCGCAACACACACCCCTTCCACTGTGATCTGTTGCTGGGATTCGTTCTGGATTGGTCGCTGTCATTCCCCCCTTCATGGTTTCTCATGCAGACGCGGCAATGTGGTGTCGAGGGGTATATAACACTCGAGACAGACATCCTTCTTGTCGTCCCCCATTGGCCAAGATGACCATGGTACGCAGACCTAGTGAGCTTGTTGATGGCCCATCCCTGGAGGATTCCAGAGGACAGAATCTCTCTCAATCAGGGGGTCTTTCTGCACCCAGAGTCCAGTGGCTCCAGTTGACCATCTGGCACTTGAGAGGATCCTCCTAAGGAAGGACAATCTCTCGGGGCGGGTGATAACCACCATTCAGGCTTCTCGACGTGCTTCAACAAACAGGATCTACAACACAACCTGGAGATCATTCTGTTTGTGGTGTTCTAAGTCACACATTGACCCAACTATGGCATTGATATTGGAAATTCTGGACTTCCTGCAAGATGGCTTTGACAAAGGCCTTGCTCCAAACATGCTTTGCAGGCAGGTCGCGGCCTTACACACTGTCCTTTCAGGTAAGGACAATCATCCTCTTTCACAGAACTCGAGGATTCGGAGTTTTCTCTTTATATCATCGAGCCCAGGAGCTGGTCCTACCGGATTTCTGCCTGGACCCAAGGCACCATTTGGAAGCCCAATGGCATACCTTGGATGTTAGGAGGGCCCTCCACAGGTACATTAAAAGGACTGCGTCTTTTCGACGATCTGAGGCACTCTTTATCTCCTTCCTTCTGGCATCATTGGGCAAGAAAGTTTCTTCTTCCACAATCGGATCATGGCTAAAGGCATGTATTTGTAAAGCATATGCAATCAGGAACAAACCTCTCCCGGGGAGGATTTTGGCCCACTCAACGAGAAGTGCTTCTACCACCGCAGCTTGGGCCACCCAAGCTTCTGTTACTGAAATTTGCAGAGCAGCCACATGGACTACATTAACTCCATTTATCTGTCATTATAAGATTGACTCCTTTGCCTCAGCTGAAGCATCCTTTGGACGGCATGTATTGCAAACGGTTCACTCTTCAGCGGCCACCCAGGACCAGTCAGCTGCCCTCCCTTCTTTGAACTAGTTTGGATATATCCCACGCTTTGGATTCTCCAAGCAGTTCGCTGGAGAACAGACATTGTCTTACCTGAACATCCCTTCTAGGCGCGCTGCTGGAGAATCCAACCCTCCCTGTCAGACTTCTGTTTATCAGGCCCAGATGGCTTGTTTCGAACTGATTGTATGGGCTCCACTTCTACGCCTTCATGAACAAACTGAACCACAACCGAGCAGAGGAGGTGTGACCAAGAAATTTAAAGCAATACACACTCAGTCTCCAGCTAATAGACAAAGAATAACCCAAGCTTTGGATTCTCCAGCAGTGCGCCTAGAAGGGACGTTCAGATAAGACAACGTCTGTTTTCCTTTGTATACAACTATTTTCTGATTTTCATTGTATTTACACACATTGAACAAACAGTACAAGCCAGGGGTGAAATGCTCCCAGTTCGGACCGGATCCTTCGATCCTGTAACAATGGTGGCGGGTGGTTCGGAGAACCAGTAGCAAAAATCCCTGCCCCCCCCCCATGCCCAGCGGAGCTGCACAATCATCAGAAGCTTTTAAAAAAAAAATTTAAAGCATTTTTTCTATAGCCGAAAAAATGCTTTTAAAAGTAAAAAAAGAAGCCTCTGATGATTGCAGGGCTCAGCTGGGATCGTCAGAGGCTTTTAAAAGCATTTTTTCTACAACCCCTTCAGCCGAAGAGGTTGTAGAAAAAAATACTTTTAAAAGTAAAAAAAAAAAGTTGGCCACACCCACCCAGTCACATTACCACCACCACCAAGCCATGACCACAAAACCAGTAGTGACAAAATTTACATTTCAGCACTGGTACAAGCCACATCCACATTTTAAAGGTTTTCTAGTTAAAACCATGCAGCTCTATTTTTCAGTATTCTCACAGCTTTTATAATTTCCTTGGCTGATGAGACCTGGAACATGCCCAACATGCTGGACTCGATTGAGTGGGTAGCAACAACTGGGAGAAGTCATTCCCTCTGGTAATCTGATCCTAAGCCAATTGTTAAAGGTGACAATTGGCACCTTAAATTGCACCCAGAAACACACTGGCAAGTAATTGAACCCAGAAAATAGTAACGTTATATGTGCCAATTAGCTGACACTGTTTACAATCTACGCAGCTGCTTTCTGTACCAGCTGAAGCTTCCAAATGCTCTTGGGGCAATCCCATGTAATGTATGTTGCAGTGGTCATGAGGGCATGAGTAACAGTGAATAATAACCTTCTGGCCTAGGAATGGGTACAAGTGGCACACAAGATGTGGAAAGGCCCTCTTAGCCATGGGGTGAGTTGATTGTTCCTTGAGGAGGAGCTGCATCACTGTTTCCTTAAGAGCCAGTGAGACTGCTGCCTCCCTCCAAAAGGAATTAGTCACTAGTCAGATCCAATCATGTATCTTCTTCTGGGCAGCTTGACCAACCAAGGAAATCATGAATCTAGCATAGGAGTAGTCAAACTAAAAGCTACAAGTACCTGACAACTTCCTCAGGTACAATGGGTATAAACTCCTCCCAGATATTGCTTTTGGTTAAATTAGGCTTTGGTTGCCTCCTGAAAAAAGCATCTTTGGGATAACCATGGATGACTGAAAATCTCTACAGACTTTTAGGCTTTGGTTGTGTGGTGTGTGGCATATTGATCCAAATATTTCAAAATCATTTGATATCATTTTTTTTAATAAACTAGGAATGCTGTGCAACATACAGATCAAGTAGAGCCAGTTTGGTCTAATTGTTAAGGCACCAGGCTAGATACTGGGAGACCATGATTTATATTCCACCTTAGGCTTGAAAGCTGACTAGATGACTGGACCAGTCACCCTCTCTCAGCATAACCTACTTCACAGGATATTCTTATGTGGAAAATAGGAGGAGATAGGAATATTCAGTATGTTCATCACTTTGGGTTATTTATAATAATAATAAAGTCAGGATACAAATATATAAATAAATTAACAAACCAGTCTACATGTCTTTATCTTACTGAAAAATGTTATCTGGAAAATTTTTAAGTAAAAATTTTAAATTTAAGATGAATAATCAGAGGGAGGGAGGAATGAAGGGTTACTTGAAGGTGATTTGATAATTCCATACAGGGAAGTAAAAATAAAGGAAGAAGACAAAATGACAGAATTAGTACTTGGTGATTTGTAGACCCAGGTTTGAAGGAAAATTGTGACTGTTGAGTAGTTGCATAGAAAAAGGTATATATATATTTTCAAATTTATGGATAAGCATATTTTTATATGCACAAATATTAGAAGAATGAATATAAATGGAAAATCATGATTTGCAAGATTATGTGCTATGAAAATTTAAGAGAAATTAATTAATTCATTGCCTTTTATTATCCTTCCATTTCTTTCTTCAGTTTTGTCATCATTCTTGTTTTTTATCACATTAATTTTACTGGAATCTTCTTGTTTTGTCCTTGTCATCCACTTCCAAATGAGTTTTTTATTTTCATCAAAATATATATGCATTTTTTTCACCTCTTTTTTATTTTAACTTTTATTTTTTTATACAGAATTATACTTGATTTTTATTCCTGTAGTATTCTACTTTCACTATCATATTTTTCACTTATTTCCTTTTCTCTATGTCCACTTTTCTCAAGCTCCACTCTTGACACCACCAAATCATCTCCCTGTCTTTTTCAAAAAAGTGGAACTGACTCCTGGGAAAACTTAGTGCTTCATTAAAAAAACCACTAAAATCAATAATTTAATTTATTTTTCCATGCGTATACATGTACCAACATGCTTATTTGAAATTATTTGAAATTAATATGTTTGTCAGTGCAGATACTTACTAGTCACTTCAGTAGTTCAAGGTGATGAGCTGATCCTTCAGTTTCTTATGAGAAAAAATAAATAAGAGGATGAAGCATTGTGCATGCCACCTTGAGCTCCTGAAGGACATATGGAATATAAATGTAGATAAATTATTACTAATCTATGATTTTAAATTTTTATATAACTTCCCACCATTTCATACTTTTTGACATTATTTGGATCATTTCATATCACCTTTGATGATTTAATATCACTTTCATTCAATTCTTCTTTTTTCTCTTAGTGTCACAAACATACAACATACTATTTGATTTTTATAATTTGACAAACTATACATGTGCTATACCATTTATTCTTCTTATAAGTTAAATCTTCTATATTCTATGGCTGTGATTAGATGGGCCCATAAATATTGACTTCCAGCACATTTCATGACTTTGAGCTAAACTACCTACCTACCTACCTACCTACCTTACTTCCTGTATCACTGAACCTATGTCTCAGAAATATTTATAATTATTACATAATAAATAAAACTGAATATCTATAAAGCAATAAAAATAGGTTCAACTATTTTAAGCCTGAATATAATAATTATAGATGCAATCAACATAGGTAGCTTTCAATGAAACTTCATTAAAACTTTTTAGAAAACATTTTACATATCCATGTTATTTTATTTTTGAGGTGTCCTTGGTGCTCTCTGAGCTTGGTTATTTTCTTGTACACATTTCATTACCTATCATCATCAGTGCTATTTTATTTTTATTAAGATATTTTATATATAAATTTAAATATTTTTAAGATATAGGCACCCTACAAGCCATATGTGACCCTATAGGATCTCAGAATTCTCAAAATTTAGCAGCAGAATGACCAAATTCCATTGAGGGAGGTCAGTAACAGTAGGAAAAGAATTAGTTTACATTGCAGAGTTCTCTTGCCAATCCCACCATTTAGAAAATTTAGTTCTACCTTTCCAATTGTCTAATAGTATCACTGAATGACATCCTGTAAGCTCCAGAAGATCTAGAATCCAAGGCCTCCAAATATTGCCTACCATTGATTTAGAGGTTCTGTTTTATTAGGTTTAGCTTATAGCTTTTTGAAATGCATTAGTGATTTATATTATTTTTTAAAAAAAATGTTCAATCACTTTCTTTCTTCCTATGATTCATAACATTCATATTCTGGATAAATCTAGATCTCTTTCCCTTAAAGTTCTAGTTAATGCCACTAGAAAAAGTATTTTGTTTCCCTAAATGTCAAAAAGAGATATTTATTTTGCCTTTTCAAAACATGCTTAAGATCAGTCAACTGCTAGGGTATGCTTGGCATAATTTGGGATTCTGTTCTCATGCAAGAAAGAAGTGTGAACCAGAGAGTATTTTTCAGATGAAATATTGCAGCAACTGCAGGGAGCAAGGACTGTATAACTTAAACTGCCTTATGAGATAAGAAAGTTAGTTGCTTGAAATTTGTCAGCATGCTAATAAAACTTGCTATGCCACTGTGCACAAGATTGGTTTATTTTCATCATCCATTTTGTGCTTGATATAATCCCTGGATATTAAACCATTCTTTTCTGTCACACACTTCATAATTTTTTTATCATCAAGGACAGTGGTTTGTGTGGCACTTTTTGTCAGTCAATCGATTGCACACCCTTAATTTTTAGTTACTGGACTGTTATAATTCCAGTATTATAATTCTAGTATTTTTCAACAATGATGGCTACATTCAGAAAACTTTGCAGTTAAAAAGGCGGGTCTTTGGTGATGGAAAAAACTATAGTTATTATAATTGAAAAATGTTTGAAATCACTAATTATATGACATGCAGAGACAATTAGAGTTGTGGAATGCTCGGTAGACAAAAAGCACAACAAATTCTGAGCATTAACAGAAGTTTAATTGTTGTCTGTCACCTGGGATTGACATGCTGCTTCATTGATTTTAATGGGTATCTGTAGCGTGGAAATTGTACAGTAAGTCTCCTTAAAATTTCCCTTCTGTGTTATATGTTATTTCAAATATTTTAAATGTTGTTCATGAAGCCACTTTATTTTGAAAATAGTCTGTAACCGAGTGAAATAGCATGTATTTTCCACCCACTGCGAACATAATTATTATAGGTAGTGGAAGCTCCCCAATGTGCTGTAATTATCTTTGGAGAGACTTTCTTATAATAGACAATCTATGTTTGTTCAAAATTCAGAAGAGGCTTTCTGAATGCTTTGATGTTATATATCTTTATTTGTTACTTATTTATTTGTTTATTTACTCAATTTTTATAACTGCCCAATTCAACTTAGAGACTATGGGCGGCTTACAATTCTAAAATTATAAAACAGTTTTAAAACCTTTAAAATAATAAAGATATTCACCAAAAAATAAGTATAAACAACAGTAATCATGCAACTACTTCTCAGTTGCTGTTTAGCAATTTTTACTGTCAAGGGCTGGTAGTTCTGGTCAACTGCTTGCAAATATATGAGATTAGAAATGTTAAAATGGTAAAATTTGCCTACACTCTTGTTAATTTCCAAAAGGTCTTCATTATCAGAGTAAATGAAAATAATACAATAATTTAAGAGGCTGTTTAAATTAGGCTAAATTATTTATACATGTGAGCCAGCATTCTATTGCTATTTTTCTAAAAAGGAAAATCTCTTAATAATAATAACAACAGTAACAGAGTTGGAAGGGGCCGTGGGGGTCATCTAGTCCAACCCCTGCTCACTCAGGAGACCTATACTAGGGATTCGAACCGCCGAACTGCCAACCTTTCTGATCAACAAGCTCAGCGTCTTAGCCACTGAGCCACCTAGCCAGACTTTTAGCTCTTGTTAGCTCTACATACCATTGATGCTTATAGGAGCTTTGGAATATAGAATATTATTACTAATAGTAATGATAAAGCAAAAGAGGTTATAAAACAAATTATGACTGAAAAATAGAAAATGGGGCAAGTGATATGGAAATACTGAAACAATCTTTCAGAAGCAATTTCAATCCTTCGTCTATATGGAAAAAGATTTACTATGTATGTCATAATTCTCTCAAAGAAAGATTGATATACCCAAAGGTGGGTTTAAATGAGAATGGAGGCAATTGCTGATCGACTATCTCAATATAGAAACTCCTGAACTCTACCCAATGTGGAATGAAGGTAAAAAATAGAATGTACAAGGGAGAACTGTAAAATATAGCCTCTCCTGGGTACCTGCTTGACTTAAAGAAAATAACGAGCATGGAAACAGACAACAAATCCCCCCCCCCCAAAAAAAAAGGAGATAAAGGAAGACACTAGCTTGGATGTCAATTAAATTTAGTTCAAGACCTCAATATAATTCCAAGGCTCCCGTTTGTACATGGGAAAGTGAAACACTAAGCCTAAAGGCCACGTCTTTGTGCCCCACAGAATCAAAAAAAATAAACCATCAAAATCTGTAGCCTCGCAATTATGCACATGAATGAAGTACTTTGAAATTTCTGCAGCCATTATTCAGGCCTGCATTCTGCACAAGATAAAAAGCTCTATTTATAGGTTACAAAACAACAAATTAAAATAAATGAAAACTTTGGTCTTGGCTTTGGCAGAGAACATAATGTATGATAACAATCACAAGAAATAGTTTGTAAACCAAACAAATAACGAGCAAACCTGAACTCACACAGTAGAAGGTCTCTCTACTGAATTGAACAGTCAAAAATTAGAGATTGATGAGAGTCTTTGTCTAGAGTTCAGACAAAGAATATAAAGAGAATAAAGAGATAAATTTGGTTGAATCATGATGGTTTGAGCAAAGAAATCAGTAGTTTAATGTTTGAAACTAAATACACTTTGCTGCTTTCTTGAGTAAATTTAACTAGAAAAAGTGTTTTAAGCAAATAATCAAGTCAAAGTAACAAAGAGAACCATGCAACAGCATAAGTGGTATGGTGAATTAAACAAAAGGACTAGTATTTTGTCCTCCAAGGGGGCAACCTGACAACTGTAGAGAGCCACAAGGAGTAACCTTCTGCAGGACATCTTAAATCTCCTGAGTGAAAACTCTTTACTTTGGACTGTATTTAAAGCTAGTTTAAGTAATGTTGTTGGATTAGATTGGGGACTTGAAAATTAGGATGACATTTTTATTTATCTAATATATCCATGTTTTTTACAATTCAAAGGAAAATATATTCAGAGCCATGAACTTCTTTTATAATAAAATCAGGTTATTTGGCATAGATTTCTGAAAATAGAAATTATTTTAAATGAGTGCAGTTTTATAGAATGACATGGATGAATTTCTCAAAAGTACCTGATGGACGAACAGATTATGAGCTATGAAATTGGGAACCTATGCTGCTTGCTTCACAATTAAAGTTTTCTTAAAGACTTATTTTTGTAAACAATCATGGATGTAATCAAACTGCAGATCTATGAACACCGAGAAATGAACAAGGTGATTACTTTGTTAAAAACCATGCTAGTCAAACTTTATTGCCTCCTTTGATAAAATGACTAAATTAGAGGAAATGATATGATATACTTGAACTTCAGTAAGGCATTTGACAAAATAGGTCACAGCCTACATTTTGGTAAGATAGAACAATGTGGGATAGACAGTACTACCATCAGATGGATTCCCAGCTAGCTGGTTAGCCATACTCGGTGTATAGTCCTCAATGGAATTACGTCTATATCAGTGGTGAAATCTGAACTGGCTTACTACCGGTTCACTGGCTGTGCGCTGCATGCCAAACATGCAATGCATGCGCACATGCACAGTGCGCATGATCTTCGGAGCCTTTTTTTTAACTTTTAAAAGCATTTTTTTTACAACCTATTTGGGCGAATAGGTTGTAAAAAATGCTTTTAAAAGTAAAAAAAAGACTGATGATCACAGCTGTCGCGCACGATCGTCAGAGCCTTTTTTTTATTTTTAAAGGCATTTTTTAAAATGCTTTTAAAAGGTTAAAAAAGGCTCTGACAATAGCGCAGCGCAGCTGTGATCGTTGGAGCCTTTTTTGGAGGCTCCGGTAGTAAAAAAATGCCTAAATTTTTTAAAAAAATGTTCCGACAATCAGCTGAGTGACGTGCAGTCTTTGGAACATTTTTTTTACTTTTTAAAGCATTTTTAACTACCGATTCTGGAGAACCAACAATAAAAAAATGCTTAAAAAGTTTTTTTAAAAAAGTTCCAAAAATCGCGCATCGCTCAGCTGATCGTCGGAACTTTTTTTTTACATTTTTTATTATCGGTTCGGCGAACCAGTAGCCTTTTTTACTACTGGTTCGAGCGAACCAGACTGAACTGGGAGCATTTCACCCCTGGTCTATATGGAGAATAGCATCCAGTGGGCTCTGTATTGGGGCCAGTATTCTTCAACATCGTCATAAATGATCTAGTTGAGGGGATAGAAGGGGAGCTCATCAAATTTGCAGATGACACCGAGCTGGGGTGAGTGGGTGGGAGAGATCTCCTAACATTTTGGAGGACAGACTTGAGCATTAATTAAATACAAAATTAACTAAATACAAAAATCAAATACATAGGTATAGAATAGGTGGTACTTGGTTCAACAATAGTAACTGTGAGAGGGATCTAGATATCTTAGTGGACTAAGTCCAATTTACTTATGAGCCAGCAGTATGCTGCAGCTGCCAAAAAGACCAATGTAGTCCTAGGCTGCATCAATAGAGGGATAGCATCAAGATCACAAGAGTAATAATACTGCTTTATATTGCACTAGTGAAGCCACACTTGGAATACTGCATCACCACAATACAAAAAAGATGCTGAGGCCCTAGAAAGAGTACAGAGAACAGCAACAAAGCTGATAAGGTATCTTGAGGCTAAATTGTACGATGAACACTTAAGGGAGCAGAGAAAAGAAGGTCAAGTTATTTTCTAAAGCACCTCAGGTTAGAACAAGAAGCAATGGCTGGAAGCTCATTAAAGAGAAATCCAACTTGGAATGAAGGAGAAATTTCCTGACAGTGGGAACAATTAATCAATGAAGCAGCTTGCCTTCTGGAGTGCTCCATTGCTGCACGTTTTCAAGAAAAAATTGGACAACAATTTGTCCGGAATGGTTTCCTGCCTTGGGTAGAGGGTTGGACTAGAAGGCCTCCAAGGTCTCTTCCAGCCCTATGATTCTATGCTTTACGAAACGTTTTCAGTTTTTGTTGTTTTTTTATTTTTCAAATTGATTTTGATTGATTCCAAACCTGTGATTTAATGAAATAAGTTATATGCTATTCACCCAATGACTTTCATGCTTTATTTAGAATTACAAATATTTATTTTTTAAAATTCATTTATAAGTGTGTGTGTGTGTGTGTGCAAAGTACACACATACAAATAAATGTAAAATTAATTGTTAAACAGACTTACTCATTTGAGCATAATTTTGAAAACAAGCTCAGAATATTTATATGCTTGTATTACTTTGCCAACTAACCAACTAACCAACTAATATGTATACAAATCAGGTATTTTTGAAAGCATGTGAACAGATAAGTGATTAACTGACTTTGTGTGCATGCATACAAATATCTGATTTGAATGTACAGTTTGTTAAAGAAAAAGCAAATGTTTTTGAACTGAGAATAAATTTACAAATGATAGCGTAATCCAACTCGTTATGTAGTAGATTCCAGATGAAAGAAGATGGCTTTCTGCATTGGTAGGGATGAGTAAAAAAGTTCTTCTATAGAGCAAAAATATACTTTTGATAAGTGAAGTGTGACACATTTTAAAAGAATCTGCTGGGCATTATTGCATTCCAGTTTTTACGAAACCAGAATTAAGATGAAACCATTAATTACTACCCAAGGATTTCGATTTCTTAGCTTTTGGATCTGTCTATCACACTGTATTTTTAATCAAACCACTTGAGGTCTTGGCAAGAAAACTTCAGACATAAACGTTTGATTCACGGTATGATCTTTTACATGCTCAATTCTTTTATTTTTAAGCTTTTTAGCATTTGCTAATGTAGTATTTGTTTAAACGATCAATTTGCAAGGTCTATATTTTAAAAATCATTATTTTTAAAAATATAGACATATTTTATTTGGATATCTGAAATTATTTAAATCATTAAAGATCCATTCATCTATATTTTCATGTTCAAGGATTTTCACCATTTAGTGATATCCACGAGAAAATATTAAGGTCAGTTTTTTCTGACCTTCAGTTTTACATCCATTGTAACATATTCAAGTCAAATCTTTAAGACTAACGATTTAAAGCTAATTTTGCACAATTTTCAATTCCTTATGTTCTGAATTTATATATTTAAATTATGTTCAAGAACTGTAGGAATACAGTAGAAATTATTTGAAGCATTCTGTCTCAAAGTTTCTACAATTGTGGGTCATTAAATAATTATTCAGAATCTGAATACAATTAAACAACTCAGTATATTTTCATCCTTAGGAGCAGTGTCATCAGTCAAATGTTTGTTACAGTCAAAGACAGTACAATTAAAAACACTCAAAGAGTATCTAGTTAAAAGTTCTGGAACAGAATAATAAATAACAAAAAAATCTATATTAATTTATTGTTATCCTATCTGTCAGTTGCAGGTAAACAAGAACACGATCTAAGCTATAATATAATAGCAGTCTTTAAATTGTAGAGGCATATAGTCATTAGATACTAAAATGCAACAAAGTGATAATACCAAAAATTTGGTGCATTAACTATATAAAATAACTATAATGGTTTATTCATCAGGTTCTGATGAAAGTGCTGCTGTGCAGAATCTAGCAACCTGTGCTGTGACAATGATTTGTTCATTTTTAAGCAGTCACTGAAAATAAATGGTGTCACAATAGCCAGAATAGTTATTATTTAATCAGGAAAATAAATTTTGTTTGAATATCTCTATAAAAAGAGCAACGAAGAAAGACATATTCATGGGTTTCCATCCTTCAGAATCACAGGAACAGAACTTTCAACCAGTGGTATCCCTTTGTATTGGCCATCCAGGATGGCTGATAGAAGCACATGGCATTATGCAAGCGAAAAGGCTTTCTGATGATTTGCTGTCTCTAACTTGCTAAGATAACTGGCAGGGGTGACAGTATATCTGATAGAATCTGGAGCCAGAAACATTGGGGCTTTCTCTAAATCTGCTTGCCTCTCTATGTTCTCTACCCTTTGTCTCAGGGTTTGCTTTGCTTGATCATAGTCCAATTTGAGTATTGAGAAAAGCCTAGTTTAACAAGGTTGGACTCAACAGCCTGGATCCACGAAGATGAGAATTTATCTTGGAGGATTAATTAGCAGAGATTTAAGGAAGCTATACAGATTCTTGCTTCATGAAGAACAGTGTAGTTTGCATTTTTTTGCATGAGATAATGATTATAGGTACTGTTGTATATCTTTACTCCTTTCCACTTTGCTCCTTTCCATTTTTAAAAACTTCTTCCAACTAAAATTTGTACCATTTTTAAAATTCCAATATTAAGTATTTTTTACTGACATTTTAATAAATTTCATATATTCATAAATGTTATGAGAATATCAACTCTACATTGTATTAATTATTTATATATATACCGTATTTTTCAGAGTATAAGATGCTCCGGACTATAAGATGCACTTATCTTTTTTGGGGAGGAAAACAAGAAAAAAAATCTGCCTCCCAGCAATTTGCCTCCTTGCAGCAAACAGCAAACAGCCTGCATTAGTTTCATTTTCATTTTCAGCACAACCTGATTAGAACAAGAAAAAAAAACCTGCCTCCCAGCAATTTGCCTCCTTGCAGCAAACAGCGGAGGCCCGTGCAGCAATAGGCAATGGCAATCCGTGCAACTTGAAACAGCTGAGGGTTGGGAGGCTGATCCAACCGACAATCAGCTGCTTGTGCTAATCAGGTTGTGCTGAAGCTAAAACGGGCTGTTTGCTGCAAGGAGGTAAATTGCTGGGAGGCAGAGGCCAAAGGGTGGGGACCGGCAGGTGGGCAGTGTTCTGACCTAGGCTTCCTGAGACAGTAAAAAGCACACAATTAGTCCCAAAAATTGTTTTTTTATTTTAATGGCTGTGAATTATTGTTCATTTACAGCCCATAATGAGCCACAAAGAGTTGGTAAAGAGTCTGACAGAAGTCTGCCACAGTCCTTCGGGATAAGACTGATAAGCACCCACTTTTATCTCCCTTGACACGCTTCTGGCAGCTCTGTGCATGCGCACACTGGGTACAGGCTCTCCCTGTTCCTCTGTCTCGCTGATGTCCAACTCTGGAGGCTCGGGAGACAGCATATAACTCCCAGATGGCCCTGGCCCCCTCTCTGCTTCCGATGCAGAGCCCTCGTCCGAGTTTTCCCCAGACTCCAGGACTGGCCCATGTTCCTCCCCAACCTCCTCATTGTCCAAGTCTGCTGCCAGCTTCGCAGGCCACTGGCAGATCTACATTCGGTGTATAAGACACACCCAAATTTTCACCCTCTTTTTTTTGGGGGGGGGTAGTGCCTCTTATACTCTGAAAAATATGGTACATTAGGATTATTAATTCCAGCTACAAAAATTAAGACAACTTTAGATGGTACCTAAAAGGTCTCTATGTTACCATTTTGCAATTATCTGGAATTGTGCAGCTTTGATTTAGTAACCACATTAGTAAGAGGTTAGCTATAAAATGAGTTCATCTGATAATATTCAGAGAGTTTGGTTAGGTTTTAGCATATGGATTTGATTTCTGTAAAGTAACTTGGAATATCCAGTTTTTATCAGTTGACTGCCAAAAATAAAAATTAAGGATGAATAGTAAGAAATCTCCATCTCTCTTTTTCTATAGTATCCAGCTAGTTTTATCTGAAACCCTATTTGGAGTAATTTTATTCAAGAGCTGACCAAGTAGTCAGATTGCATTCAATTTTTGGCCTCCCTGCTGAGTTAGTACCTTATTATTTTGGCACTTTTCATGATGAGTGCAATCTATCAGAATGAAACTACCCACTTGTACAGGCTGGCAACTGTTCCTATAGAACTGTTGCTATAGGTCAGGTCCACACCAGAAATTGATCTAGAATGGCCCATTACCTATATATTTTTGCACAAAATCTAGCCTGTATACATCAGAATTACCAAAGGATACTTGAACAGCCTGACCCTGGGTCACAAATAAATAAAATAAGATGAAAATAAACATGGCAAGTTGCATCCATGGGATAGGTAGTTGTCAGATACTGTGGTTCTGTAATATTAACTCTGGACAAGCCGCTATAAATATTTCAGCTTTTGTTAAATATCTCACTGTTTAGAATGCTGAAGAAAGAGAAAAGCAGAAGTAGTTGAGCTCTCTTCAATCCACAAGCAATGAAGACACAGTACATTTCTACAATAAAGTATTTTTCAAAGCTAACAAAATCCTGGATTTCATAGGACTGAATTTTATCTCAGTGGTGGCACTGAGACTTGGACATTTAGGACAAATATACAGGTAGTGATATTCAAAGTTACAATGGCACTGAAAAATGTGACTTATGACTATTTTTCATACCGTATTTTCTGGCGTATAAGACTACTTTTTAACACAGGAAAATCCTCTCAAAAATCGGGGGTCATCTTATACGCCGGGTATAAGCCTACCGACGCTCCGACTTCCCCAGCTGACCCCCAGTGATGGCGAACCCCAGCTGTCTGGGGAAGTCGGAGCATCGGTAATATCCACCTGGATGCCTGGGATGGTGGGGGAAGCTCCGTGCAGCAACCAGCTGGGTCCAGCATTCAGCGGGATGCAGCCTTGACGAGATCGGCACAGCTTCCCGAATCTGAGTTGCCGGCGCTGACCAATGACGCTATGGGAGCGCCAACAACACTGAGGGGTAGTCTTATACAGCGAGTATAGCCCAAACCCTATATTTTAATAGGAAAAGTAGGGGGTCGTCTTATACGCCCAGTCGTCTTATATGCCAGAAAATACAGTAGTTACAATCTTTACAGCATTCCCATGATCACGCGATCAAAATTTAGATGCTTGGCAACTGGTTCACATTTATGACCTTTGCTGTGTCTCAGGGTCATGTGATCACCTTTTGTGACCTTCTGACCAGCAAAGTCAATGGTGAAGCCAGTTTCACTTAACAACCAAGCTACTAACTTATCAACTGCAGTGATTCACTTAACAACTGTGGCAAGAAAAATTGTAAAATGGAATAAAGTTCACTCAACAAATGTCTCACTTAACAACAGAAATTTTGGGCTCAATTGTGATCGTAAGTCAAGGACTACCTGTATTACTTGTAATGAAAATTCTGCTCTGCCTAATGGTGGGGGGAATGTTCTCAAGTGCCCTATTTACCTTTTGAATGCATTTTGAGGAGGTTAGGTAATAAAAACCCTTCACATATAATTTGCAATTTGATTAACATAGACTACTTACATTTATTTCCTTGTTTTTCTGGTCACTACCAATTCTGTGGTTGAACTGAATCTTAAGAGTAGTAGAAACTGTAATGTGGGTCGACACATTGGGAATATGTATGCACATTACTAGCATAGTTGAACTTTGAATCTTATTTCTGGGAAAACAATGAGGTGAGAGATAAAGGGATACCAGGGATTTGTTTACATGATCAGAGATACTCAAAGAAGTAGTAGAGGTTACCGATTCAGGTTATTTCCTTAAATAAATTGTTTCTATATCAGCTCACAAAGAATTCTAAAACTTTTCCATTGCTTAGATCAGGGGTGTCAAACTCAAGGCCCACGGGCCACCCTGGAAACAGTGAAGGATTGGCCACGACGGCCTGGCCCAGACTGACTGGACGCTGATCTGCAACCTGGTGGCATCCATATGAGCTGGACCTCAGCAAGTCTTAGATCCATGCCACCGCCTTGGCCCCTGGTCGTGCACACAGGAGGTGGCAAATGAGCAGGCCACGGTATCCCTGGGGACTGTGTTCTGAGCACTTCCCTTTCACCCAGGACACCAGCCCTCACTCGCTTGCCACCTAGGCGCATGTCCAGGGGACAGAGCTGAGTCAGTAATGCAGATCTAAGGCTGGCCACAGTTCGGCCCGATGGCCACCATCTGGTTGCAGATCAGTGCCGCAGCTGCACCAGCATCTACATGCTCTGCTTGCCACCCTTTCACTGAGTCTGCCCTGGCTCCACATGGGAAAGCCATGCTGCCAATCTCTCCCCCTCCCAATGTCCCTTCCTGAGCGTGGAGGAAGGAAAGAGATGGGAAGGAGACAGAATGGGGCTTCTACCTTCCAGGTGTGATGAGCGATAGACGACCTCAGGGGTTGTGGGGTGGATGTGGCATGCGGTGGGCTGCGGCTTCTGGCATTGCAGGCAGGAGGGCAGAAGCAGAACTGCCCTCTCGGCATCAGGCATAGAGTCAGTCCAGGCGTGGAGGCAATGGAGGGAAGGGTGGACAAAAAGGGAAGCCACTTCTCCATAGGTTTTTTATTTTTAAGCTGCCAGAGGCTTTAGCTGGAGGCTTCCCATTTTGATCCCTCCCCCATTGTTGCCTCTGCGTGACTCTCCATTCACTTCTCCCAGACCCCTGCATGTGTTTGTGTGTGTGTGTGCATGGGGGGGGGTCTCTCCTCCCTTGCCCTGCGCTGTGACATTGGGAAGGAAAAGAACGGGAGAAGAAAACCCGTGATGGGAGCTTGTTGCAGCTTTCCCAAATTGTACAGTTAAGTGTTGGAATAAGGCAAAATATACTCTATGGCAGAGCATGGGATATTTCATTCAGTGTTTTAGATAGTCAGCAATTTTATTCAGTCTATTTGGATCTGCCTTGCAACAGGGTTTCCTAAGTCTTTTTTCCCTACATTTTCACAATTGGTTGAAACTGGATGATGATAAAAATATGGCTGGACAAGAGGCTGCCATGATAATCAGAAAAGTGGCCTTTAAAACAGAAATTGTTTAGCTGATATTTCTATTAATTAATCATGGTAGTGTTCTCCCCAAACACGACAAACCCTCTGTAGTTGAAGCAATGATTTCTGTATTAGGAGTGTCAGCAGCCCCGGCAAAAAGTTTCTCTCTTACAGCAGGATAACAAGTCTGTCCAGCAGGGAGATGAATAGTTGTCTGCCACATCTATTCATCTCTGCCCCCTGCCTTTTATCTCCAGAGCTAGAGTTGGGCTATGCTAGCAGCAGTGGCTCTTCTGTGCCATGGATTCAGTTGTCCACTGCTCTCCTCTTCTCTGCCTTCTGCGCATCTGCACATCAGGCACTGGACCTAGCTGTTTCTCCTCTTCCTCATCAGCCACCTCCAGACCTGGGGGCTGTTGACTCTCCATCTGAGGGCTGACGGACGGCCTAGGCTCTGCCTCGGTCTCTCTCTCTGACAGCTCTATTCCCTCTTCCCCCTCGGAACTCTCAGGTTGCCTTGATGCTGACCCTGACTCCACGCCTCCACCTAATCTGATTTGGCTGTTGGAGGGACCAGCAGCTGACAGGCCAACTGGTAGCAACTTGCAGGAAATGCAAAACAAAACTCAACAAGTCAAAACAAAATTAACCAATAAATGTAAAAATATTTATAGCTCTGATGAAGCTGTTGCAGAAATGAGAAATGTTACAGAATAGAAACATACATAGTGACTAACCAAAATAAGGTTCTGAAAATGACTATTGATTTACATGGCAAATGTATTCCATCTGCACAATAACCTGGTGTATTACCCATGGCAAGCATGAGAAGTTTGAATAAATCACTGACATACATATGCTTAGCATTGTTTTTTCCAATTAGTCAATATTGGTATTAAGAGATGTGCATCTGTCATTTAAGTTTTCCATATTTATTGTAAAAATTAAAAGTTCAACTTGATTTGCCAGGTAAATTGCACATTTATCCTTCTTGGTCCTGAATTCTTCCAAGAAGAATTGCTCTTTTATTGGTAATAATTGATCTTCAACTCATTCTTAAGAAGAAACATAGACAAAAATGTGATTGTCCATAGTGTAGCTAAAATATACAACTTGAAATCTGATGTCTTACTTTGTTTGGCTTATATCAAAAAGCCTATATGTGCAGTGACCACAACCAGAGAAAATTATGGAACAAAGTCAAATTTTTTCCCTGTCAGAATATGCAGTGTAGCAGGAAATGGTTTTGCATGACAGTACACATGTAAATGTCATTGCGTATGTCATTTACCCGGTATAAGTCTGTAATGTAAGATTCAGGATGGGAGTGGATAAATCTGTTTCTGTTACACCGAATAAAATACTCTTAGTAAAAAAATGGCTAGCAACAACCCCCCCCCCCCCATGTATAATGATACAGTAACAGTAGAAAACAAAACTACTAGAAATAAAACATTTCTCAAGCCATAATATCTACAAGACAGGTAATCTCAATTGCTGGAAAAGGAGTAGTTCATTGTTGCACTGCAAAAGAACTTGAAATATAAAGGCAACTGACTCCAAGCTATGAAAAAACAGCAGCAAATTTACCTACAGACAGAAGATGCATAGAAGCAATAAACGGATTATACAAGTCTTACACATGCAATCTGATTATTCTGACCAAAGTGTTAATTGGATCCTAACTGCCAGATCTGATATCTGTAGTCTTGTAGTGGGAAACCTTTCAAAGTGATGAACTGTAATTCACTGAGCTGCTTGAAGCACTTGTAATTTACTGCATGTCATGCTACGAAGAGCC
>WNWU01013506.1:1021696-1034196 GCA_012654045.1 Ptyas mucosa
ATATATATATATATATATATATATATATATATATATATATATATATATACACATACATATGAATCATTATAAACTCTGCAGTAAATATAAAGATATAGTGCAATCAATGGGGTAAAGATATGAGATATGAATACTTAAATATCCAATGTTTCAGGGGTCAGAAGACCTCGGCCTGGTGGACAAACCCCCTTTTCTGTGGGTCTCTGCAGTGGCTTTTTGCCAATGCAGGGGTCTTTGCTTGAGGGACAGGAGCTGGTGCCAGGCATTCTGACGCTCAATGGCCCTGTAGGCCACACTGAAAGCATTTGATTGATGTCATTGAGGCTCCCCTGGGCTGATCTTCTACTTGGCGGGAAACAGATCACCGGCCGAGCTGTCTCTTTGGCTTCTTCTTTGGTGCCTCGTTTGGGTGCAGGTGGAGCTCTATATCCATGGCCACTGCCATTCAGTGCCAGTCATGGATGTGGTCCAGGATGCCCCAGCAGACGCAGGCGCTGCACAGCTTCATGTCCAGGTTAAAAAGTGAACTACGAGGCATTTGGGCCAATATCGCAGTTTTCCAGCAAGTCTACAAAACTCTCTGACGTACTCTTTGGCAGGGCAGCCCCTCTGCCTGATCTCCTTAATCTCTGCCTCTGCTTCTTTGCCCTGGGCTATGTTCTCGAACCTTTTCCTCAGCTCCTGCAGGAATTCATCAATGTTCTCTAGCTCAGGAGTGCCTTCATTGTGCAGTTGGGTCACCCATTCCGCGGCTTCTCCCTCCAGGTTCTTGGTGATGGTGATGATTATCTCCTGGTCGTTAGTGGAGTTGTCCCCATAGTGATCAAGGTGAACCCACACCCGTTTCAGGTAGATGGCAACTTATCCGAGCTCCCGTCGAAAGGAGCTCTAAAACATGGCGGGGTGGCAGGCTGAGTTGGAGGAGGAGGCAGAGCTGGGGCAGCCACCCATTGAGCTTGGATCCAGCCTTCCCCCAGGAAGTAAGCCCAACCAGATGGTAACTGCCCTGCTGGTGGCAGTTGAGGTTGTCTCGGCAGGTTAGCTGGTCTGCGACGTCTAGGCGGGCTCTGCTGCAGTCCGAGGCTTGACTGAGGCGAAGGTGGTGGAGGCTGGCTGTATGGATTATAGCGGCAGTTGACCGGTGCTGACTGTGGAGACTTAGTCATGGGCTGGGCAGTGCCAACGGGGACTGCGGAGGAGTCACAACCCAATTATTATTTTTTTTATTTTATAAACAAACAAACATACAATACATAATCAATTGTTCAGAGCTTCATCTGAGTACATCTTCTGTGTCTTCTTCTTGTTCTCCAATGTTAATCATTTCATAATATCATCATTTCATTTATTGCAACATTTCTCCCACATTTCTTGCTTTGTTATTAATACATTTATCTTCTCTCTCCTCTTCCCATGTTTCATTACAACATTACCCTATATATATTTCTTCTCTAACCAATGGTAAAAATGTCTCCATATCTTAAAATATTCAGATTTCTCTCTTTCTTTGATTGCCAATGTTAGTTTATTCATTTCTGCACAATCCAATATTTTCTTAATTACTTCACCCTCTGTAGGGATTTTCTCTTTTCAATCTTTGCACAAATACTATCCTTGCTGCAGTTATTATGTGAATAATCAAATATACATTTTCTTTACTAAATTTCTCTGGTAGGATACCCAATAGGAACAGTTCAGGTTTATATTCTTCTTTCTTAATTTTCATTCCTTTTATTTCTTCATTTCTTCTTATATTTCTATTTAACACTTCTAATGTTAATGCAAATAACAATGGTGATAATGGACATCCTTGCCTTGTGCCTTTCATTATATTCACTTTTTCTGTCATCTCTCTATTCATCATTATTTTTGCTGATTGCTTTTTATAAATTGTTTTTATCATATTTATGAATCTCTCCCCAAACTCCATTCTCTGTAATTGTTTTATCATAAATTGCCAATTCACATTATCAAACACTTTCTGTGCATCTAGAAACATCATCGCCATTTCTTTTTCTGAGCATACCTCATAATATTCCAAAGTATTCAAAATTATCCTCATATTGTCTCTAATTTGTCTCTTAGGTAAAAACCCATTTTGGTCCATATGAATTATTTCATTTAAAAGTTTTTTTTAAATCTGTCCGCCATTATTGAAGCAAAAATCTTATAATTCACATTCAACAATGAAATCGGTCTATAATTTTTAACTTGTAGTAAATCTGTATCTTCTTTAGGTATAAGTGTGACATAAGCCTCCATCCAAGAATCTGGAATCTTTCCTTTCACTAGTAATTCATTAAATAAGTCCAACATTACATTGCTCAACATGTATTGGAATGATTTATATAGGTCTGCTGGTAGTCCATCTGGGCCTGGTGCTTTCCCATTTTTTTGTTTTTTAATTGCCTCTGTCAATTCCATCATTGATATTCTTTCTTCTAATATTTCTTTATATAGTTCAGGTATTTTAGGTAAATCAGATATCTCTAAAAATTGTTTTATCTTTCCATCAGGTAGCTTCTTTTGATTGTATAGTTTCTCATAATAGTCTTGAATTATTTTTTTCTTTTCTTCATTTCTATAACATATATTTCCTTTTTCATCTTGTAGTTAATTAATTAACTTCTTCTCTTTACCTTTTTCATTTTGTATGTGAACCACCTGCCTGGTATATTCGCATTTTCAAAAAAAAATGTTTGGCGGGCTTCAATTTATGTGCCAAAAATTCTTGTTCAATTAAATTTAATTCATGTTTTTTCAATTCCATTTGTTTTTTAACTTTATCTTTTTGTGGGAGTTTTTTTTGTAATTCTTTCTCTAGTCCTTTTATATTCTTCTTCTAATTTCTTCTGCATTTGTCTTTTATTTTTATTTTTTCCCCAAATATGTTATCACCAATCCTCTAATATATGTTTTCATTGTATCCCATATGTTTTGCAGTGATGTATCTTCCTTTTTGTTTATTTTGAAGAAAAACTCCAATTCTTTTTCCAAAAATTGTTGAAACTCTTTTTCATTTACAATTGTTTGGTTCAACATCCATCTATACTTTTTCTTTTGTCCTTTCCATGTTATAATAATTGGATTATGGTCCGTCCAAAGATTTGAATCAATATTTATTTCTTATACATTGTCTATTAAGTCTGTTGACATCCATAACATAGCTATCCTGGACCATGACAAGTGTCTATTTTAATAAAAAATATATTGTTTTTCTTTCAAATGGCTGTTTCTCCATGCGCCTTGTATACTTAATTCATCTGTCATTTTGAAAAAAGTCTTTGGGAGGGTTTTCCTGGGTTTCTTATTACTTTTGTCGTTTTATAGTCCAAATCCACATCAGTTACTGCATTGAAATCCCCCAATATACATATATTTTCATATTCCAGTTCTACTATTTTTCTATGTAGCTTCCCATAAAATTCTTCCTGTTTATCATTTGGTGCATATAAAGCTACAGTATTAAGAGTATTCGTTTAAAGTTCATTCTTACTTCCACCTTCAAAATCCTTCCATCTTCATCTATAAATATTGGTTTAGGTCTAGTTTCTCTTTTATGTATAATACTACTCCTCTTTTACTTTGTTGTATCAATGAAGTGAATAAAACTCCTAATTTTGGCTGTTCCAATAGTTTTATGTGTTGTTTTCTAATGTGTACTTCCTGTAAACATATAATGTCCATTTTAAATTTGTTTAATTTGTTCAAGAATTTATTTCTTTTTAATGCCAAATTCAGCCCATTTACATTTATTGATATTACTTTGATTTCTTCTTCCATGTTTTACTTATTACTAACTTTTAATCTTGTTACTCTTATCTCCTTGTTCTTTTTCATCTTTTGCTCTTGCTCTTTCTCTCATTGCTCTCTCTTCCTGTTCCTTTGATTTCTCTTCTTTCTCTTTTAGACTTCTCTCTTGGTATCCAGTCTCTCTTGTTTCTCCATTTTCCCCTCTTCTAATGGTCCCCAAAATTGCTCATAGAATATTTTTGCTTTTTCAATGGAATCTAATCTATGTTTTTGTTCTTACCATGTAACCAGTATCCCTTCTGGTATTAGCCACCTGAAACTCACTCCTTTTGTAATCAAAAGTCTTGTTAAGAAATGATATTTCTTCCTCAAGTCTCTGACTCTTCTAGGAATTTGTCTCAACACCACTATCTCTTTATCTTTATATTTCATTGCAGTGTTTCTGGTTATTTGTAGTATCTCTGTCTTTATCGCTTTCTTTGTAAATCTTACTAAGATTGGTAACTTGTTTCTCATTGCATATCTTGCGTGCACTCTAAATACCTCATCCATCTCATTTATTATCTTCTACTTAGGTTGTTCCAACACTTTTGCCAGCATCTCTACCATTACTTCTGGCAAGTTTTCCCCTTTCTCTTCCTCTATATTTTGAAATCTTAATAAAAATCAGCTTTGTCCATCTTGAGAGAAATGATTGTTTGTTCTTGGTTTTTATCTGCTGATATCAATTTTTCCTCTAGTTCTTCCACTTTCTTTTCTGTTAACTTTCTTTCTTTCTTCTTTCTTATTTAAATTTGTATACCGCCCTTCTCCTACTGGACTCAGGGTGGTGCACAGCCAGAAATAAAAAACATTCCAATACAAAATTTAAAAGAATTATAAACTTTGGCCGAAAATTTAAAAAACCTCCCAACTAAAACCCATTAGACAATTAAAAATCTAATATCTCAAAAGGCAAAACTCTGCCTTTTCCTCTACTTTTTGAATTCTTTTTTCATTTCTCCCAATCATCTCCTTCACTTCTTTTAAATCTTCTTCCAGATCATCATGCAGTGACTGTATCAGATTTTTTAGATCCATTGTTTCTGATTTTTCAATGTTTCTGTCGTAGAGGAGCTTGCTGCTGAATGTAGATGTGCTGTAAATTTCTTTATCTCTTATCATTATATATCCCAAATTTGTAATCCACTTCTGGTTGATATTTGTAATCCAAATACTTAGTTCATCCCGATGGGTGAACTAGAAAAAATGAAAAGAAAAAAAGGTTGCAAAAATCCAATACACCCTCCCAAGAGAAAAAAACCTATCCCCAAATCCGGTCCATCCAGAAAAAAAAGAAAAAAACCAAGGGGAAAAATGGATATATAATAAAAAATAATGGCTAAAGCCAAAAACTAAAAAAGGGAAAATTATAAGCTTCTTCAGGCTCTCCTTGCCTTAATCCAAATTTTAAATGGTAAAAATTCTTCCACATCTTTTTTTTTTCAAATACTTTATTGAGTTTAACAAAATTAAAACTAAAAATTTACAAAGTCTCTTTGTTATCCGGAGGTACAGTGTTCTTATAGGTTAAAATATCATATATCTAATCTGCTTCGTCCTAAGCTATCTTTTTTCCATCATTATATTTACATTCTATAAGTACATAGTCATATTTCACAGTATCTATTCACAAAATAAACAGGTCATCGTCTTTTTCTATTGTTTAACCAGTTATACCAATTTTCCCCATACTTCATAATGTTTAGATATCTCATCATCCATTAACAGACTCGTTAACTTTGCCATTTCTGCACACTCTAATATTTTGTTTATTAACGTTTCTTCTGGGGGTTGAGTTTTACTTTTCCAGAATTTCGCAAATACCAGTCTAGCCGCAGTTAATACTTGGGTTATAAGCTGGATTTTGTTATTTTTTAGGTCATCACCCACTATACCTAAAAGGAAAAGTTCTGGGTATAGGGTTACATCTTGCTCTAACATTTCGCAAAGCCATTGTCGTACTTTTGTCCAGAACATTTTAGCTACTGGGCAGGACCACCACATATGGTAATATGTGCCAACCTCTTTATCGCATTTCCAACACATGGGTGAAAGATTAGGAAACATTTTTGCTAGCCTAGCAGGTGCTAGGTGCCATCTATGTAGCATTTTATAGTGGTTCTCTCGGAATGTTGCTGATTTTGTCATTTTAAAGTTTCTGTTCCACGCCTCCTCCCAATCATTAAAATTAACACAATGTCCAAAATTTTTTTCCCAGATACTCAGTTGGTTTTTTGCTATGGCCTCTGCCTTGTCCTCATCTAATATGAAATTGTATATTTTTGTTAACATTTTCTTATCTGCTCCCCATATGATTTTGTCGAAGTCTCCAAATTTCTTTTCAATACCGAATTGGTCCCTATCCTTTTGGAATCTTGAATTTATCTGCCAATATTTCCACCAATCCAACTTGAATCCGTGTTCTCTCAGGGTTTCTAAAGGTTTAATCCTTCCATTTTCATCTAAAATATCTTTATATGTACCGAATTTATCGCTTTCCATCTTGTTTAGGGCAGTCAAAGCTTCCATAATGGAAAGCCAATTTGGAGCCTTGACGTAGATTTTCTGTCTGATTTCCTCCCATGTTTGTATGAGTGTTTCTCTAATTTTATGATTGTGGAAATAGGTTTTCTTCCTTTTTTTGAAATCCCAGAGGTGGGCATGCCAACCTTCTTGCAGGTCATGTCCCTCTATCGTCAATATTCTCTTGTTCCGTAGCATTACCCATTCCTTGATCCAAATTAATTTTGCTGCTTTTTGATATACTTCCCAGTCCAGGAGTCCGAATCCGCCCGTTTTTCTCTTGCCCTGTAATATTTTAAATGATATTCTCGATTTTTTCCCCTCCCATATAAAATTCCTAATATATTTATTCAGATCTAGGAAGAAATTTTTGTCCAGGCTTAGTGGAATATTTTGGAATAGAAATAACATTTTGGGTAGAATGTTCATTTTAATTGCGGCTATTTTCCCTGTGAGAGACAATTTTAATTTTTCCCATCTTTTAAATTCCTGATGTATTTTATGTAACAATGGGGTGAAGTTATCCTCTTTCAGAGATGAATATCTCGCAGTAATCCAAATTCCTAGGTATTTAACTTTTTTTACTACCTGGAAACCTAATAGAGCTTCCAGTTCCTTTTTTTGTACATCTGTCATGTTTTTAACTATTATTTTGGTTTTTTCCTTGTTAAGTTTAAGGCCCGCCACTTGGCCATATTTTTGTATTTCTAGTAAAACTCTTGGTCCCGTTTCTAGTGGGTCTTCCATAATAAGGGCTACATCATCTGCGAAGGCTTCTATCTTGTAGATTTCCTTCCTCACCTTAGGTCCTTTAATTTCTTTAGTGGCTCTAATCTTTATCAGCAACACCTCTAGTGCAAGAATATAAAGTAGGGGGGATAGGGGGCATCCCTGCCTTACTCCTTTTTGTATCTGGAATATCTGGGTCTTATCCCCATTCATCAATATGTTGGCCCTCTGATTGTAGTAAATATTTTGGATCATCTTCCTAAAGTTTGTCCCGAATTCCATTAAATTAATTTGATTTATCATGAAGCTCCAATTTAAATTATCAAAGGCCTTTTGGGCGTTGACAAACATTAGTGCAAGCTGTTTTTCAGGGTGTTGTTCGTAATATTCTATGGTATTTAATACTATTCTTAAGTTGTCTCTGATTTGCCTCCCCGGGAGGAATCCGTTTTGATCTTTGTGTATCCAAGAGTTTAGGATTTTTTTAACACTCTTGGCTATTATATTCATAAACAATTTGTAGTCAGAGTTTAAGAGAGAAATAGGCCTGTAATTTACTATTCTTTTTGGGTCGGCACCATCTTTCAAAATGAGCATTAGGTATGCTTCCCTCCAAGTATCCGGGATTGTTGAACCTACCAGGGCCTCATTAAATATTTCTAATAACTCTAAACTTAATGCTTCTTCCAATTTTACATAGAATTCCCCAGGGAGGCCGTCTGGACCTGGAGTTTTATTCTTTTTTTATTTTAGAGAAGGCTGCTTTTAATTCTTCTATTGTAATTTTTCTGTTCAACATTTCTCTTTCTTCTTCCGTGATTTGGGGTAGGCTGGCGTCCATCAGATATTTTTCTACCTTGTTTGGTTCTATTTTTCCATCTTTATATAGATTTTCATAAAATTCCCTCACATACTCTAGTTTATCCTCTTCCCTTGTTAAAAGATTACCTTTAGAATCTTCCAGTACCAATATCTGATTCTTTTCCTTTTCTTTCTTTAGTTTATAAGCGAGCCATCTTCCTGACTTGTTGGCATTTTCGAAACAGTAATGTTTAGATCTCTTTATTTTTTGTGCCATCTCATCCTGGTCTAACAAATTAATTCTATGTCTCGCCATCAACCACCTTTGTTTGGCCACCTCATCTCCCGGATTTTGTTGTAATTCTTTTTCGGATTCTATTAAGGTTTTAGTATAACCCTCCTTAGCCTTTCGTTCTGTCTTGTTTTTAAATGCCATGTGCGAGATGACTATCCCCCTCACGTAAGTTTTCATAGTGTCCCAGACAATTTCTCTTGCCGTGCCTTGTTCCCCATTTTCTACAAAGAATTGTTTAATTTCTTTATTTAGTTTTAATAGGAACTCTTTATCATTTAACAGATTTGTCCTAAGGCTCCATCTCGGTTGTTTCCTCTTATTCCTATATTGCCAATTAATTTCAAGCAGCTTGTGGTCTGTCCAGGTATTTGTACATATTTCCACTTTTTTAATTTCTAAGCCTAATTTCCTAGTGACCCATACCATGTCTATTCTGGACCAAGAGTTCTGTGGAATTGAGTAAAATGTATATTGTTTTTCTTGGGGATGTAATGTACGCCACATGTCTATTAGATTGATTTCATCAATTAGATCAAAAAAACTTTTAGGTAGGGGAAGTCTTTTATTTTTCCTGATTTTGCCACTTTGATAATCTTTACTCGGGTCTACAATTCCATTCATATCCCCTAACAAACATATTTCATTCTGTGTCCATTTAGCAAGTTGTTCGTGTAATTTTTCAAAGAATTTCCCTTGTTTTTTATTTGGGGCATATACCCCAACCACTATCATTTTAGAGGGGCCTCTCATTATTTCTACTATTAGTATTCTCCCTTTTTCATCTTTATATTTACATTCAGCTTCTCTTCCTTTCTTAACGTAAATGGCTACTCCCCTTTTCTTTTTTTCAGCTAATGACGTAAATACTTTGCCAAATTTGGGATATTCTAAACGATATGCTTCCTCTTTTTTTACGTGGACTTCTTGCATACAAATTATGTCAGGGTTATGTTTAGCTAGTTTTGTCAAAATTAATTTTCTTTTTTTTGGTTCATTTAAGCCATTGACATTTAACGATAAGATTTTAATACCATCCATCCCGAACGTTAGTGTCTAGTGCCTAGTTTTTATTTGCCTTTAGGGTTACTTGTCTTACTGGTCTAGTTTTTTTCCCTTTATCTTCTGTGTCTTCCTTTTTCTTTTCGTCTTCTATATCTTCCTTCGTACTCTGTTCTTGAGATGTTTCCTCCTCTGTGTTCGCCGTTTCTATGTCCTCCTTACTGGATTGTTCTTCTTCCCCTCCTCTTAGTTGATCCAGGAATTCTTGGGCCGTACTTAAGCTATCAATTTTGATTTTTCTCCCCTGCCATGATATTAGCATTCCTTCTAGTAAAAGCCAGCGAAATATTATATTTCTCTTGTTTAGCTGGTTTGTTAAGAATCTATAGTTTTTCCTCCTTTCCCTCACTCTTCTTGGGATCTGTTTAAATACGTTTATCTCTTTCCCTCCATAGACGATTGGATCTTCCCGTGCTATATTGTATAATATGTCTCTCACCCTTTTCCTGGCAAAACGTACGAGGACCTCTCTTGGCAGCCTGTTTCTCCTCACATAGTTGGTCTGGACTCTGTAAGCCTCGTTGATCTCCCTGATTATTTCCTGCTTGTCTTGCTGGAGAGCCTCCGCGATCAGCTCGGCCATCTTATCTCCCAGGTCCTCTTCTTTGTCTTCTGTGATGTTCTGAAAACGGAGATAGAACGAGGCCCTATCCATCTCAAGTTGAATCAAGGAATCCTCCGTTTCCTTCTTCTGTGCCGATAGGGTTTGGTCCACTGTTTCCAGTTTCTTCTCATTTTTCTCGGTCCTTTGCTCTACCTTTTGGATTCTATTTTCATTCTTAGCAATGGAGGTTTGAATCTCATTCATTTTTGAGTCCAACGCGTGGATATCCATTTTCAGCTCAGAATGGCTATTCAGTAGTTTTTCCTGCATTGCTAACATGGTTTCTTGGATTGATAGGAGGGAAGATTGTACTGTTTGCAGTGTAGGAGTTACAGGGGGGTTATCCAATTTCTGTAAGCCATCTAGTGGTTTCTGAGTAGCTGGAGACGCCATTGACAGCGTTGGGTTAGATGGAACCTTTTTCCAGTTTTTGCAATAGTAGAGGTCAAACTTGCCATTTCCTTTAAAGTCGCCTTTTGTTTCCTTAATATCCTCTCTATATTTTTCCAAATAACCATCCAGTGAGGCTCGTCACCGTCTATTCAAAGGGTCTTCCTCTAAACCAATCTTAAGCCCTTTTTAACTTATGTCTCCTTTAGTTTTATCAAAGGGTTCGGAAGATGTTCTATTGGTATAGCTTAAATTATGTCAATTTTAAGGTAATTTCAATATAAGTATATATTTTTCAATAATTTCAATAATAGTTACTATCTGCTATAGGATTCTTAAGGGAAATGTATAAGGTGCTATAATCAAATGACTTTCTTAATTGATTTTTAGTTATTTTCTTAATTAATTCTAAACAAAATAATCACATACAAGATCAGTTCTATTGATTATGCTAAGTAAAAAAGAGAAACAATTTTTTCTATTCAAACAATCTCAGTCTACTATTAATATAAATTAATTAGAGATAAGAATTACGATAATATGTAAATAAAGTGACTATATAAGGTAATATAGATATATTTGTTCTATAGGATATATATATTAATATGGGGTAATAAATATAAATACAATTAAATACACTATCGTGGTTGGATAATTAGATAAGAGAGTAAAAATATCAAAATATCACGTTCACTTCAGTAGAGTAGCAGAAAAAAAAAGATAGCAGTTTGCTAGATCGTATATTCTGTGGAGTTTCTCTGTGCTGGGCTGTCTATGAGGCAATGAGTCAGCTATTTCAATTATCCTCAGAGAAGCCTCTGCAATGGCTGCACTTCCGGTCCCAGAATTTCCAAAAAGAAAGGGTCCGTGGTCTTCTATGTGTTCTTCTTCCAACTATAGCAATCTGCAGCAAATCTAGAGTTCTGGATCACGGGTTCTCAGCTCCTCTTGCCTGTCTTCCCTCGCGCGTGTATTCTTGCCGCCTCGTCTCCCACGTCTCCTCCGCCGGCTCGTCGGCAACTCCTCTCTCCGATCTGCTCTCTATCTCAACACGCTGCTTTTCCTCTCTCTGAGCACCTCTCCTCCGACTCCACCGGCAACTCTCTCTGATGCCAATTTCTCGATGGCTAAAAAAAGGTATTAAACTGCTGGACACTATAACCTCCGCTCTCCATCGCTTCCTCTCTTATTGTCGGTTACCGTGGCTTCAGGTCAGCCATTTACTGGCTGACTCGCTTATGCTGGGTTTGACAGAGCCGCCCGGTCGTTGCGATCGGCGTTGCAATCCGCTGTCACGCTCGCCCGGCTTGCTCTCTTGTCCACGGGGCTCTGCAGGCTCCGCGCCACCGAAAAGATCCCCAAAACACAGCGCTTGGAGGTGTTAAGGAGCAGCAGTCACTCTCCCAACATCCCAACATCGCGGGTCCCAACCGGAAGTCCAATTCTTCCACATCTTATTCCCACATCAAATAGTACATCAGAAAGAACAACAACAACAAAAAAACCCCCACTGCCAAAAAAGATAACCAAAACACCAATTCCAAAAGAAAGTACTTCAAAAAGCTCAAAAAAAGAACTTTTAGAAAAATAAGAAAAACAAAAACTCAAAATATAAAAACAAATTGAGGACTCCAATCTCTTCCTTTCTTTCCAAAACATCCTTTCTCTCTTCAACATCTGTTTTCTTATCTATAAAGCCTGCATATTCAAGATCAGTTTTAAATCTTATGATTACTTTTAAAATCTTTTCTTTTTTGCCACTAGATGGCAGTATAGCCAACTATGCTTTTCCCCGCTTCAATTCTTTAATTAGTTTCCGTTTCTTATAATTCCATTTGTAATCCTTATCTTCTTTCTCAGAATAATCAAACACTTTTCTAGCTCATCTTAATTCCAAATCTGTACTTTTAAGTCAATCCCCAATCAGTTTATCAATTCATTTAGTTCATTAAAAAAAAGGAACTTTTTTTCCTTCCCTCTTGGGCTTGCACTTTCTTCGCCACTTCAGTACCGGAAATGGAGAGCCGATAGACACCCGCTCTCCTTCCTCGCTTTAGCCATTTATCCAGTTTATCTATATTAAATCCAAGTAATTATGAAAGGAAATCTTTTATCTATAAAATTAGATTCTCACCCAGATGATGCATTTTCTCTTAGTTTCTCCGCCCCATTGCGACCGTCCCAGCTTCTTAGCAGCTCCTATGACTGCTTTCCTCAGCTGTTCAGTTCAAGAAGCTACCTCTGATCAACCCAGGAGTTTGCAGATTCCCTGAGTTGATCAGTCCGTGCTTCTCTAGTTCGCTG
>WNWU01013506.1:1039196-1096696 GCA_012654045.1 Ptyas mucosa
ATTGCCACAAGGTATGATATGACTGATTTCTAGATCACAGCTTCTTCTGATTGTAGCTTCATCATGATCTCCAACTTGGTATTTCAGATCTTTACTTAGTTTGATTATTCAAATATTTCAAATAAATTTATTTTATTCAGGAGGCTGTTCATATGAGCAGTGTTTGGTATTTTCAATGTGTAGCTTTTATAGAAGAATGCTGTTTGGGAATATTTCATCTTTACGAGCTGAAAACTATTGCAATTTGTGTTCCATTTGTGTTCATTTAATTAAAAACAAAGGGGGTGGGAGGGAATACCCAAAATTAAGTTTAAATTTCCAAGACATTTTTATATATTATATTAATGGTGACAGTACCATTGCTTAGATATTTTAGGCCAAGGATGTGTGAATCTATCCAAATATAGCACATGTTAATATCATCGAGTTATAAGTATTACTCAGTTCAACCAATATCATTGATGCTTTAAAAAAAATGTAAAAGCAGAATTTTTACACTTTTTTTAGCATGTTTTCTGTTATGTTCATGATTGAAAATAATTTAATTAATAATTTCCCATGATTTCACTGTTTTTTGTTTTTAGTAGATGTCACAGCTCAGGGGTATAGGATGGAAACTGATGGGAATAAGCAGGTTCTCTGAGAGCTGTTTTGGCATATATAGTATATTCAGTTTTTTTTAACTGAATACAGATTCCTTTTGCATTCCCACTTTTGACTTATTTTTTTTTTACTATAAACAAGTTACATTTATGAAAGGAGAGTGCTACATCTTTGGGTTGTAAAATATTTTTGTTCTTTACTATGGAGTTATGGCTAATATAGTGTTTCTGTTGTGACCTAGGCTTACTGAGTCATTAAAACACACAAGTAGTCCCAAAAACCTTTTATTGCAACAGCTGTGAATTACTTTCATTCATAGCTGAGTCCCAATTAATTGCAAAAAGTCATTCGGGAGAAGTCTTTCAGGATAATCACTAACATTTATCTCCCTTGACACGCTGCCAAAGACCTACTTGGCAAAGCCATACGGAGTCCAGAATCAAACAGAGATGCCGACTGGGAACAGAATTAACAATGTTGCTTTTCTGCAAAGGGCCCAGGTGCCTTTGCTTCTCTTTTAAGTCTTATGGGAGGGGCCAATCATCTCCAGGCCTTACTCGCGAGTCGTCCCTTTTGTTTTAACTGTTCTTGCCTTCTGGCAGCTCTATGCATGCACGCACTAGGAACAGGCTCCTCCTGTTCCTCTGCCTCTCTGATGTCTGACTCCGGAGGCTCCGGAATCCACACATAACTCCCAGAAGGCCCTGGCCCCATCTCTGCCTTTGACACAGAACCCTTGTCCAGCCTTCCCCAGACTCCTCACTGTCCGATTCCACTGCCAACTCCACAGGCTGCTGGCGAACCACAACAGTTTCTCCTTCACACCTTCACTTTTTTGTATGGAGATGATACAGATGCAGTCTTTCCAATAACAAGTATATTCTACTTTTGCTATAATTTTCATCTCAGAATGTTTGCCAGATTAGATTGGAATCTGGAATCAACTACAGAATGAATTAACAAATATGTACTCAGATGAAGCACTGAAAAATTATGTATTGTATGTATGTTTGTTTATAAAATTAAAAAAAATAAAAAAAGAATGAATTAACAAATCATTCCTGTTGTTTGACAATATAAGAATTAAAAATGACTAAAGCTCAGCAAACGAGCATATCCTTGAAAAAACAGTAGCAACTTATTACAAATTCCATAATTTGTTCCAATTATTCCATAATTCTCCCATGAAAAATTACAATTCAATAGAGAGGTCTGTTTTTTGAGGAGTGTGTCCATGTCATACATCTTTGTCCTAAAGGGTGTAAATGTAATGCATATTAATATTTAGCTTAAGATGAAGTTTACAGTAAGACATGGCTCAGAACTTTAGTGTTATTGAATGAGATTTCTGCAAATGTTTAAAATTCTGATAATATTCTTGGTTAATTGAATAATTTTATTTAATCACAAAATTTCATCATTTGGCAATAATGCAGGTGAAAATCATATGAATGTATCCATATGTTCTTCAAATTTATAATGAGATCAAATCCTTCCAAGTATAAGTAAGGCAGAAATAATACATTTTGGTCCAGGTTAAAAGATATACGATTCAGTGGGAAAGGGTGTGGTTATTTTTATTATTGGCTTACATTTATATATCTTTTAAAGAAAAGAAAAAGAAAAAAAGAAAAAAGCCCAAAATGAACTAGTTGCATTGCTCCATTGAGTGTAGTTTAAAGTAATGGAAATTGCAAGCACTCACCTGTTGTTATTATAAGGCACAGGAAAACATACAGTACATGTTTACAGTACATTCTCTAACTGAGAAATTGGAATAGATAGTCACTGAATGATTTCATCCCTATTAGTAGCAACTCACTCTTCAAGGTGAAATCAAACCATACCAATTTAAAAGATAAATAACACATCCACCACATATTTTATATTCCAGGTAGGGTTTTCCTCAGTTCAGCAATTCAAGAATGAAGAAAGTTTGATCCTCCGCTCATGTCTAGCTTTAGGTTAAATATTTTATCACAGTAGCAACATTTGAATAATTAAGCTTGAAACTTCCAAGAATGAGAAATATTTAGATTGTGGGTATTACAGAGAATTCAGTGAAGAATCATATTATGATTTCAATGATTTTTTTTCTTATAGTATAAATGCACCAGCAGGAATTTGATCTTATGTGAAGATTCTTATATAAATATTCAATTATCATTTTTGAAAATAGAAGTTTAATATGGTTCTGGTGGTTACTAGGATATGAATCAAATTTCCAGCTTCTCAAACTGAGCTTCAGAAAATCAAGATAAATTACTTGATTTCTCCCAAGCAAAAGAGACTAAAACCTTCTCTCTTCCTAGCATTGCTCTTCCTGGGCCTGCAGATAAGAAAAATTTATTTATGCATTCCAAGAAAGCATTCACTCCTGGTTTGAAGAATTTTTTTCTGCTTTTGCTCTTTATCACCTTTCTAATACTCTTCTTTTGTTGTTGCATACATTGTTTGCCCATCTCCATGTCAGAGCATTGCCCTAAGAAACAATGCTCATATGGTGTCACTGTTTATCCTATCCTCATTGATCGTTCTTCTGCGTAGTGCTTAAAATATGAAGGGGGGATTATATTGTATTGATTCTAATAATTCTGATGATTGGTCTAAATGTTGAAGTGCTGCTGAACAATTAACCTTTTGCGTTACCATCATTATTGAAACCTCCCATTCCATAAGAGAGTTGCTTGAATTAAAGAGAGGTCATTGGCTAATGGCAAGTCACTTGGAAAAATATCAAATCGCTCTTCTTGATAATCCTCACATTCAGTTAAAGCAGAGCACCCAATTTAACTCGGCCACCTTACTTCTCCAACTGGAACAAGATATTGCACATGATTGTGTTCAAACCATTTCTGAGATGTTTTCTGGACACCCAGATTTGATTGACCTCAAGGATGCAGACAGGAATCTGTATACAGATGGCAGCAGCTTTATATGTCAGGGAGAACAACAAGTTGGCTCTCCCAGTTGGAGCTTCAGCTCAGAAAGCTGAACTTATCACCTTGATTAGAGCTTTGGAGTTGGTGGAAGGTGCAGTTGTCAATATTTATGCTGATAATAAATTTGCTTTTGGAATGGTATTTGTCCTTGGCACCTTATGGAAAGAGGATGGTAACTGTGCAAGGAAATCCCATTAAACATGGGGCAAAAAACATCCATGTTTATTGGATGCTGTTTTGCTTCCTAGCAAAGTAGCTGTTATACATGTAAGGGCCCACAGTAAGGATGACAGTAAATATGGTTGAGGAAATAGTCTTATCAATTACACCACCAAGTCTGCTGTCTCAGGCCCCCTTTCTCCTTGGTATGTGTGCCCACTCATCCTCTCTCAATTTTCTGCACCATGTCCATCATACACTACTCAAAATAGGCACAGAGGTCATAAACTGGGTGCTGTTTACCAGGGGAGTTGGTGGGAGAGAGAGGGTAAAAAAAAAACACCTCCTCTCAATAGATGAGTTATGGACCCTTTTGAGAGAATTACATGCAAGCACACATTGGGGTTCAAAAGCCATGGCTGAATTTCTGTTAAAGGACTATATTCGTCCAGGAATCTTTGATAAAGTTCTTACAATAGTCAGGCAATGTGTTATTTGTAAAATCAAATACCAAAAAAACCCCAATCCTGTACTCTTGTGCTTCAATAGGTGATGTTTGCTGGTCCTTTATAAAATTCCCACTGTTAACCAGGTCTAGGCATGAAATCAATTCCAGCTGCTCATGACCCCCTGCTAAGTGTTCTGAGGGGTGTTTATATTGCAAGGGGTGAATCTCTTGTGGCCCAACAGACTATGGAAGATTAAAGGAATTAAGGATTTGATGGTTTATGCTTTATAAACTGCTATCCCTAAGCAGAAGAATCTTGGAAAAATATATGGTATTCATCAGTTACCTTCCAAAAGCCTGAGTGATTTCCTTGAGCTTCTGTATCAGACCTTTTGGAAATACGGTGATCTGAATCCAGAGGCTCCAGAGAACCACTGCTTAGTTAATATGCTTTTTATTGGTCAAAGCAGTGCCCCTGATATCAGACAAAAAATGCAAAGTTGGATAGCACTTTCACTCTGAAAAAAATGGAAAAGCTGCTAGAAGTGGCCTTCAGAGTTTATGTTGCTAGACCTGAAGTAGAGGCTAAGGACACCGAGAAAGAAAGAAAAAAAGTGCAGTGTTATGCTACTTGCCGAAGTCCTACAGAAAGAAACATTAGGAGAGGGGGGAGGAAGCAGTTATCATGGAAGAGGTGGGTGAGGAGGTCTTGTCAGGAACAAGGTAATGATCTCCAGGTTTCAGGCTACTCAAAGTAATCAACCACAATCATTTTCCCTGCAGCCCAGCCGATGCAGGTTGGGTAAGAAATTTACTCACCGGAGCAGGGAATGCCGTTTGTGTACCCAGTCTGCTCCCCACCCCATCTCTTGTCAGAGATATTAAGGGAACACAGGCAGGGGGACTTTTGTCTCCCAGCCCTTTCACAATGCCTCCATCTGCACCCCTAGTAAAAACCCAAGTCAAAGGGAGATCTGTGTCATTTTTTATTGACACTGGGGCATCCCGCTCAGTTCTCAACTGTCTGCTGGATGGACTAATAATGCATCCCCTGTTGAAATACCTCTTTTGTGATGCACAGTCTCTTTCTGTGCACCAACATCCTTATTAATGTTGAAGCTTTGCAGGACTTGAAATCTATTATTGAAAACTTCCTTACTTATGGGCTCATTAAGGAGGTCATTAGCCCTTACAATACACCAATATGACCTGTCAAAAAACCCAATTGCTCTTATCCTTTCTGTCAGGATTTAAGGGCCATCAGTCAGATTACAGTTATGCTGCATCAGATGGTGCCTAATCCATACACTCTGATCAATCAGTTACATCCTAATCTTACTTGGTATACAGTTATAGACTTCAAAAATGCCTTCTTCTGTTCCCTTTGGCATTGTGATAGCATAATTGCCAGCGTTTTGGGTGGATATTGATCATCAGTATCCTTTCTAATTTGGGATCAAATTTGATTTTGAGAAAGTTTTTTTTTTAATTGAAAAAGTTTTACCAATACAAATTTTTCCCCCTTTTTTCCCCCCCACCCTAACCCAACATTATAAGATACATATAAAAACAATATATAATTCCATCCCATCCCCACCCTAACCCTCCCCCTCCTCCCTCTTCCCTCCCCCCCTTGACTTCCATTATATGCAATGCTAATATTCCCAAACAATATATATGTTATTCAATCTTCCATATCTTTTTTCTATATTTACTAACATACTAACATAATCATCTCAACTAAAAGCGATATAATATTTTCTAGTCTGGTACTTATTCTGTACATACTCAATCCATAATTTCCATTCCTGTATATACTTCTCATGCGTCTGATCTTTTAAAAAAGCTGAAACCTTTGCCATTTCTGCAAATCCAGCCATCTTCTGAGTCCATTGGTCAACAGTCGGTAAAACATCACTCTTCCAATGTTGGGCAATCAACAACCTAGCTGCTGTCACCATATACAAAATCAATTTAGTTTCATCCAGTGTAAAGTCTTTAGCTATACCCAATAGAAAAAATTGCGGAGAAAATTGTATTTTTTTCTTTAAAACATTTTGCATAACCCACCAGATTTTTATCCAAAAAGCCCTCACTTTCCTGCAAGTCCACCAGATGTGATAATATGTAGCATCTAAACAATCACATCTCCAACATTTTGGCTGCACATTAGGGTACATGCAAGACAATTTCTTGGGGTCTAAATGCCATCTATAAAACATTTTATAAAAATTTTCTCGTAAATTTTGTGACTGTGTAAATTTAACATTCTGAACCCATATTTTTCCCATGTTTCCATCATAACTGGTTGAGAGAAATTTTGTGCCCATTTAATCATACAATCTTTAACTAGCTCATTTTCTGAATCCCTTTCTAACAGAACATTATAAACTCTCTTAATATGCATTGGACCTGTCCGCTTTATCTGTTCAACCAATTCTACTTCATATTCCATTAAACCAGTTTGTTGATCTTCTTTCCATCTCATCTGTAATTGATTGTACTGCAACCAAGTCAACGATTTCCCTTCTTCCAGCAGCATATCCAAAGTCTTCAATCGCCACCTGCCCTCTTCAAAGTAAAGTAACTCTTTATATAAGAAACCCCCGAGTGACTTAATATTTGTATTCCACATGGTATCAGCAAGATCCAGCCAAAACGGAATCTTGTAATCCCAATTAATTCGGTGCTTCCTCCAGACTCTCAACAAGGCATTTCTAAGTAGATGACTATTGAACACTTTGTCCACTTTGTTATCATAAAATAGGTATGCATGCCACCCCCAAACAAGGTCATGACTTTCTATGTTCAACAAATCAGTCTTAGTTTTCCCAAACCAATCACTTAATTGTATCAATGCAGTTGCTTCATAATATAGTCGAAGGTTTGGGAGTTTAAGACCACCTCTCTCACGAGTATCTTGCATTATTTTCAGTTTGACTCTTGGTTTTTTATCATTCCAAATGAATTTATTCAGTCCTTTTTGCCATTCTAGCAATGGTTTGTCTGATTTAAGCACCGGTATCATTTGAAATAAGAAGATAAATCTAGGTAAAACATTCATCTTTACTGCTGATATTCTTCCAAGCAGTGATAACTGCAGTTTCTTCCAGTTTTGCATATCTTTTTGTATCTTTTGCCACAGAACCTCATAGTTATTTTGAAACAGTTTAGCATTGAAGTCTGTGATTTGTACTCCTAAATATTTGACCTTTGAGACAATCTCAAAACCTGCCATTCTTTCCAGTTCCTTTTTTTTGCTCTCTGTCAAATTTTTGACAATCATTTTAGTTTTCTTCTGGTTCAGCCTAAAACCAGATACCATGCCATAATCTTCTATAATATTTTTCATCTGAATTATTGAATTCATAGGTTGTGATAGGGTAACAACCAGATCATCTGCAAATGCCTTAGTTCTATAGTCCTCTTGCCTTATAGCTATTCCAGTCAAAGAGTTCGAGTCCCGTATTGCATTAAGTAAGACTTCTAAGGTTAGAATAAATAATAACGGGGATAATGGACAACCTTGTCTGGTGCCTTTTTGTATATTGAAATTCGATGTTAGACATCCATTTATAATAAGTTGCGCACCTTGCTCTTGATAAATTGCACCAATCGCTTGTATAAACCGCTACCCCAAATCCATTTTTTCCAAAGTCTTAATTATAAAATTCCAATTCACTCGATCAAAGGCTTTTTCCGCATCCAAAAAAACCAGCACTTCAGGGATCTGTTTATTCTTATCTAGATAGTCCATTAAGTCTATAACTTGCCTAACATTCTCTTTCATATATCTGCCTTCAATAAATCCTGCTTGGTCATGATGAATTATCTTTTGAATAACTGGCATCAATCTGTTGGCTAGTACTTTTGCAAAGATTTTATAGTCTGTATTTAATAAAGATATTGGTCTGTAATTTTCTGGTTTCTTAGGACCTGATTCTTCTTTCGGGATCAGTGAAACAAAAGCTGTTTTCCATGAGGAAGGTATCTTACCTCCTAGTTGTATATTACGAAATAAATCTTTAAGATGCTCAATCATTTCTTCTTGTAGAGTTTTATAATAAATTGCAGTTAAGCCGTCCGTCCCTGGAGCTTTAGCTGTTTTTAATTGCTTTATAGCAAAACTGATCTCCTCCACTGTTATCAATTGTTCCAAACTTTTCTTTTGAGTCGTTGAAATTTTTGAAACTCTCTTGTTTTCTAAATATTCATCTATAGTAATATTCTGTATATCATCTTTAGCATATAACTTAGTATAATATTCCAAAAAGGCTTTTTTAATTAGATCTTGTTGATAAACTTCTTTGTCAGCATATTCAGTACTATCAATAATTCGTGTCGATGCTTGTTTCCTCAAAGTATACGCCAACCACCTGCCCGGTTTGTTAGCATTAGAAAAGGTATTATGCTTTGCAAATTGTAAGTTAGTTGCCGTTTGGTCTGCTATAAGCATTTGAAATTGATCCTTCAAAAGTTTTATAGCCATTTGCAATTTTCCATCTGTTGGTTTTTGTATCAGTTGTTGTTCTTTCTTTTTTATCTCAGATTCCAGTTGTAGTCTTTTCTTCTGCTGGTTCTGTCTGTGTTTAAAGTTCATTTGAATTAGTACTCCCCGCATATATGCTTTACCTGCGTCCCAAACTGTTTCAATAGGGGTACCTTTATTCAAATTCAGTTTAAAAAACTCCTTTAGATGCTTTTTAAATTCAATTATATTTTTTTCATATCTAAATAAATTCTCATTTACTCTCCAGGATCTTCTTTCTCTTTTGCCCATCTCAATTTCCATCCAGACTGGACTGTGGTCAGTCAAAGTCCTAGGAAATATCTTTATTTTCTTTACTTTAGAAAGTAAGTTAGAAGTTAAGAGAAAAAAATCTATCCTGGAAAAGGATTTGTGCCTGTCTGAGTAAAAAGTAAAGTCCAATTCATTTGGGTTTCAAACTCTCCAAATGTCTTTCAATTCCAAATCCTCTTTCAGTTCAAAAAAAGCTTGTGGTAATTTATTCCCTATTTTGGCCGTAGTTTTTTTATCCATTCTAGGTTGAATTACTCCATTCCAGTCGCCCATTATTATAATAGTTGAATAATCCCAATCCAGAATTTTTAAATGAAGCAACTTATAAAAATTTTCCTGCTGTTGGTTTGGAGCATATATTCCGACCAACAAAATTGGTCCACTATCTGTAATAACTTCAATTGCAATATATCTTCCATCTTTATCTACTTCTATAGTTTTAGCTAGCAGTCTCTTATTTATATATATCACCACTCCATTCTTCTTTTCCAAATTTGAAGCAACAAATTGCATTCCCAATTTTGAGTTTATCAAGTATTTCTGATCTTGCAATTTTATATGAGTCTCCTGTAAGCAAATAACATCATTATGAAATTGTCTCAAATAGTGAAATATCTTCCTTCTTTTTTGTGGAGAGTTCAATCCATTAACATTCCAAGACAAAAATTTAAGTGCCATTTGACCCTGTCTGAAGTTTTGAGAAAGTATTTTTGTTCAGTGTAATGGAGGACTTCTAGCAAAAGGAGGACTCGGGTAGGGGAATAGTCTTGCTATTTCTATTTCATTTGTCAGCTGTTTTTTTAAAGAAATTGGTTGTTTGGATCAATTTCTCTAGAATTCGTTGCACTTGTTACATTTCTATTTTCAAGGTTGATTTCAGAGAGTTGGTATTGGAAGATTGCATCTATGAGGAGTTGCCAAGAAGTTTGTTCCAAATGCTCTTTATTGTATGTATGAAACTTCTGGGAATGGCTGTTGGGGATTAGAATGAGATATTATCAATACACTACTGAATGGCAGCTCTATTTCTCTGAGTCAGATAATCCACAACTAAAGTGGGTTACTTCAGTGCACCAGTAAGCAAATAAGGTAAATGTGACACCTGGTAAAACTGACATCCCTTTGTTTCAGTATAGGAATTGATTAAATTGGTATTTAATAGAGAGTGATTGTTGACTTATCTTCAAAGAGCAAAGAACATTTGTATTAAATCAGTTGGTATGAGAGCTAAAATCTTTCCCAGTTACAATAGCCTTGTCACAATAGTTATTCATTAATATCCTCAAAGTTAGATTATTATCACACTTCTCTTGTATAGTTCCAACTAAGTGTGATTATGAGCTGTGGTGGCACAGTGGTAAGAATGCAATACTGCAGGCTATTTCTGCTGATTGCCAGCTGACTGCAATTTGGCAGGTCGAATCTCACCAGGCTCAAGGTTGATTCAGCCTTCCATCCTTCCGAAGTCGGTAAAATGAGGACCCAGATTGTTGGGGGCAACTCTGTAAACCGCTTAGAGAGGTCTGTAGAAGCACTGTGAAGTGGTATATAAGTCTAAGTGCTATTGTTATTACATATTTTAATCCAATACACAATTAATTTACTTAGCTTCTTAAGTTCATATTTATTGGTGGTATGCCAATAATCATTGTTTGGGGAGAAGGGGTCCTTAAAAGCTCTAATCAATAATATTTAAGGGGTTATCTGCTTCGTTATAGCTTCAACACTTTTTCACTCTGATTAAGCTATTCTGCTATATTGGCTATAGGGGTAGGGGAGGGGCTAGAATACTTCATAGTGACCAAAGACATCTGTTCTTAACCATATTGAGGGCCAATTATGAAAACTGAATTGTGACTTCACAATGCAAGCTCCGTCCTTTTATACCTGTGTTGTGGCATCATACCAAAATACATAAATGCTAGATTTTGCATTATTCTTCTGTGATGCTAATTTTGTCGGTCTTCATTGCCTTATGTGCAGATGCTTATGGTGACAATCTCCATTTTATGGAACAAATTTCTGATAGAAGATAGTCAAGCCCGCACTGAAATGTTTTTTTTTCTAAAAGTAATATTCAATTTATTTAACATTATTGACATGCAATTTCTTATAAAATATTAGTCTTGCTTATAAAATTAATGATGTCCATTTGAATAATTGAAATGAAACACTGCATTCTTGAAAACATTGTTAATAGTAAAAGAGAAGATAGAATGTATATATTTGCTTCAGATATTAAGGATCTCCAGTGTTTGTTTTTGTATCTGGCAAAAAAACCCCAAATGATCAGAAATGTGTTATGTATATTTGGTCAAAGTAATGTTGATTGTCTTGATGTGCTAATTCGTGAAACTCTGCTATTCATTTCTCTCATTTCTTCCCTGCTGAAGTGGCACACTTGGAGCAGGAACCATTAAAGTATTGTTCTTCTATTAAAACAATTTCCTTTTAGAAATGATTTGTAATTGAAATTTAAAATTAAATAAAAATTTAATTCATGAGACAAAAATAACATACTAGCTGAAATCCTGCCTTTAATCTTATGAAAATCTTTAATTTCTTTCCTTGTATTTTATTTTTTTCTGAAATGAGCTTGTGAATACTAGCATTTGTATTAAAGCCACTTCTTTACTTTTAGTTTATCATTTCAGTTTTGGAAAGACAGTTGTGATTTTTGCATATATATATATATATATATATATATATATATATATATATATATATCTCCATGCTTCAGAAATAAGAAAATATTCCAAAGTCTATGTAAAATCTCATCTAAATATTTGTTTTAATACCTGTTTTTCAAATAGTAGTTGTGTTGTTGGTTGTAGCTTCCTCCTATTGATCCTTGAACAAATTTTTCAATAGAGATTATACTATGTAGATTGGTGACCTTTAATTGACTTTAACTGAAATTTGGCAAAATGAAATTGTATTTTACTACATGTTGATATATTGGGAAACTATATCATCTTTATTGTTAGCATTAATCCATTAACAATACTGAGCTCATTATATGAACCTCTCACTTTCCTATATTATTGGAGCTCTCTTTCATTTTATAGCTGGCTTAAGTCCTGCTGAGATTCAGCAGTTATGGAAAGAAGTTACTGGAGTTCACAGTATGGAAGACAGTGGCATTAAGCATGGTGGGCTAGACCTCACTACTAACAATTCTTCTTCTACTACCTCCTCTACCACTTCCAAAGCATCACCACCAATAATTCATCAGTCCATAGTGAATGGACAGTCATCAGTTTTAAATGCAAGACGAGACAGGTAATAAGAGAACTCATCTGCTTTTTCATCTGGTATAAATATTCATTAGTATGACTCACCCAATTAACTTAAAATTGAGCAAGATGTTGCTTTGAACCTAGTCATTTTGATTTAGTTTTTAAAATTGACTATTTTAATCCATTTTAACCAATGAAGAAAACTATCATACTTTCCCTGTCTGATTTATGGGATTTGTTACTGTTCTTTGGATATGTTTTTTTTCCTGCCTTATAGCACACAGGGATGACCCTGGAAGAGGGATTCTCTAAATAAGCCAATCATGCAATGTAATTTTAAAAATTATATTTCTACTCCATTCTTCCTCCAAGAGCATAATTCAGCATACATGAATATCTACTCTCTTTATCCTTAGAGCAGTGATTCTCAACCTGTGGGTTGGGACCCCTTTGGGGGTCGAATGACCCTTTCGCAGGGGTCCCTAAGACCATCCAAAAACACATATTTTCAATGGTTTTAGGAATAATTTTATGGTTGGGGGTCACCACAACATGAGGAACTATATTAAAGGGTCACGACATTAGGAAGGTTGAGACCCACTGCCTTAGAGAGTTAAACTAAGAGATTGTGAAAGGACCAGATTCATTCAGCCATATTAAATTTAAAGTCTGATCTCTACCTCTTCAAGCCACTACATAAAACTGGACTTATTTTATTTAAGTGATCTTGTTTAAGGGTCATAAGCCACACTGAAACTAAAGAACATCATACAAACTTATGAAGTGGTACCAGTAGTGTGCCATTGGTGATAAATAGCAACTGATTTTTCTGATCAAAATTGTTAATTGCTTGTGAATATATTATTCTATCCAAGTAGAATATGGGGATTGAGATTCTAGATGCAAGCCACTAATTCCAGTCTTTTGTAATTAGTCAACTAACAGGGGAACCTAAGCTTCTTAGCACATTAGTGAGCACATAGTTCTTAGCACATTGGTGAGTAAGTCTGTTGTATTCATTAACTTCAAAGATGCTGTAGCAAACATTGCAACATTAGTCATAACTAATATTACCTGGACTGGAAACCATAATATTTATAAGCAATATTCACAAGGCAACCAAGAATAATGCCTACAGAGACCCATGGCAGTTTAAAGGGTTTTTGAGGTATTGCATAATATACCGTGAAGATTTGTTTATCTGAATGTATCATTTTCTCTTTGCTTCCATGCAAACATATCTGGTACTTATATTCTATTGTTTGCACATAACATCATTTCTGAAACATATAAATGTTGTAGCAAGACTATAAACTTATAGTATTATATTGTAATTCTGATAGCAGGATATATCTAGGATTTACCTCAGTGATATTTATTCATTCATTTATTCATTTATTTATTCTTTTATTTATTTAGTAAATTTATATGTCACCCATCTCACTATATGTCGAACTGGGTAGCTTACAACATTTATGAAGTTTGCAAAAGAATAGCAAAGATGGTACTGCCATACTATGTTCAATAAAGTTAATTAAATGGAATCATATGTCCATTTGAATTCAAACTACTTACAGTAATAACTTTGGACAGTCAGTTTTAAATGCATCCTGAAGCTCAGCATCAATATGAAAATTAGATGATTTACACTTCACATCTTAATGTATTAGTTAAAATGGCACAGAAGTAGTCACATATATAACTTAAAACCTGCACTAGCTAAGGCAGCATCTTTATATGAAGTACAATAATGTATACAAAAAATATTGGACACATATGTCTTCTTTTATCTGCATTTACTACAAAGATATGAATCCCAGGGTAAAGAGGGATGTTGTAAAAGTAGTGACTTGTCTATCAGACAGGCAGATATGCACCCATGAGTATTCTTCTGCCTAGCACAAGTACATACACAAGTACATACACACACACACACACACACACACACATTTATTTGTTTGTTTGTTTGATTGATTGATATTTCACATTTCTAAACTGCCCATTTCCCTCAAAGAGGGGTTCTAGGCCCCTACATCCTATCTAATCCAACCAGGTCATTAACCATGGTCAGCTTTATTTATTTCTTGCCACAATCAAATGACTGGACTATACATGGAAGAGACCATACCACGGGATTTGGACTGGAGAGTGGGAAAAGAGATGGTGGATGAATGATTTTGCAAATTAGGCTGTGCTGTTCTCAAACCCCATTTGTTCAGGTGTTCTCTAAGTACTATGAGAAAAACCTGCAAGAACAACTCATGCATGTTTAGCTATGAATTTTGTGATCATAAAGCTATAGTTAAAGTGTAGCTGTCCTAATAGTCAGCTCTCAAGCCTGATTGCCATGGCCTCACTTACCTTGTATTCTATTTGAGATGATATGTAGCTTCTACTTCAACTCAAACTAAATGTCTGATATAAATTCTTGCATGTGCCAGAACCTACAATTTGCACTAGATCAAAATTTCCTCACTACTTTGGTGATATAGAGAATGCTACTAATGTGCCAGAAGATCCTAGTCAAGAAAAAGCAACTAGAGTTGCTTTAAAGTTTGCATTATCGACTGTATCAAAGGGATAATCATACAAAGCCTTAGTTTTAATAATAGTTGCATCAGGTCTAATGCCTTCAAATATTTTCCTTTTTTGTGGTTTCAGCAGCACAATGTCCCTATTACTGCTCTTTGTAGCAGCATCTGTATGACAGCTACATGTGTACTTAAGCATCCACTATGTTAAACTGAAAGATTTATAGTGTCTTGATAGCCACCCTGGCTTACAGAGTCCTCAGAAGAACATGATTGCTTTAATGCTTGTGGTCATCAGCTAGTATTCTGGGATACCAGTGCCACCAGCTGAGAACTCAGGAGAGAGAAGCTTCTGTTCCTTCTGACCATCAGTATGAGGTTTCTGTCAAAGATATTTCCTTTGCTATATTAGAGTATTATGAACCCTTCCATCAACACTGGGCCCTCTTTCAGCCTCACAGTGCCAGCTGGTGGCATTGCTATTATTACAGGAATAGTGGTCAACTTTAAGAAAAGTAACTTTTGTGCAGGTATTATCCTCATGTTTCGCTATCATATTTTGCCCTTACTTTTCCTTTCGTTTCTTAGTAGCTCCTCTGCCATGCCATGCCAGGCCTTTGAGATCTAGGTTTTTAAAAGGAAGACTTCCATAAACTGGGGAATGGGGGTGGGGATGTACCAGTAGCAAAGCTGCAAAAGAAACCTTGATTTAAAACAGTGGAGCTCTGTTAATATATACTAGACAACCTGTGCCCCAATGTGTCATCCTTTCAGATATATTTCCTTACCTAGTCAGAGAAACGGTGACCACAGGTAGACAAAAATGCAGTGGGTGTAGGAGTGACTTTTAACTTCCTACCAGCTTCTCATTGACTTTACTTGTGGTAAGCTGTCAGGCAGTGTTAGAAATTACTCCTCTTCCTCAGCTGACCCACAAAACTGCCTGGCATTTTGCAGGGTAAAGAGTATGGAGTTGTGAACCATAAATAAATGGAGTTGTGAACCATGAGGAAAATTGCACCTCTGCTCCCCATCCCAGCATGTCCCCAGGACCCCTTCCCTCCAGGGAGAAAAAGAACTCATCTACCAACCATTGGTGTTCCCAGCCACCCCTACCTCACCAACAGGCATCTGAGCCTTTCTCTTGCTGTCCACCACTGTTAAGAGATTTCAAACTTCAGCCTTGGTTCCAAAGCAGCCAATCACCAGTCTATTGTCAGGTTTGCTTCCAGCCAATTGGTGCAGGAACCAGAGGAAGGTGGGAAAGAGGACAGAGGTGTGGCCTTCCCATTTTCCTTGCACCATGCAACCCAGGTTTCTGGGAAGTGTAGTCAGAAATCGCAGTGGTGCTGAAGCAGCCATAGCTTTCCCAAATTTAATTCCCAGAGAAATCTTGTATCCTCACATTCTGTAGGTTAGTGCATTTGAGTTACCTTGGTTCAATAATTGTTGCCCTGTGTTTTCCAATTTCATCAACTGAAGGTTACAGATAAGAGTTTTAGTAGTATACAGATGTTCAACTGAGTAAGCAAAATCATACACACAAAACATCTCATTGGAAATATATATTTTCTGCATATAAACAAACTGGCTATACTTGGAAGAAGAAGGAAAAACGTATTTTTATTTTTTAAGAGTTGAAAAGTAACAGAAGGATAGGGAAATTTGTCTCCCCTCCCCGCTTATATGTCATTTTATTACTTTAGAATAAAAATAAAAGCACCCTAAAAGGCTCCTAATTGGGATGGGGAATTTCCTGTGGGAGACAGCCAGATACTCTCCATCTGTGGCTGTAATAGTAATCCATTCCAGTAATTTGTTAGTTGGTTACAGCAACAGTCCTGGTCCTCTATGGTAACAAATCACAGGCACTTCAAGCTCTGGCCTTTAAAACTTGCTAATTTCTTTCCCCTGAAGACTCCACCTATCTATGCTTTTCCATTCATCTTAAACAGGATCAATAGAAGCATGGCTGAACCTAGGCTGAAAAGAAGCAACTAAACTTAAAAGAGGACAATTGTTACTCAGAACAGCTTGAATCGGTACAGTTCATTCTAAGAATTGGATAAATTCAGAATATTTTGTCTCAACTCTGAAACAAAAGACAGAAAATACAGTGCATTTTATCAAAAAGGATCAAGTCTTTATTATTAATAATGCATTTTATTTATAGTGAAATTGTTAATTTGAGGTCAAAAGTAAAACTGAGCATACCATGCAGTACAGTATTTCTTTTCATTTTTCATTAACATTTCCGTTTTTTTTCTTCTTTGAGCTGATTTGAACTTGCAATTGAAACTTCAGTGGGACAATTAGATTTTTGTGATTACCATAGGTGTTACTGTTTTGGTCCTTTTGACCCTTATCATAACCTTTCAAATTCAAGTGCTATGCTTTTGAATCTTATGTCATTTTATTTTACTGCAGCTCATCACATGAGGAGGCTGGAGCCTCTCATACTCTCTATGGCCATGGAGTTTGCAAATGGCCTGGATGTGAAAGTATTTGTGAAGATTTTGGACAGTTTTTAAAGTAAGTTGCTTTTGTTTTTATTTTCCCCCCGAGTTTGATAGGTTATAAGATTACAAAGATATAAAACTGAGTTGTAAATATGTGGTATTGCTTAGTTGGCAAAATATGTCACAAGTAGAACACCAAAGCCTGTTCTACAAATAGAATTGTTCCTCTTTCTTTTATCTAAAATAATTCTTTAAAAATTTAGTAGCATGGTTTTTAACTTACCTCTTTGCAGAAATTTTCCTAGAAAATAACTTGTACTCTCTACAAGAGATAGAACAGCTATGGGCCTGTGGGCCTCAGGCAGTGTTCTAGATGTTGATGGGAATGGGATTCAGTACTATAGATGATATCTTGGTGGAAGAAGTAAGGGTGCTTAATTAGCATTTACAATCATTGTTCTTATTATGAAACTGAATTTATTCATCAATTCTTAAACATAGTTTTCAAAGAAATCTCCATTATCGGAACACTCCATTATTAAGTTTCTAAAAAAGGTGTTTGAAAGGTCCCTCCCAAAATTAAGTTGGCCATCACAGCAGCACGATCAAAATTTTGCCCTTTTGTACATGTGTTGATATCACACATCCATGCAAAGGGACAGGGCTTTGGTAATTCTGCAACAGTTAACTTTTGGTTTCTTGGCTTGCAAACGCAGCTGGGAGCTCCAGCACTTTTATAGAACTCAACTACCAAAGCTCCTATTTACTTTACTCTGAGACAACAACCTGCATGGAACAAGGCTTCATGAGAGTACTACTTCTTAACCTTGAATGCAGAGCCCTTACTCACAGGCATTCCTCTTTTGCTTTGGAAGACTGGGAGCATAAGAGAAATACATTCAGTTTTAATTTCTATGCCAATTTCCACAAGGAAATGTTGCAATACTGTATTCAATCCAACAAATGTGAAGGGGTAGCAAAAACTTTGACCAAAATACCACAGATTTTGCTACATATATTGAATACAAATTTTTTGTAAGAATATTTTCCCATATTCTGGGTAAAAGTCAGTTAGTAGAAAATTTATAAGTTGACTGCCCATTATTCCTTAGAATCATCCTTACTGGTAAAAATGCCAAAAAATTTAAGTGTAGCTAGAATATGAGCATAATTCCAAACATTTAATAATGTGTTTAAGAAGATAAAATATGCATTAGATAATTACAGTTTCTCTATCATCCCACCACATTATCATGTTTTTATGTTGACCCTTTGTTTAATTTTATATCCTGTCATATTACGAAGTATAGAATGAAAATCCAGCATATTTATTTGCATTTAGCATGAATGGGTGGAGTGTATGTTTAAAATTAGGAGAAACATCAGAGAAAAGTAAAATTATGAGCAAAGTATCTAACAGTTTTATAAAGTTTGTGTAATTACAAACTTTATAAAATTATATTTTCTTTCTTATATTTTCTTTCTGTGTACTGTGAAAGGACTGAAGACAAATGGAGTCAGTTTGCTAAAACAGTCATGCAGAGCTTTAGTGAACAAAGAATCCTAATGAAAAGTTATACATAGGTTTATATAGATGAGTAACTTCACAAGCTGATGCTCTTATGTTGTCATGGTGCAACTAACAGGGTCAATGAACTGCTTCATGCTTCATCAACAATTAACTTAATTAGTTCATTTGAAATTGCACTGCTTTGTTGCCATGATGTTGGTAGACATGTTAGAAAGCCCTATGTTACAAATGACATAAAGCCAATGGAGGATTAGACTCAGTGATTTAACAGCAGAGCATAGAGGTACAGCTCATAATGGCTTTAGAAACAAGTGTTATTTTCATATGCCTGCAAGTTTACCTACATATATTTTTTAATATATTTTAAGGCAAATTATGTTTGCCATTCTTTTAAAATTTACCCTTTTTAAGTGTGTGGAAAAGATTTAGTTATATTTTAAAGAGTAATTCTAGAACAATATTTTAGGAGAATAAATGTATATAATATACATTTTGTACATCATGTAATATACATAAATATATTACGGAATATATGATCTGTAATATTTCTGTTTATAGATTAAAGAAGTTATACTATTTGCCTCTGGGATTTAATTAAGCTGCTAAAAATTATTCCAGTTGAAAGTAACCCATATACTGCATATATTGTTCTAAGCATAATGATAAAAGAGTTGTAACTGGCTTAGCTCCATTTTTTTTCTTATCACAAAAAACTAATTTGTATAAATACTTCTATCCACCCAGAGTGTAATTTTATATTAATGTTTGACTTGGTCCTTTCATAATTACTTTGTCATTTGCTTTTACAGTTATTTTGTAAGACTCTGGTTTAATAATTATAATATATTAAAATAGGTTTTAGATTAATGATAAACTGTGCCTTCTTGTTTATCACTGTTGCTATTTATTTCTGCTTATTATCAGAATAAATTGTCACCCCTGACATCATTTTCTGCCTTCTGAAATAGGTTGGTCAAATGTACAGTATATGTCATTTCCATATGTTATATCAATGCTTAATTTTCTATTATTGTCATATACCTTGATCTACAAAGTCAAAGAGCTCTTGTGGACTGTATACAACCTAGAAATCATAGGATTCATTGTGGTTCCAAATAAAAGCCTCAAGTACATTATTGTGCTTTTCTTAGATTTAAACCCATAATTAAAAAGACATAAAATTCATCTTTCTTTTTGAAATGGTGATATGTTTCACCGTCATCTGAATCTGCTTGTATTTGTTCTTAGTCTCTTTCACTGCAAAGACCCATTTTAATTTTAAAAAACCCTTTTATATCAATTCAGTTTTAATTTAAATGCAAAAAGACAAGTTAAATTTTCTCCAATCCATTAACTATATAGGGCATTACATGTCTAATGGTAGCATTTTTCAAAGACTTGTTCCTATGTACTCTTTGCAAGAATGCAGTGTTGCGGCATGATACTTATTAATAGATCTAATGCAGGTATATTGTTCTGAAATAAAATATTCATGAAGAATGCTGTCCAAATCTAGTTTTTGTTTTCAGAAATATCCTAATAGACTGAAGATGCTTCTAATGTATATAATAAGCTTAACTTTTTAAAAAAGACCTGTTTAAATGAATGGTTTTATGCTTGGTTTATTATATTGTGTGTGTATGTGTATTGTTCTTAAAAACAGGTTTAGTTTTGTTTATAATTAGAAAAAAATTGTTCTACTAAGTCATTTAAACATACACTCCACCCATTCATGCTAAATGCAAACAAATATGCTGGAATTTTAAAAATTATAGTTTTATTTCTCAAATTTAATGCAAGATTTGGAGTAAAGAATAATTTTCAGAATATAATTCATAGCTACAGTTTAAAAACATAAAATATAAAAATTTCATTTTTCTTGTCCTCTAACCAAAGCACTTTTTACTACACTGAAATGCTTAGGTTATTTTTCCCCAAGAATTCTAAGATCAATAATGTTTGTCCATTATTTTCAATATAGTTAGTTACCTTAAATGGACCACAGTATTTTGTAGGCTGTAAAACACAGTGTTAAGCCTCCGACTAATGAACCCAAGCAAATCAGAAGTCTGAGACTTGACTCTTTCTCAAAGGTCTTCTTTAATGAGTACATCATATCAGCACAGCTTCAATGGAAAACCAAATCTAAATCTTTCCCGCAGTTTCAGTATAATTAAACTAGGAAATAACCCCATGTGTCACAGTTGGGACACACATGCTGGCCAATTGGCTTCATTGGCAGGCTCTTCAGTCACTCCTTCCCCAACCTTATCTGTTACCAGTAGATATGACCTTGGTTCTCAGGAGAACATTCTTTGTTGTGTCTAGTAATGCATTCCAACCTCCTTCCCCCCTTCCTCCTCTATGTGGCAACTGAAGAACAAGTTCTTCAGTTCGAAGTTGACACTCAGAGATGCAGCAGATGTCAGAAATTTAGAAAATTCTGTCCGTTTGATATATCTAATAGTTACCTGGATTTCTGCAGCCCATATATGTTTTTATCATGTTATAAGCCACCAGAATCGCTTTGGGTAGTGAGATGGACAGCTTATAAATTGTGGTTAAAGCGCAAGGCTAGAAAGCAAGAGACCATGAGTCCAAGTCCTGCCTTAGCCATGAAAGCCAATTTAGATGACTCTGGGCCACTCACTCTTTCTCAACCCAGTTCACTTCACAGGGTTGTTACTGTGGGGAAAATAGGAGGAGGAAGGTATATGTTTGCCATCCTGAATTATTTTTAAAGATAAAAAGGCAGGATATATATAAATACAGACTCATTTTCTACGTGGGAGAAAACCCGAATAACCAAAGACCTACATACAAACACCCGCGAAAACCTCAGAAAACAAACACAGACTCATATGTTATATACAAGGCGGCAAATTGTTATAATTGTTATATTGTGCCTTTGAACACTCATACATAAGAAAATTTGGTTGATTTTTAGGTTTTTGATGTGTAAATTTACATTTACTCATGTGCTCAGGATTTTTTTCCAAGAGAAACCATTCTGCAAAGCAGAATTTGAGGTTAGATCAGAAAACAGCCTTGCAGAACTGCAGAAAGAATAATGATTGAATGGAATATAGTTTAATGAAAAGTGATTCAAAGACTGTCAAAACTGTTTAAGAATTCTTTTGGAATTTTACTATAAAACGAGTGTTGACAGAAACTAACCATTTTGCTGGTCAGCAAGCAAGGAAGCTCAAAGATCACTAAAAGAATTTAATAGTAGTTCTTCATTACTGTCTTATAAATGTCAGAATGTAATAATATATGTCAAAACTTTAGTGTATTTTGTCTGCAAAACTAATTATCATTCCATTGGTCCCAAGTCACTTTGAGTGTAGATGGATTTGGCTTTTAGAAGTTTAAATCAAAGGGTTTACACTATAGCATTCCAGTCAGTAGACACAAGCATTCCTTAACCTGCATGTATCAGACACTAGCAAAACAAAACATGATCCACAGTACAAAGACAGGCAAATGTTTTTTGTATAGAGGCAGAATTGTTAATGTTGAGAAAAAGTCATGCTGTAAAAAAGATAGGACAGCTTACCAACACGAAAGATTTCAAGGCCTTCTAAGTATAATAATTGAATTCAATGGGAATTTAATTAGGTATCAGACTTCTTTTTAGTATTAATTCATATATTTAATAATATATGTGTGTGTGTGTAAAAAGTTAAAATCTCGGGTGTTTTCCTGTGTCATTAAAAGTCTGTTAGTTAAAATACTTAAAATCCTGGCTAAAATCCCAGCTTAAAATCCTCCAAAATCCCAACAAGGTCTTTTGTAAGGTCTTTTGAAACTCTGGCTAAAATCCTAACCAACACTTTAAAAGTTTTCTTTTTGGCAAAGTTTCAACAAGCTCTCTAACTTGTCATCATTGGGCCCCTACTTTCAGTTTAGAAGCTTGGGTATGCTGCGAGGTCGGAGTTGTCGCTTTTCTATGTTCGCTGCTGCTGACGTATGCTGATTAGCCTGCAACTCTGTGTCCTGATAGGAAGGCAGCATTTTTTTCTCCTGCTTCATTATCAGCAGAAAAAGGAAAAAAAGCCCAGAAACTAGTGAATTGTGATTTCACTGAACTAGGGCTGCATAAAATCTTGGTTTACGTAGGTAGAACCTGGCTAAAGATGTGTGTGTGTGTGTATGTATCAGAGAGCAAGAATGAAAGGAGATAAAAATATTATTATATTCACTTTTTAAACTTATTGTGTAGTTTTTTTCCTTTGACTGAAAGCAAGCAGTTTAGTTCCCAAAATATAACTTCAAAATAGCATTCTTTGAAGTTGTCAGAAAATTGTGTTTTTCAGTGACAGTGCCATCATTCCTCAAAACTAAGACATCTGACACAATCAACTAAATGAAAACTGACATACATGTAATAGAACATACATTTGGCATTTCAACTCCTCGCACTGTTTAAACATTAAAGCTTGATGCAAAATAAATCCCATTTGCAGTGTGTATAAGTGAAATAACTTCCTAAAAGAGCCTCTCACATTCTTAGATTCAGAAGTATTTTCCTTTTTGACTTTAGAAATGCTATATTTTGCAGTAAATTTGAAAGTCCCATTTTAAAATTGGTTTAATAGTTTGCTGTATTGCAGGATAAGTTGACATCTATTTAGTGCCTCAAATCAATAGAATGAAAAAAAATAGACAAGTGGAAGAGGATCTTCTTTCTTTCTTTCTTTCTTTCTTTCTTTCTTTCTTTCTTTCTTTCTTTCTTTCTTTCTTTCTTTCTTTCATCAGACTAGAATGTTTTCCTAATTGTTTCCTTAAAAATATCTTTATATTTATATTTTCCACGTGCTACTCTTACAGCTTACCTACAGATTCCTCCAGTTTTGGAAGAGCATCAGTCAACCACATCATTTATTCTATTTTGAAAACAAAAATCAATATACCTATAAAGTGACCCATAAATTAGAATTGGCTCACACAATGTTTGTTCAGTGCTGCCTTCTGAAGGCACCCTTTGCATTTTTTCTTCACCTCTCTGTTTGAACTGCAGTCACAGTAAGAGGCTCATTAGGGGACATTAGGGACTGGAGCTCACCAGAATTCCAGCGCTTGCTTTGCTCTTATTAATGCATAGCAGAGTAGAATGCATTTAAATATTTCATAGGCTTTCAGTAATTTGTGTGTAATCGCCTTGTTAGCAGACCAGTAGAAGTAGAACAGGTCTGTGAAATGGTGTTGGTGATTGCATGGGTAATTTACGGACCTTTGCCATCAGAAAGAGCATTATTGAGGGCTAGAATGAAGCTGTGAAAAAGAACCAGCAATAAGTTGGAGGGGGAGAAACTTAATAAAGGTTTTGTAAAAAGCATCTTCAGGGATAACAATCCACTTGGTTCTTTTTGAAGCAGCTATAATTTATGACATATGCAATATATCAAATGCATAAGATAGTATTATGAGGCATTCATATGAAAAGTATATTTGCAACATTAGTTCCAACTTCCTGCAAGGGACATGATTAAATGATTAATGAAATGTCCTTTTGCATAGGCATTTTGAAACAGCAATTAGGCACTGACTGAAAAAAATCCACCAATCCTCTCATTTTTCAGTATTATCTTGTTCTTGATTTATAAATCATAGGGAATTCTTGAACAGCAATATGTACCTGGGTTGGGTGTAAAAACATAAAAGAGAATAATTTTAGTATGAAATAGTCATAAATCCACTAATTCATAATTTAATGTTAATTTCTATCCTATTTATTTAGTACCCTATTGTATTTATATCTAATGCTATTTTTGTACTTTGATTGACATAATTAAGTTGGGGAAATGAATAGGCCCCATTATTTTACATATCACTGGTAAACAATAGTAAGGAAAGGAGAAGGGAAATGTGGCAAAGGTATATATGTTTTCAAGTTCTCAGTAATCCACTGGAGGCTGTTCTATAAATGATCACTGAAGGCTTGCAAGCTAGCCTATAATTACAGGAAAGAAAGTGGCAGCTCTGGCATTTCATAACTATGTGTCCTCAAAGTGCTTTGTGAGTTTGTCACCAATGATAATTTAGATAGAAGCTCATTACTGAACATCACAACACTTTAAAAACCTTTCGCCTTCATATGGGAGAATAAAGGACTATTTTAATGGCAAGGTTCTTTTGTGTTCTACTGAAAAATTCAATTGAGACAAAATCCCATTGAGTATCAGTGTACTTTACCATTGCTAGCCTAATAAAAGCAGCCCAGATAAATGGAATAGGTCTCTCAAAGACTTGAATATACATATGCAAACATTTTACAGGTTTTTACTTCTTTAAATATACAAAGAAGTAGAATTAAAATGTAAACACATTTGTGCCCCAATCCAGAAAAGTGAAGATTTTGCATGTGTGCCTATTACTAGCATAGGAATGGGGGTGGAATAGAATCTCACATGCAAATATATTTTGCATATAGTATTTGTGTCTGTATGTCATGAGCTCAGATTATCTGTGTGGAAACCTTTTTTTTCAAAACTGAAAATCCCTGGTGGTTATCTGTTTAAATGGGCAATATGATTGGCAGGAGAAGACTCAGTCCCTCTGTTCTCATACTCTCAAGATTCTTCTCCAAATGGATGTCAGCTACCCTTGATAATAGTCTAGTGCTTCCATGTTTTTAAGTACATTATCAAATAGCTGCTTAGTATACGTCAGTTTTTTAAATTACACGTTCACTGTACTGGACTACTCTTTCTCACAAGCTATCAAGCTAAAAGATACATATTAGGTATGTTTTTGAATATTTCTAATTTAATCCCTGGTTTCTATATAGCCTAGTAAGAATTTCATTCTCTATGGTTTTGTATGGCCCTACTTCTGTCCTGTATTAATAGTAGCTTCATTGGTTTAGAAACATCATAACCTGGAAATAAGAAGTTATGTTCTCCACTGAGAGAATATCTGCTAATTCCTTTCTTGATAGTTACTGCAGATCCCAATTCCTCATTTTGCATCTAAATAGTGAAAATAAATGAGGCCAGACTAAGCAATTCCTAGTTTTGTCAATTTCACTTCCAAATATTACCAAATAAAATAAGGTTTCTTGAATGGTTTCCATTTCTCAGACAGAAAGATAGCATACTTCTTTTTTTTCTTTTTAGAAGTCTACCTGTCATATTTATCATATTCATAATTTTTCATTATACTCTGTAGTTGCCCATCTCACAAAATATTATTTACTCTTTTACTTGCTGAAATAGCAGATTAAAAAGTTTTCAAAGTAGTCTAGGGTTGGGAATGGACAATTTCTCAAACTGACCAGTAATCAACCAGGGTCTTCAAAAGTAAAGCAACTTTCCTACCCTCTTTTACACTAAAAAAGTTCTGTAACCTGGCTGGTAGTTAATTGTATGGAAATTTTCCATATATGGTTTAAACACTGCCTGCAGAAGAATGAAAACAAGAGTGTGTGTTAGAAGCAGATCCCAGCACAATTTTTTGAGCACATAGTGCCACATCCCACAGGGATGAGCATAAACAGCATTGGTATTATCTGCGAACAGTTTTCATTTCTAACTGTTCTTGGAGCTGCAATGACAACTTAGAAATAAAACTCTAAATAGAATGTTGTGTTCAGAGATAATTCAGTATCTGTCTGATCATGTTAAAAAATTAATCAACATATTAAACTATCCAACACCCAAAAAACAGACTAAAAAATACCTCATGACATTTCAGCAGATCATAATAAAATTGTGCAAAATAGCAATAAGACAAAAAAAGTGCATGGAGGAAAATGTAAACTTGATTTAGTAAATAGTAATGATTTAACATTTTTCAGTTTTTATTACGTGCCATATATCATAACAGTAAGTTTACTAAATGTGAAAGCCAAACTGCCTCAGCTCTCTGAAAGTTCAATCACAATCCATTTCATTTCTTAGGTTCAAATTGCCAGGTCCTAAAGTCTATTTCACTGATTGCAGAGTGTCTTTTTATCAACTAATCTTCTGTATTCTCTGTCTGTTCAAATGCTTTCCAAATATTGTATTAGTATATTGTTTTGTATTGTATCCAGGACTCCTGTAAATGAACTTTTAAAAACCCTGAATATCTCATAAGATGTTCAGATACTGAATATCTTGTAAGATGTTCAGACACAGTGACTGAATAGCATATTTTTACTATAATAGGAAGAGGAAATAGTTACTAATGAACTCCTTAAACTGCATCTGAAATACATTAGGGGAAGATATAGAGCATTGAGTACCATCCAGTTAGTTTAAATATGTTTTGTACAATTCTCAGCAAAGTGAAGTGTCGTTCAAAAAAAAGAATAGAATAGAATAGAATAGAATAGAATAGAATAGAATAGAATAGAATAGAATAGAATATATTTTTTTATTGGCCAAGTGTGATTGGACACACAAGGAATTTGTCTTGGTGCATATGCTCTCAGTGTACACAAAAGAATAAAAAATAATAATTTTATGAATATAAACATTGTGGAAAGTTATCTTCCAGTTATAAATTTCTGTTTTAATTTTATTTAAGTTCTGTTACGCATTTGTTGTTGTTGAAAAGTAACTAGTTTGTGATTCTGTTGATAATTACTTTGGGAAGAGTGTTTTCTTAAATAATCTGAAGCTGCAATGGACACTGGCTTGAGCCAAGTACCAATCCAGTCAGTAGTATTCTGAATTGCACTCTGATATCTAGCATTTAGTATTTTATTCCTGGATTCTTCTCAGCAGATAGTAAAATGAAAAGAGTACAAGATTACATAGGCATTAACAGAACTAGCTAAGTGTCATCTGAAAATGTAACTGAAAGCAAATTGTTCCCAGATAAAATTTATGCTGCTTGCTTTTTATTTCATGCCAATGTAGAATGCTGTATACAAATTTAGCAACATTTGAACTCATTAATGCATCCTCTTCTATACTAATTATCTGTGTTCTCTTTCTACCTAAGAATATTATCTATATAATTAAATATTAATATTCTTGCACTGGATATATCCACAAATATATTTTTATCTGTTTGTTCATGGATATTTGTTTTAGCTAGTGCTTAGTGTCTTAAAAGATAGGCTGAAGATATAGATACACACTTTCTACATATTAAAAAATTAATAATTATTCACTTTGAAGGAAAGTCACTTTTCTCTTTTGCAGAGGAACTTTTGCCTTTGTGAATTCATTTGTAATAAGACTCAAGTCTGGCATTTCACACAGAACAACTCTATGTTTACAAAGTGTTTTATGTTTTACTGAGAATTTCCCTGTGAACTGGCAGGCAATTCCACCTCAAGACTAATTCCATCTCAAGACTAATCCATCTTTAAAATATGGAGATGACCAGGGTTCTAACAAAATTGTCCTTGTGTAGGTTCTCTGTAATTACTCATGCCAGGGATACCTTTGTTTACCAAGAAGCTCCAGCAAATGAAATGACTGAAGAAACAGTTCAACTTACAAAGCCTAAACTAGATCAAGAGTGAAAATGAGCAATTACACATATATATCCATGTTTGGGTATATTCTTTGTGGTGAGAGAAACAAAGCAAGTGTAGTTCTCTGCACTTGCAGACTTTTATCTAGTATCTGTACTATATATTCAGGCTGTAGTGGCATGTTTGTGAGATTCATGCCGATAAAAATACTCATATTTGCTCGTGCTTTGATGACTATGAAGCACAGTCTAGTCAGATAATTGACGTTATATTTTGAAATCTGATCTGGGATACTTCTAATCTTAAATTTGAAGAAGTGGCAAACATCTTGGATCCAAGCCATTCTTGGCTTTTGGCAGCAGCAATATGTGTATGCAGCTGAATTTTGGGGGTGATTAATACTTCTTTAAGAAAAGGGGAATTGTCATCAAAATTAAAAATTATAGTAAGGCCATCTCTTGATTTGTATTAAGTAACTTCAACTCAGTCTCCAAATTCTCTTTTTAGGGAAGATCTTGAGAAGTTAAAATATTATCCACATAGCATCCTAGATAAAGTAGGTTATCCATATATCTTCCAGTTAGTGTTTGATAATAGCCATGTATGGATCAGCATACATGGCTACATACATATGTTAGGTAACATTTGTTATCTAGCAAACACAAAACTACCTAGAGAGATCATCTTTTCATCTTCCCTTCTCTATCAACAATTTTACTTCAGACTTCAAAAAGCATTCAGTAATATAGAAAGGTATCAAACTAGTGTACACATATAAGAATTGAATACAGGACTTCCGGTGATGTTGTCAGGGCAGTGCAGAGGGAAAAGAGTGAGTGCCACTCTTTGATTCTGTTTCTTTTGTGTTGGGGGACCCTTCGAAGGCGTGTTGAAGGCTTGGAGAGCTACACGAAGCAGAGGGGAAGCCTGAGAGTCAGGGAGGTGGTATGCAACTGCCCACTGGAACGAGGGAAACCCTCTTTAACCCGGCACGAATGTGTCCTGTCATCTCATCTTGATATGGCGGACCCAAGGCTGTGACAGTGCACGATAGAATTGGAAGAGGAAACTTAATCAGCAGACTGCTCATTTCCACTGGTGAGATACTCCCATATGAATAACAATTGGAACTGTCAAAGTGAACAAAACAAAGTATTTGGCAAATTACAGAGAGCTCTGGTAGGAAATTAGCGGCGATTCAAAGAGACGAGCCGTGACTAAGTGAAAGTAAATGCTGAGAGAAGATTGGGAGAAAGAGAAAGAAAGATCGAAAGCCGACTGTAAAGGGGAGAGTGAGAGTGAACGAGTCTAAGATAACGGAGGAAGAGTAAGAGAAGAGAAAAAAGGAGAACCCATACGTTGATAAGAAAAAAAAGGGGTTGGCGAAAGATGATTAAGGCGGAAGGAGATTGGGTGATTAGAGAAAGCACAAGAGACAAGGAAAGAAGCTTTGAGAGGAGCAGAAGATTAGACAGAGGTGTGAATAAACAAGTTGAGAATGGTGCCTGGTGGAGGAAAACTGGGATTTATAATGAAAAGTGAAAGCAGAGCGGCAGAAACAGATCCAGATTTAAATAGCCAATACAAAGTTAAAAATGCTTGAAAGAGACAGTGAGAAGACAGCGAGAGAGCAGTGAGGAGAAGAAAGGGGGAAAAACTGTAAAAACTGAGAAATCCAGATACAATAGAGCATTGGGAAACTAAACTAAAAGAATTTTTAAAAAAAGTTAAAGCAGAGGAAGTATCTTGACTGAAATAGAAAATAGATTGTTATATTGTTACATTATAGTCTGTGATTAACATTTTGGCAATAGGATATTTTCTGAATAATGATGTGCCACAATTTTTGTGGTAAAACTGTATTTAGAAATACACAATGAAATATTGTCATAGATAGTAATTTAAGATTAGTCAGACTGTGCTGAAGGTATTATATTTAGCATAGAACTATTTATAATTAATATTTATTATAAATTAGGATATTTAAGTTAATATTAAGATCTATTTGGAGTGATATATGATTATACCGTATTGTATTGTATGCCTTTATGATTGACTTACAGTTGTAAACTTTTATAAGTTTTTGGGTAGGTAACCAACGAAAATAGAAACTGAAATCTAGCCTAGAAAAAACAAAATGTGAAAGAAGCAAACACTAAAATATTGATAGGTAAAGGGAGAAGAAAGCCAAAAGTAATATAAAAGTAGCCAAGCCAATAATAGACATAGGAAAAAGGAACATAATTATAAGAAAATTAACTTAGAGGGATAAAAGAAATTATTATTAGTGATAAAAATAGTGGATGGTAATCTGGGAAAAGATTTATAAAATTTTAGGAGAACAAAGTAACATTCTAAAAGAAATGACAAGTATCACCACTACATCACTGAGAACAGGGAAAAAGGTGGCATCAAACCCAATGGTGGCGATGGCTTCCCCATCAACCCAGAGAACAATAGAAGGAATGCTGCCTACAGAAAAATCAAGCTCCAATTTGACTTCCCAAACAATGCAGACTACTCTCGTAATGATTCAGGAAACTATGATGAAACTTCAGGAGACGATGACGAAAAACCATGGAGAATTGAAATCTGACATACATAACTTAGACAACAAAATGGACTCAATTTAAGAGGCGATACAAAGGAATGAGCAAAAAATTAGATCCATGGAAATAAAAACTGAACAAACTGAAAAAAAATTAGAGCAGATAGACCAAAAAATGATGGCAGTAAACAAAGACTTGGAAAGCTAATTAATGCATTTGGAAATCGATCGAGCCTCTTTTTAACTGAGGTTTCAAAATGTGGTGGAAATAAAAGATGACCTATGAGAGATAATGACCTTATTTCTAGAGGTAAATAATAAACAACACACTTCTTTGCAGAACCTATGGGACACAATAAAAGCATATACAAGAGGAATAACTGTAGTCTATATTGCAAAAAGAAATAAGGAAAAACGGAAACAGCAGGATATATTAGTGAAAGAGAACAGCTAGGAAAAAAAATTCAAATAAGGCCAGGTGATGTACAACTAATTGAAGAATTAACATTAATAAAACATAAATTAAACCTAATAGGACAAGCAGAACACGTTGAAAACATTAAATACGCAAAATAATACCAATTTGAGAACGCAAATAAACCAGGGAGGTGTTTATCATACAAATTAAGAAAAGAAAAGGAAAGTAGAATAATACACCAACTGCAGGACGAGGTAGGGGATTTACAAAATAAGTAGGAAGAAATTAAAAGGATTGGATTAAAATATTTTGAGAATTTATATATACAAGAGGAAACTGAGATAGAAAAAATAAATGTCTATTTAAAAGAGAAAAAGATGCCCATCATAGAGGAATATAAGAGAATGCTACTAAATAGGGAAATAACATTGACAGAGCTAAAAGAAGTGATTCAAAAACAAAAAAATAATAGGACCAGATGGTTTACCAGGAGAATTTTACAAAAACATGGGTGAGCTATTAGAACCCATTCTCTTAGAGTATAATGTATAATGAGGTCCTGTTAGAAGCAAAAATCCCTGTTTCATGTAGAGAAGCATATATCACAGTGATTATGAAAGAAGGTACCAACCCAAATCAAATCCAAAACTACAGGCCAATTTCACTTCTGAATGCAGACTATAAGATTTTTATGGCTATCATAGCAGGAAGGATGAAAAAAATACTGAATGAGATTATTCACTCCAAAATGTAGTCGAAGAGAGGGAGGAAGACCTGAGGATGATAATGGCGGAGATGATAGCTGAGGCTCTCCGAAGAGAAAGGGAAGAAATAATAAATGAATTAGATGAAGTGTACCGGGTTCATACAAATTACGCCTGGCAAAACAAACTTCCCCGGGAGGTACACATAAGATTCGTAAGAAAAAAGGTGAGGGATATTGTATACAAAATAACAAAGGACGAACCTATGCATTATAGGAATAAAGAAATAATAACTTTGAAACAAATTCCCAAAAGAATAAGAGACTTGCGAAAAAAGTATTGGTTCCTGGCCACATTGCTAAACAGGAGATATATACCCTTTAGATGGACGACGCCAGAAGGGATGTTAGTAACGTGGCAGGGAAGGAAAATAAAGGTGGATTCGCAGAGTAAAGCAAGGGAACTATATGATCAAATGACAGGAAGTGAGATAACAAGTGATAGTAAAGAAGAGGGAGGAAGGAATATAAAAGGAAAACAGAGACGGGAACGTGAAAGAACCCCACCACAAGGAGGAAAACAAGACGAAGGAGAGACTCAGGAGGAAGGAGGAGTGCGAACAAGAGGCAAAAAAAAAAAAAGAACAGGAAGAAACAAAGAAGAAACAACAGGAAAGTCAGTAAGAAATGGAAAGAACTCTTAAAATTTTATCAGTGAATGTAAACGGACTCAACTCACCATCCAAACGACACCAAATTTTCAAAAAAATTCTGAAACAAAAATTGGATATAGTGTGCCTCCAGGAGGTACACATAAGAAATCAAGACCTAAAGTACATACAAAATAAGAAATTAGGTAAAGCATATTCATCTTTGGCAGAAGAGAAAAAAAGAGGAGTAGTGGTATATATTAAGGAAGGAATAGATAGTAATATAAGATATGCAGATACTGAAGGTAGAATAGTGATGATAGAGTTAAGACTTGATTTTAAAAATATATTATTAGTAGTAATATGTGCACCAAACAGTAAACAATTAGAATTCTATAAAAAAGTGCATGAGAAAATTATGGATCAAAAAATGGAAAATGTATGTCTGATTGGAGACTTTAATGCTATTTTAGATGTAAGAAAAGATTATAAATGTGGCCAGCAAAATAAAAACAAGAAAAATGTATTACCCAGAACTTTTACAGATATGGTGGAAGAGTTAAACATGATAGATAGTTGGAGGTTCTATAATCCCGAAATTAAAAACTTTACATACTATTTGAATCCACACAAGTCCTGGTCCAGGTTAGACATGGCATGGGTATCCAGTATGTTAATGATGGACATAGAAGCGGTGGAAATTTTATCAAACGATTGGGCTGATCACAACCCATTAATGATGATGTGGAAGGGGCAGCAGAGAAAGAAAAATAGATGGACAATGAATATACAGTTAATAAAAGAAAAAGAATATAAGAAATATATGGAAAAGGAGCTAGAATTGTTTTATAAGGAAAACACAAAACAACACACCTCCCTACAAAACTTATGGGACACAACTAAAGTGCATATAAGAGGCCTTACAATAGCATATAACGCAAATGTAGAAAAGAGAGAGAAAAAGAATACAACAAATTACAAGAAGAAATTCAAAATTGGGAAAGTAAATTGCAAGGAAAACCATGGGATGAACAAATAAGAGTAAAATGGATAGCGGCAAAACACAAGCTGAATATATTAGAACAAGGGAAATATGCAATGACTTTGAAATATATAAGGCAGAATTATCTCAAACACGCAAATAAACCAGGGAGGTGGTTGGTGTATAGGTTGAGGAAGGAAAGGGAAAAAAGAACAATTCAGAAATTACAAGATGAGGAGGGGAGGATCCAACAAAGCATAGAGAAGAAAAAGGAAATAATACTTCAATATTATCAAAAACTTTATGAGAAGGGCATAGTAACAATGGAGGAAATTGAACATTACCTAAAAGGAAAGGGAGTACAAACACTAAGAGAGGAAGAAAAAGAATTATTAGACAGGGAGATTACGATAGGTGAATTAAAAGAAGTGCTGAAAAGACAGAAAAATAATAACACTCCGGGGACCGATGGTCTACCAACGGAGTTTTATAAAACATTTGGAGAATTATTAAACGGAATATTATTAGAAATATATATTGAAGCCCTGATGGAGGCAAAATTACCAAACACATGGAAGGAAGCGTACATCTCCCTAATACCAAAAGAGGGGGCAGATGCCACATTAATAAAAAATTATAGGCCGATTTCTTTGTTGAATACCGATTATAAAATTTTCATGAGTATAATTGCTAATAGGCTGAAAAAAATATTACATAACAAAATACATCAGGACCAAAATGGTTTCTTGCCCACAAGACAAATAAAAAATAGTTTAAGGATGGTAATGGATGTTTTAGAATATTACGAGATGCATCCTGAGAGACAGGTGGCCCTGATCTTTCTGGATGCACAAAAAGCGTTTGATCAAGTAAACTGGCAATTTATGAAACAACAAATTAAAAATATGAATTTTGGTGAGAAATTTACAAAAATCAATATACCAGGACCAAAAAGCATGTATTTTGGTAAACGGGGATCCAACAAAATTCTTTGGAATAAATAAAGGAGTAATGCAGGGATGCCCACTGTCGCCCCTACTTTTTATTTTAACTTTGGAAAATCTGTTAATTAGAATTAGGGCAAACAAAGAAATACAAGGACTAAAGATTAAGAGAGAAGATTACAAGGTCCAAGCCTTTGCGGATAACCTTGTCTTCTTCATAGAAGATCCAATAGAAACAACCCCCAAATTAATAAAGAAATGGAAAAATTAGGAAAAGTAGCAGGCCTAAAAATTAATAAGGAAAAAACAAATATGATAACAAAAAATATGACAATAAAACAAGTAGAGAAATTAGTAAAAGATTCAGGATTACAGGCAGTTAAAAAATTGAAATACTTAGGGATAAATCTGATGGCTAGAACACCAACAATAAAACAGGATAATTATGAACCTTTAGTCCAGAAAATAAAAGAGGATTTAGATGAATGGGGGAAACTAAGACTATCTTTACTGGGGAGGATAGCAGCGATAAAATCAAATATACTTCCAAGACTCCTTTATTCCAATTGGGATTCCAAACAATCCCAATAAAATTAGATAAGAAATTCTTTGATAATTTGGATAAAATAACTATAAATTTTGTGTGGGAAGGGAAAAAATCAAGAATAAAATTGAATATATTACAAGACGATAAAATTAGAGGCGGATTTGGTTTCCCGGCATGACAAAAATACTATAAGGTGGCAAGCTTATTATGGATCAAATAATGGATAACCCTGATAATCAAAGACTGTTAAATCTGGAAGGACATGACCTAATGAAGGGATGGCATGCCTTTATTTGGAACTCCGGAAATAAAATATATAAACATTTCAACAATCATACCATTAGGAAATCCTTAATCAACACATGGCAACAAATCCAACACAAACACTACATGAAAATCCCCGGCTGGCTATCAACAATAGAAGCAATTACTCACCCCAATATATTATCAAAACAAAAAAAATATTAAGATATAGAGAAATATTGGATATGCAGGGGAAATTAAAAACTAGGGAAGAACTAAAAGAACAAGGAAAAGCAATAGACTGGTGGCCCTATTCACAAATAAAAATAAGATACAGGAAGGATCAGGAGGAGGGAGGAATAGACTTAAAACAAAATCGATTAGACAAATTACTAGAATCTAAAGAAGGCAAATTAATTTCGAAAATTTATAAATACCTACTTGAATATGATTTGGCAGAAGAATTGGTTAAAGGGCAGATGATAGCGTGGGCGAGGAACATTGGCCACAGCATACAGTTAGAAGAATGGGAAAGAGCGTAGGAAAATAACTACAGCATGACAAAATCGGTAGCCTACAAAGAAAATCACTATAAAATGTGGTATCGATGGCATCTGGCCCCCGCAAGATTAGTGAAAATGTACCCGAACGTAAACCCGACCTGTTGGAAATGCAAAAAAGCACAGGGAACTTTTTATCATGCTTGGTGGCTCTGCCCAGAAATTAAGAAATATTGGAATAAGATAAAAACATGGATAATTGAAATAACAGATTACAAAATTGAATTAGAACCCCAAATTTTTTTATTAGGCATGATCAAAAAAAATATTAGAAATGATATAAAATATTTAATACTTCACATAATCACGGTGGCTAGATTAGCATTAGCACAACTTTGGAAAATAGATCGATTGCCAACCGATCAGGAGCTAATACAAAAAATATACACATGCGCAGAAATGAACAAACTAACTTTAAAGTTACAGGACAAGGAGGACTCAAAATATTATACAATATGGAATAGATGGTATCAATGGATAAACTAGAGAAAGGGAAATGGGTAGAGATGAAATTTAGAAGAAATTAACACAATCAAAAACAGCACTGTCAGAGGAATAGAAAACGAAATATGCCACGGTATGTTTGTATATATGTATATATAATAACGGAAATTAGTTAGTAGGTGAAGTTGTGTACTGTATATGTAAATTTGTCTCTTGATTAAGAGAAACTTGTATGTTTTAAATGTTTTTAACAATGAATAAAGTTTTGTTTAAAATTTAAAAAAAAGATTATTCACTCTGACTAAAATGGTTTCCTCCCTTCTAGACAAATTAGAGATAACACAAGAATAGTATTGAACATATTAGAGTATTAGGAGGCACATCCAGAAAAACAAATTGCCCTTGTTTTTCTGGATGTGCAAAAAGCATTTGATAACTTAAACTGGAAATATATGATTAATCAAATTAGAGAAATGAAATTCGGTGACAAATTTGAACAAATGATTGAACCAATTTATTCATCTCAAAAAGCAAACATAATAATAAATGGAGAAATTACAAAAACATTCAAAATAAAAAAAGGAGTCCGCCAGGGATCCCCACTGTCACCCCTGCTTTTTATTTTGACTTTAGAATCACTATTGGTGAAAATTAGAGCAAACCCAAAATTATAACAGAAGAATATAAATTAATGGCATTTATGGATGCTTTGGATTGTTTGTTTTTTGGAAGACCCAAAAGAAACAGGACCAATATTATTACGGGAAATAGAAAAATATGGGGAAGTAGTGGGCCTTAAAATTAACAAGACAAAAACAAAAATGTTAGTCAAAAATTTAACAATACAACAGGAAAGAGAATTAGAGGGGAAATTAGGATTACAGAATGTGAGAAAAGTTAAATACCTAGGAATTTGGCTGACAGCGAGGTGTTCTTCAATCAAAGAAGACAACTACGTAAAGCTTATGCAACAAATTAAAATTGATTTGGAGAGATGGGGGGGCATTAAATCTATCCTTACTGGGTCGGATTGCAACAATTAAAATGAATATTCTTCCAAAATTGTTATATTTTTTCCAAACCATTCCCATAAAATTAGATAAGAATTTTTTTATAGAACTGAATCAAATTACAACAAAATTTATATGGGCGAAGAAAAAAGCAAGAATAAAATTATCAGACCTTCAGGACAGTAGAAGCAGAGGTGGTTTAGGGCTTCCAGACTGGCAACTTTATTATCAGGCAGCAACTCTAGTTTGGATTAAAGAATGGATCAACTTGAGAAATAAAAACTTACTCACATTGGAAGGACATGATTTAAAAAAAGGATGGCATGCCTTCCTATGGGAGAGAGAGAACAAATCTCATTCAAAAAATTTTCAATATAAAATACAAGAAGCTCTAATGCAAACGTGGCATGAAATTAAGAAAAAAAATTACATGAAAATCCCCAGTTGGGTTTCAACGATGGAAGCAATGATCCATTCTAATACATTGAATTTAAGTAAAATGGTAAAATACAGCGAAATTTTAGATAACCAGGGGAATCTAAAAAGTAGGCAAGAATTGGAAGAACAGGGAATAAATATAGATTGGTGGCTTTATCTATACAATTAAAATCAAGATATATAAAAGATAAACATGAATATGGCATTGAAATTCTACCAAAACAATTAGATAAAATATTGATTGGCCCAGATGATGAAAAATTAATAACCAAAATTTATAATTATTTACTAGAATTTGACAGAGCTAAAGACAGTAAAAGGAGCTATGATAGCCTGGGCTAGGAATATTGGACATAATATCGAACTAGAGGATTGGGAAATAATTTGGAACAAAAATGATAAATTAACTAGATTGGCAAAATATAAAGAAAATCAATATAAAATGTTTTACCATTGGTACTTGGCACCCTCTAGACTGGCAAAAATATATCCAAATTTAAACCCCAATTGTTGGAAATGTGGACAAAAGCAAGGTATTTTCTTTCACACATGGTGGTTATGCTCCAAAATAAAAAAATATTGGATGAAAATACATAGTTGGATACAGGAAGTAACAGGCTTCCAGATAGAATATACACCATAATTGTTTCTTCTAGGAATAATGAAAAAGAAATATGAAAAAACAACAACATACCGTATATACTCGAATATAAGCCGAGTTTTTCAGCACATTTTTCAGCTGAAAAAAGCCCCCTCGGCTTATATTTGAGTCACAAAAAAATGCCTTTTTTCCTGCAACGGTTTTGGCTCCCTGGGTTGCTGGCAGACTTGCTAAAGCCAAAATGGGGCGGAGGGGTGCGGCGCCCCTCCCCCATGCCCCTTTTTGGCTCCCAAGAGTGGCAGGCAGGCTTGCTAAAGCCAAAATGGGGTGTGGGGGGGTGCGGTGCACCTCCCCTGGGCCCCTTTTTGGCTCCCAAGAGTGGCAGGGAAGCTTGCTAGGGGCATGAGGGGGGTGCCTAGCAAGACTCCCTGCAGCCCCCTGGAAGGGCTGGGGGGGGCTTAAAGGGAGAAAGAAACAAAGAAATCCTCACTGTTTAGGGAGATCCCATGTGCACTGAGCTTGAGTTGAGAGCTGATTGTAATTGAGAGCTTCTTGTAATTGGCTGCTAGCTAGCCTTGCTCAGGCTAAGCCAGGAGTGGGTTCTCCTAGCTTGGCTGTCTCAGGAATTCTGGGAGTTGAAGTCCACAGGTTGTAAAAGGGCCACATTTGCCCACCCCTGGGCTAAGCTAATCAGTAGTGGAACTCTAAGAATGCCAGATGAGAAGGAGAAAGGGAGGGAGAAAGAAAGAGAGAGAGAGAAGAAAGAAAGAGACAAAGAAAGAAAGAGAAAGAAAAAGAAAAAAGAGGGAGAGGCTTGAACTTGCCTGAAATTAGATCAAGCCAGTGACTGGGTGGGCGTGGCTAGCTGGTCATGTGGTATATGTGTATAGGGACTACTCAGAGGGCTGAAAAAAGTCATTTCTGACAGGTCCTCGCACTTCTAACTGGTCCTCACACTTATGACCATCCTCACATTTATGCCCATTGTAGCATTCTTAACAATCGTGTCACTCATTTCACAACTGCTTCTCTTCACCATGGTGACAAGATTTTTGTTTTTGTTGATCCTCTTTTCCACTTACAGAGCTAGTTTACTGTTTTTCTTTGATATCAATATTCAAAAACATTTAACCTACTGATGCCTCAATTAATGTAATTTTATTGGTATCTATTTTTATTTTGAAATTTACCAGTAGCCGCTGCATTTCCCACCCCCGGCTTATACTCGAGTCAATAAGTTTTCCCAGTTTTGGGGGGTAAAATTGGGTGCCTCGGCTTATATTCGGGTCGGCTTATACTCGAGTATATACGGGTATATTATTCTACATATGACAACGGTGGCAAGATTGGTATTTGCACAATGTTGGGAAAGTTCAAACATACCCTCCGAAGATTTAATAATTAGAAAGATATTAGATTGCGCCGAGATGAATAAAATGACATTGGAACTGAAAGGACTGATGGATTCGGACTTTTATGTAATATGGGAGAAATGGTATAATTGGATTAAAGATAGAAAAAAAGGGAAATTACAGATAGTATATTCTGTAAAATTATATAGAGTATAGGAGAATATTAGTATGATGATATGTAAATAGTCACAGTCATGCACAAGAGTTGAATAAGAATTGTTTAATTGTTAAAACCCAATTAAAAAAAAAAGAATTGAATACAAAATTTCCTTATGTCTGACCACAGGGAACATTTGTAGCTTTTGCCTACAATGAGTTTTGAAAACAGCGACTGTTGTAACTAGCTTTATAAGTACGTGGTTCCTACTGGAGGTAAACTAAGAACAAATGCTAAACCTAGTACTGTCTGGATTTTCTAGTTCTTCAGTTAGTCATTCAGCATGCACTTCTAATCTTTCTTACAAATATCTTTCCTATAAATATCATCTAATTATCTTTGAGGATGTGGTGATAGGACCAAAATCCCTCAGATCGAGTTTCATAAATACCTTACCTGTATGCTGGCTAATCAAACGCAGAAACAAGTTTGCTTGGTGCAGGTTTTAATGCATCCGCAATCCGGCATGACTGAGGTACAAATAGATACAAAGTCAGCGCTGGGAGATATCACCTACCAGAACTGTAAATAATCTTCAAATTAACATAGGCATTAACATAGGCCCACCACCCAGCCCAGCCCCTTATGTATGTATATAGATAGAATGGATATCTTTATGTTTCCCTTGATTCTCGTACATTGTACAACATAATCTTCTATAAGAACTTGCCTGCTCATATAAAAAGTTTCCCACCAAGACTTGTTAATGTTATTAGTCTTATATCTATCTTATATATCCCATACTCCATGCACACATGGACACACACAAAGAAGAAATCAAAAATAGATGTTGAAAATTGTTTTTCCACAAACAACAGGATAAATATAGAATTGCTACAAGTACATGAAGGCAATATTTTCTCACTCCATATATAGTTAAGTTATATTATTAATAGTACATATTTATTCCAATTTTCCTTCAAAACATTCCCATCTACTTACCATCACAACTATCCCTTGTAGAAACATAGGTTGAAAGATGGGAAGTAACTCTAGATAATCTAGAGAATTTATAGTTGGGTTAGGATTTCAAGCCCGCTCTTTCCTGTTCATCAAAAGCCCCTGATGTTGGGAAAGATTGAAGGCAAAAGGAGATGGGGACAGTAGTTAGATAGTGTCATCAATGCAGTGGGCATGAGTTTAGGCAGACTCAGAGAGATAGTGGAGGACAGATGGACCTGGCGTGCTGTGGTCCATGGGGTCACATAGAGTGACTGAACAGCAACAACTTGTGGCCTCTGGGCCCTCTGCTGACCCATCATTCCTGACTCTCCCCATGGTTCACAGAGGGATGACTCCAACTATACACAAGTTAGGACCATTATTAAGGCCTACCACATGGCAATAAGAGTGGCAAAATAGCAGAAAGAGTGGAAATTATTTTCCACTCTTATTGCATCCTCGGAGGTTTTCAACCTTCACTTTTTGGGGAAGGTTGTGGAAAAGATGGTGATCTGGCAGCTTCAGAGGATCCTGGATGAAATGGATTATCTGGACCCCTTTCAGTCAGGATTCAGGCCCAATTATCGGATGGAAATGCATTGGTTGCATTTGTTGATAATCTTTGATGAGACCAGGAGAGGTAGTGTAGGGGTGTCAAACTCAAGGTCCACAATGAAGTCAGATCTGGCCGGTGCAGCCATCCTGGAAATTGTAAAGGGCTAGCCTGCGTTGCTTTGGCCTGACCCATGCCATCCCGGTGAGTGGGCACGTGCACAGGAGGGAGGTGGGCACATGCACACACAGGCTCAGTTCGCCACCGCCACGTGCAGGGCAACAAAAGTAGTCTGTGGGACTATGGTAAAAAAATAGTTCAGACCTTCCAACTTTGCAAGATCTTTTTTTTTCGTGAGAAGTTGGAAGGTCTGAACTATTTTTTTTACCATAGTCCCACAGACTACTTATGTTGCCCTGCACATGGTGGCGGCGAATAGAATTGGAAAGTGAAGGGATGTGACGGGGTGGGGTGTGTGTGAGGGTTTGGCATGGGTGGCCTGGCTGAAGGGCCCTCAGATAATCCAATGCATGGGACAGCTCTGCACCCTCTGCCTCATTTCGTCTTCCACCCCGCCTCCACCTCACTTTGTGGTCGCTGCACCAGTGTTTCGCTCAGCCTCCTGCTCCGTTACGGTGGCGAGCAAGAGGAAGAAGTGGCGAAGAACGAAGGTGAATGAAGTGAGGTGATGGAGGATGGATCAGCTGCAGTCCGCCGTGGAGAGCATGGCTGGTGCCACGGCCGTGAGGTGAGAGAGATCAAACCTCTGTGTGTGTGAGAGAGGGAGAGAGCTGCTTTCGATGCTGCTCAGTTTCCCACCCCACCCCCGCCAGTCTGGTCTGGTGGGGGGGGATTGCCTTCTCCACTGCACCATGAATGGGGATTATCCATCCCCAAAGCCCCTCTGCTGTCAAAGTAAATCCAGGGCACTGCACTGCAGAGTAAACCCAGGGCGCTGCACTGCAATGGACAGATGAAAAGCATGGGGAGCGGGGAGCGGGGAGCGGGGAGAAGAAAGAGGGAAAGTGGCCAAATGAGAAGCACCCCGCCAACCAGGCACTGAAGGGTCACCATTGCTATCGCAGTGAGAGAGAGAGCGAGAGCGCAAAAGAGCAATTCAATCTAACCTGTGTGTGTGTGTAAGAGAGAGAGAGAGGGGGGGGAGGGAGGGAGAAAAAGAGCAATTCAATCTAACCTGTGTGTGTGTGTGTGTGTGAGAGAGAGAGAGAGAGGGGGGGGAGAGGGAGAGAGAGAGAGAGATCCAACCTTGGAGTGTTTTACCAGGGCTGGCGGCGGTGTACTTCAGTGCCTGGCCAGTAGGGTGCTTCTCACTCGGCCACTTTCCCTCTTTCTTCTCCCCGCTCCTCCTCCTCCTCCAAACAAAAGCTGCACTTTTCATCTGTCCATTGAGGTGCAGCGCCCGGGATTTACTTTGATAGTGGCGGGGCTGTTTGTGATGTGGTGGAGAAGGTGGAAGGCAATCCCCCACCAGACAAGACCAGCTTGACAGGGGTGGGATGGGAAACTGAGTGGCACCGAAAGCAGCTGAAGGCACACTTGCTGTAGCTGCCCTGCCCCCTGTCTTGCCTCACCTCATCCCACAGGAGGAGTTTCCTTCTCCCTGTCCCACCTACAGGAGGCCCCTGGATTTCCTCCCCAACCTTGCCCGGCCCCCACAGGTACCACCCACATGAGCGATGTCAAGCTGGTCATGCCCCCAGGCCACGTCCAGTCAGCTGCAATCACCCTGGCCATGCCCCTTCTCCCCCTCAGCCCCCAGACGAAACCACAATGCTGATCCGGTCCTCAATGAAATCGAGTTTGACACCCTTGGGGTAGTGCATCAGTACTTGATACTATCGACCATGGTGTCCTTTTGGGTCTGCTATGGGGGCTGGAGCTGGGTGACAGTTTTGCACTGGTTAGGCTCCTTTCTCCAAGGCTAGTTCCAATCGGTGTTAATAGGAGTTGAGAGGTCCAGCCCTTGGATGCTATCTTGTGGCATGCCATAGGGCTTAGTACTCTCGACACTCCTTTTTAACATCTACATGAAACTGTTGGGTGAGATCATCCATCACTATGGGTTGAGATATCTGCAGTATGCTGATGATACCCAACTCTATATTTCCACTCCTGATGACACAAGTGAGAGTGTGGCTGTTGTCTTGCAGTTTTTGGATGCTTTGGGAGACAACTGAACCCTGGCAAAAGCAAATGGCAACTGAACCCTGGCAAAAGTACATGGGACACTGAGAGTAAGATTTTGTCATTTTTTACCCTGGATGGGATGGTACCATCCTAGACAAATCTAGTCTGCAACTAGGGGTTATCTGGACTTGTAACTCCTGTTTGAACAGCAGGTGGCAGTCACGGCTAGAAGAGCCTTTGCACAAATTCAGGTTATGCACCAGTTGCAATCTTTTCCTGGATCAGGAGTCCTGAGCTCAATTGTTTAGGCCCTAGTCATCTCATGGTTGGAATATTGTAATGCACTATACATGAGGTTACCCTTGAAGAGCATTCAGAAGCTACAGCTGGTGTGGACAGTTCTTGGGGCTCGAAGAATGACTCCACGAGGTGTATTGGCTGCTAGTCTGCTTCATAGTTTTGGTAATAATTTTTAAAGCCCTTAATGACATGGGTCCAGGGACCCTCTCATCCCACTAGGATTGACCCATCCCACCCATGCCAGCAAAGTAGGCATGCTGCAGTCCCCGTTGATCTGATTATTCTGACTAATGGGGTCCAGGAGAAGGGTCTTCTCTGTCGTTGCACCTGTCCTCTAGAACATTTTGCTTCCCCCCCCCAATGTAAGGTCAGCTCCTACCCTCCTGACCTTCTGTAAGAGCCTAAACATATGGCTCTGCCAGTTACCTACGAGTTCCAGGTGTAGCTATAAAAGAAGAGACAGATATCGCGATCTCTGGAACTTAAAATATATTATCCACTTAGCTTTCATTAGTCTCTGCTAACATCGTCAGAGTGTAAAAACTATCATTGAAGAGATATTCGCCTTCATGCATCATTGATCAATTTGGCCATTGTGCACGTGATAGGCCCATCCACCCACCTCCCACCTATAATTAGCTCTGTCATTTTTACTTCAGACATGTTAATCGATGGAGGCTTAGCTCCTGTTGCTTCCTCTCTTATCGCGCACCGCTTGGGCTGCCCATCCCCAGGGAATGACCCTGAGTTGTCAGATATTGCTTTAACGGCATTATCTCTGGCCCCTTCCCACACATCACCGCTCCTCTGCCACACAGGCACATTTTATATATCAACCAAATTCATTTGTTGTTTTGCCCGTGATCTTGTAACCGGCCCAGCTGGTTCCTCATTATCCATGTCTTTTATTGATTGATTGTTTGATTGATTTGATTTATATGCCGCCCTTCTCCAGAGACTCAGGGCGGCTTATAATGCATTAAGCAATAGCCTTCATACTTTTATATATACCTGCTTAGTAGGGCTTTCGCCCCCCCCCCCCCAGTGGTGTTCTTTTTTATACAAAGTCAGCTTATTGCCCCCACAATCTGGGTCCTCATTTTACCTACCATGGAAGGATGGAAGGCTGAGTCAACCTTGAGCCTGGTGAGATTTGAACTTGCAGTAATTGCAGGCAGCTGGCAGCTAAGTACTACTTAACAGCGCTTTACTCCTCTGCTCCACCAAGGCTAAATAAATAAATAAATAAGCAAGCTAAATAAAAAGGAACAGGGTAAGCAAGCATGGTTGGGGGCAAGCAAGTCAGCCGAGTTCAATGCCAGAAGGAGAAAAAGAAGTTCTCCCCCTCCCTCCCCTCTCCCCATGTGGTGGGGTGACACGGTTCTCGGCACAAGGCAGCCGGGTTGCTCAAGTGCCCTGACCCGCCAGGCGAGGGAAAAGCAGCAAACTCAGCTTAAAAGGAAAAAACTCTGAACGTGTGGCCTTCACTGCCTTGTCTCGGCTCCTCCCTGCTGGAAGCCTTGGTGGCTTTGCGACTCCCCTGATGGTCTACTGCCCGCAGGCTTCCCCAGTCACTTGCCAGCCAGGCTTTCTGCGGGCCACAGCCATGCAGGGCCCACCGCTGCTTTTTCCTCGCCTGGTGGATTGGGTCACTTGAGCAACCTGGCTGCCTTGTGCTGAGAACCACATCGCCTTGCCCCGCTCACCCAGCTGACTGCGAGTCTTTCAGTGAGCCCAGCACACATTGCCAGGCTGGAGGGCAACTGGGTACCTGTCCGTTCCATGGGAGAGGTGTGCCCCCTCGCCCCGGGAATTCTTGAACTGCTGTTTCCCCGGCAGTGGCAGGAGCAGAGGGCTGAAACTTCCCTCCCTCCCAGCTGGAGGCTTAGGGCTGGCAAAGTTTGGTGCAGGAGGCTTTCCAGGCCCAAAACAGGGCAGGGGATGCACGCATGTGCAGGGGAGCAGGGGGGGTCATGTGTGCATGTGCAGTTGGGGTGCACATTGCAATATAGGTGCTGGCACATGCGTGCACTATTGCGCATGCACACACACACTTTTGACATGCAACAAGAAAAAGGTTCGCCAACATTGGCCTAGGCCATCTTTATGTAGAGCAATAATTTGTTTTTTCAGATCCTGAGAGTTCATTGCCATGAGGTGCCATGTTGAACTTCTAGTGACCAGTATGAGAGACCAAACACTAAATTTAACACATCTGCTCCCCCTTCACATCTGAGACCTTGTAATACTAATGTATCACATGACACCAGGGAGGGAAAATGGCTACTTGGGCCCCTTTTGGACATTATCACTTAGGGGTATACTCACTTTTGTTGTCAGCAGTTAGACATTAATGGCTGTGGGTTGTGTTATTTTGATGGGATAGCACATTTACACTGTTATACAAGCTGTATACTCACTACTTTACATTGTAGCCAAGTTTCATTTCTTCAGTGTTGTCACATGAAAATATATTCTTAAATGTTTACAAAATGTGAGCAGTTCGGAGAACCGGCAAATACCACCTCTGGCTGTGTCAGGGAGTTGATTGATCCCATCCTGGCTCTGGGATAATCGCACCCTGGTTTAGAGGTTTGGACCGAGGCTTTTCCTCGAATGTATACATTAAGAAAATAAAACCCGAAGAATTTCTAAGAGAAAACTCATTTTATTGTAAAGTAAAAATAAAGATAACTCTTACTATCTAATTAATTGGCTACATCTTGCCGGCGTTCCTGCCTGACCTCTTGGCAGGAGAACAAAGGAGTAAGAAGGAGTGATAATGGAGGCTAGAAAGGAATGCACGCTTGCGCACTTAATACTGATAACAAAACTTGGCAAAACTACAGTAAGCCTATTAAACCAAAAATGAGAGCTCAGCTGGGAAATACAAGAACGCAGTGACAGGCTGACCCCAGAGTAGGGTGGGAATGGAGATTTTGCCATATCCTTCCCTCAGGAGGGAACCAGTAGTAAAAAAATTTGGATTTCACCACTGACATATATATATACATACATACATACAACCATGTGGTTAGATGGGCAGCCAATCGTATAAATTTTATAAACAAATAAACAACTTTCTTATCCAAGTCTAATACTACATTCAAAGCCCTAGGCTGCTTGTTATCAATATGTCTTATCAATATGATATTGTTATCAATAAATAAATAAATGTCTTATGTCATTGTTTGCTAAACAGTACGCCATTATAAACCAATGTGTGCATAAAGAAATTTCATTGTAATTAAGAGCTTGAAATCATAGAAAAGAAGCTATTAAGAAATCTAAATGAAAAAAGAAAATACTGATATTAGGGCATAATTTAATAGAGTAATTTTTGTTTCTTTTTCATTGTTTTGTAATACATTGTGTTCACATGACATACTTTTTCCACATTCCTTCCAATGATAGCAAAGTTTTCATGCAATGCTTATATAATTTAAATGCTGATAGTTACTTAGGAATGTTGACAATCATATCCTGTGAATAGAGATAACTCCAGTATGTCTGCCACCAGTGTACATTCAAATAGCATGAAAAATATTACTTATTAGAGCAGTAGTTACTCATCCATACAAATATTTCATCTATTCACTTATTGTTAGTTAAAAACTCCTCCTTGTTTATTAGATTCAAGTTCTAATGCATACTTATTTGGAATGGTGAATAATTGAGGTTGGAATCAAATTAATCTCAACTGTTCAACTTAATTGCAGTAATATATCAAAGAGATATTAAAATATCATTGCAGAGCAGAATTCTGTGATGTGTCACATAGCCAATTAATACATCAGCTCCTTACTGTAATTTTGATATCAGTCATTTAAATCAAGAGTAAGCAAACAAAAAACTCACCCATACATTCTTTTTCAGATGGTTCTTCTGGAAGCAACATACCTCCTTCAATTATACTGCTTAGAATTTTTTTAAAAAGTGAAATAAGCTTGAAAACTTAAAACAGGTCACTTACTTTTCTTTAAAAATGAATGTCCTGTTCAATCGACTATTTGGTAAGCCTGGTAAGAAACATAGGTGCTTATGTTTTTTCCCTTAGGACTGGAATTTAGGAAATTATCACTTATATATGAAGATATAGGTGTAGAAAGTGCAAGTTGCTTTATCAAGCAGAATATTTTCCTTGTAAAGTAAATAATGACTTGCTAAATATATTGTCATACATAATGTGATCCCTTTAATAAAGTTTAACCCAAGTGAATTTGTAGTGATCACATTTGTATATTATTTGCATTCTTTCATCTATACTTCTCCATTTTCCAATGCTGTATCCTTTGTCTTTTTCCATTGCTTATCCAGAAATGCATTTTTGCTAAATTCACAGGCTATGTGTGTTGAAAGGTAGACATAATGATACCTGTTTTCATTGACAATACCCAAATATTATTACCAAAATGTGCTCTTATCATGTGATGGAGAGGGAAAAGTTCAGATTTAGTAAGTGTATTCAAATCATAAAAAGATGTGTGGTTAAATGTTTAGGTGTATTTATTTAGACATGTCTATCCCTTCACAACTGGCAGGTAAAAGGAACTAGTTATATAGGCATCTGAGTAAAAGTCAAAATTACATTATGTCACATATATGATATGAATTTGTCATTATAATTAGTACCATTTGCATCATCACAACACATGTGGTGTTACTTTATTTCTATTATACGTACCCATGACTAGCTCTTTTATAAAGTAAGTGTTAAATTTGTTCCCCTTGTCATTGTACCTTTGTGCATCATTTTCTTGTGTCTCTTATCATATCTTATAGCCAGGACCAAGACTGCTCAGTTGCATTTTCCAAACTACTTTGCAGTGAATTCCATTAGAGAAATAGTGAAGTTTCTTGCAAGGTAGTTATATTATGCCTGTTACAGCAGTTTAGATTTGAATTGGGTTTCAGTAACTAGCTTTCTGACATAAGAATTGTGTTTACAGAACATACACAGAGAAAAAGAGAAGCAATAGGATTGAGAAGGTTATAACCTTTACCTAATGTTCTATATTTTTAATTACTTTAATTATTTCTTCTTTTACTAGGCACCTTAATAATGAACATGCATTGGATGACCGAAGTACTGCTCAGTGTCGGGTGCAAATGCAGGTGGTCCAACAATTAGAAATACAGGTTTGAAAATATATCCATATTCTGAATATATTTTTCCTTGAGAAAATGGTCTTAATTTCTTATGGAATTTTATATACATGGGTTAACATTTATGAACATGTTTTAATATCTACTGGTATGTTTTGAAATAAATTAAATACTAATTAACTATCCTAAGCAATGCAATTTAAACATCTACTCAGAAAAGAGCCACTGAATTCAGGGAGTATTTTTTTTCTAAATAAGCACTTATGAGGGTTGACTTCATTTATGTTAAAAATTATTTTTAACTATCATTTTTTTAACCTTTATTGGTAATTGTGCCTTTAGGAAATGGGATGTCTGTAATTGATGTTGTTATGCAAGTCTGGATTAATTTAGTTTCTATATCATTTGTATTTATATAAATTCTCAATTACCTTTTAAAGCAACAGTTCATAAACATAAATATAACATCATAAATATATGCCAATAACATCATCAATCTGCAACTAAACATTTCACTTTAAAATTTCTCTGTGCTGTCTGCCATATTGTCTGCCACCACATTCTAGTGATGACCAAAATTCTTGAGACCTTGTAGACAAGTCTTCAACCTGCTTCATCATGCCATATAGTTATGAAAATATGTGTTTGGAGATTCATAAAGCCATATTTTTAGACTCCAGAAATTTTGCTCCTAATTCACATAATGGCTTTGATTTTGTCTTAGAATATGATGGTTTTCACTATAATGTACTTTTGGCCATCTAGGAATAGTATAGATGCTCTCCATTAAAAAAAAAAACCTAACATTATCATTCCTAAAATGTAAATCAGTGCTCAGAATCATACTTTTACATATAGTTTCAATAATTTGGGAGGTTGGATGAGGAAGGGAAAGACAAATTACTAGAAATTTTTCATTCAGTATAATTGGAGAGAATGCCACCAGACATAAGGCATATGTTAGTTAACAACAGGATCCAATAAAATAATAAAGACTTAAATGTGGGAATCAAATGTTTAGTCCAGGTAGAAAATACATTTTGGACCAAAATAAGCTCTAGCAGAATTATATTTAATATACTTTTTAGCACAGACCAATTAAACTGTAATCTATTTAAAGCATGTCTTCCTTTATAGCCCTAAACCCCTGATGGCGAACCTATGGCACGGGTGCCACAGGTGGCACGCGGAGCCATATCGGTGGGCACGCAAGCTCAGCTCTGACACGCATGCGTGCGCCAGCCAGCTGATTTTTGGGCCTTCTGGGCCCACCAGAAGTCAGGAAACACACTGTTTCTGGCCTCCGGAGGGCCTCTGGGGGGGGGGGGGAAGGCTGTTTTTGCCCTCCCCAGGCTCCTGGAAAGGCTCTGGAGCCTGGGGAGAACAAAAAACGGGCCTACTGGTCCCACCGTGCCATTATGTGCCAAAAGCGGGGGGAGCACGGGGGAGCGGGGCGCATAGAATTATGGATGTGGGCACGCGTGCGTGTGACCCCACCGCACTCCCCCCACTTTTGGCACGCGATGGCAAAAAGGTTAGCCATCACTGCCCTAAACTGTTTTACTGTTACCATTTTACATTTTGTGCTCATTCTGCAAAAGAGATAGTTGACATACAATGGAAAAGTCTCAAATAATACAAGCATGGGTTGTATGGGTCAGGGGCTGTGGGTTTTTGTTTTGGATTCCTTTTTTTTTTTTTGCCTGAAAATTAAACAGTGGGAAATGAAATAACTGTAGTGTTATTATTCTCATTCATTTTATATACGAGGACTTTGCTTTATTTACCCATCCAAATCCTCAGAGGGGTGTGTGTGTGTGTGTGTGTGTGTGTGTGTTTGCAATTATTACAAATATTTGCATTTTTTACTAATCAGTACCTTATTCTGAATCCAGCACAATACACAAGGACAATCATTTATGAGTTTGGCATGGAAAAGAAGTTTTTACACTACAGTTTTAGAATATTCATTTAATGTATTGTTTAGTATATTAAAGTTAATTTTACTGGCATAGTGCTTTTAGGGTTTTTATCTACAGTATATATATGATACTATTTGGGCCTTTAAAATTTGCATTTTAGATATACAAAACTAAATATAATTGTTGAGTACTATATTATAATATAGCAATATAACCAAAGGAGAGGGCCACAAATAATCCTGTCCTTTTATCAACTATGTTGAAGGCTTTCTTTGAGGTGCAATTTATATTTACAAATATTATGTTGTAATATAAACGTCTCAATGGACTTTCTGCTTTCAGGGTGACCAATTATGAGTTTTTCCCTCCCCCCTCTTTTGTATGACTATAGAAATGTAAGGTCCATCCATTGTAATGAAACCTAGAACATTGTTGATGTCAGTTTAGTGGCAGAGTTCAACATTTCACACTGCCTAGTCCCTGTCACTCTATTGAATTAGATTGATTATGGTAGATTGCAGGGGGCACTAACTGAACCTCATGGGAATGGATGAAAAGTATAGACAGTCTTGGCAGGCACCATGCTATGAGGACCCTTCACCTCTTCACAGCTGTTGACGCTAGCCCATTGCTAATAGTGTCCATAGGACTGTAAAGAGACACTATGGGCCATCTAATTTACAGACCTAGTAACTTGCTACTGTTGAGTCAGTAATGATCTCAATTCTCTTATTGACAAAAAGATGAAGTATTATTTGTTTTCTCTGACCTTTTAAACATGACAAAAGTTATACAGCTTTCTTCTTTCTTTCTCTCCCTCCACTCCTGAAAATCCAAGTTCCCTTTTCCTCTCTATAAAAGTTTTTACATAGGCTTTGACATAGGCTTTGATATGCAGGAACATTACTCCATAACAGTCTCCAAGATAAGATGTATCATATGAAATAAAATAGCTGTTATTAGTCATTTCTAAAATGCTTCTGATCTCACTCTTTCTTTAACAGCTTTCTAAAGAACGTGAACGTCTTCAGGCAATGATGACCCACTTGCACATGCGACCTTCAGAGCCCAAGCCATCTCCAAAACCTGTAAGTGCATATTGCTTTATAAACAGTAAATAGGTCTACAAATGTAATAGACTAAGAAAATGAGCAATTTACTGACAGTTGGAAAACAATAAGTATGATGAAAAATATGGCAATAAAATGAAGGTAAAATGCAATCGCTTGTCAAATTGCATGTTTCTTTAAAAGTAATGCTATCTTTTACAAAATCTGTCCAATCTGTGCCATAGGGGACACTAAACAAGCACACCTGTAAGTGCACAAATCACTCCCTTTCTGCTGAAGCTAGAAAGAATATCATTTTTGAAATAGACTCACAAATATTAAAAAGAAAACTGTTTTGAAATACCTGAAGTTCAGCTGACACAGAAGTAGTAAAGAAATAGTAGCCTAACACAAGGCTATATAAGTACATGGGTTGATGCTGTAGTTTACCCTGTCATTTAAAATATCCATCAGAAAAGACATTGCGTTTTGTAATATTTTTGTCATTGGAGAGAAGCAAATTGTTCATCTGATATCAGCAATGCAGGGGTGAAATGCTCCCGGTTCCGACCGGATCGCCTGATACGGTAGCGATGGCGGCAGGTGGTTCGGAGAACCGGTAGCAAAAATCCCTGCCCCCCCAATGCCCAGCTGAGCCGCACGATCATCAGAGGCTTTTTTTTTTTACTTTTAAAAGCATTTTTTCTACAACTTCTTCTGTCAAAAAATGCTTTTAAAAGTAAAAAAAAGCCTCTGATAATCACGCAGCTCAGCTGGGATCTCAGAGGCTTTGCAAAGCATTTTTTCTGCAACCTCTTCAGGGGGAAAAATGCTTTGAAAAGGCTCTGACGATCAGGCAACACAGCTGGGATCGTCAGAGCCTTTTCAAAGCATTTTTTAAACTACCTCTTCCGCTGAAGAGGTTGCAGAAAAAAATGCTTTAAAAGTCTCTCTGACGATCCCAGCTGAGTTGCCTGATCGTCAGAGAGACTTTTCAAAGCATTTTTTAAAACGATCAGGCAACTCAGCTGGGATCGTCAGAGAGACTTTTAAAGCATTTTTTTCTGCAACCTCTTCAGCGGAAGAGGTGGTTAAAAAAATGCTTTGAAAAGGCTCTGACAATCCCAGCTGTGTTCCTGATCGGCAGAGGCTTTTCAAAGCATTTTTTTGCATTTGCAGAAAAAATGCTTTGAAAAGTTAAAATAAAAAAAAAAGTTGGCCATGCCCAGTCACATTACACCCCCCCCAAGCCACGCCCACAGAACTGGTAGTAACAAATTTTACATTTCACCCCTGCAGCAATGCTACAGTGGGTATCTACTCCACTTTTGATAAAGGTGTGATTTACTGATATATCACTGCCTGTTTCTGAATTAGAACTGATAATGGAATAAAATATGGAGCCTTTTTCAATAGCCTTCTAAAATATATTTGCAAGTTATATATACATCTCGGTGTATATAGGCTACACTGCTTGCTTCATATAATTTGATAAAAATTAATTCTAGTGAGACCACATTGAATACTTAGTCCATTTCTGGCCACCACGATACAAAAAAGATGTCCCTTCCAGCCTTATGATTCAATGTTCTATGTAGCCAATAATCTTTGAAAAAAATAGGGAAAAACAGCATACAATTTTTAAAAAAACATTCCTGTATATCATAGCCTCCTAAATATTCCTTAAAACAATGGAAGAGATGTTTTAATTTTTTTCTACAAAACTGCATAGTTCAAATACTTTGTTTCAAAGCATATCCTTAGGATTATTAGATATAGAGAACAGAAATCAGGACCACCATCAGTAATCTGAATTAACATTTTCTGCATCTCTCTTCTGCCATCTAGTGATTCTTTGGACTTTTTCACCTCCCAAACTGATTGCTCTGTGATTTATAACTTGATAGTTGCCCCTCTGAGTTTTCGGTGATTGGTAGCATTTTTATGTACTGTATGGATGTAAGTCCTCAACATTTGTGTTGTTTTCCATAATTAACTGTTTATTGCCTTAAGTATAAGTTTGCACTACAGTACTAAATATGTCCGCTTTTTCATTTTTTTCAAATTATTGTTTTTGTTAGTTTTTAGTATATTCACTTGGCTCCCAAATATTTCTTAATAGTGTAGAAAATGCGTGGAAAATATTTTTTATCATAGAATTGTTTTAATGTCAATGAGTGAATTCATTACAAATTTTAGAACTATCTCATATTTACTGTTTTGACTGTCTCGTTACAATAAATTTATTTTTCTACTGTTTTCTATAGTGTAAGATAGATATCCACATGACAGAGTAATTGACTCATAAATCCATCAGAAATCTGCAGCTTGCTCTTTTCCAATTAATTATTCAATCAGTAAATTTTTTAAAACTCCAGCAGCATGGTTACATCTACACTAATAAAGAATTTTCAGCCTATAATCCAAAACAGAACCTGAATGAATAATGTAATTGAAGTATTACATTACATAAACCACACATGAAAGAATTGCTAATTGCGTTTGATGGTGGGCAATTAGTACAGAATCTTAGATTAGCAATTTAAAGTGAAAGCACAGTTTAAAGTTCCCTTTGGAACTAGAAATATCTGAAGTAGTGAACTAATACAGTCTTCAAATTGGTTTGAGAGAAGAGTGGTAAATACCACCAAAAAAAATCCTAAAATGTACACTGTACAAAAGAAGCTTCAAAATTGATATGATAGTAGAGAATTATGGTCTCATGTGCAGTGGTTCAGTTAAGACAGCCCACACGTTTGATAACTATTAATAGCATGAATTTATTACCAAGGAAAAATGAGCTCTGTTGGTTCATCATTACACCCTAAACAGCTATCAGTATATGAACACAAGGTGCAACCGCAGTGTGTATTATATGACCCCATTTACTCTCTGAATGGTACTTCATTAAATGGTACCTTTTGGCCATGCTATGGATGGATGAAAATCAAAGTTATCATGGCTGTGAGTCCTGAATAATGAGTTTCACCCAACCTTGAATATATTCAGATGAGCTGAGTGATCATCCTACGTTTTACATGCTTTTCTTTAGTTAATAATAAATTCTATTTTATCAGCTCACAATTCCATGCCTACAAACATGTCATGCTTATTATTGCTGCCTAGAAGAATAACTTACCATAACGCTGTAAACATAAAGGTTGACATACATACTAACCCTAGCATTTCCAAACCTGTCTGTGTTTTATCAATAAGGTTGCAACATGTACAATCTTCCCATAGAACTTTATTTTCATTGTGATAAAAAAAAATTGGGGTGGGAAATAGTGGGATATTAATTTAATGTGTGTGTGTGTAATGAAATAAAATATACTATTGACATGTCAGTTTAGAATTGTAGTAGTATATGTAGTATACTACTACTTTGATATGTAGTAGCAAGAACAATTGATATTGCTTCAATTTATAACTTACACAAAATCAAAGATACTTTTGTACCTCTTGGGCATTTCATCACTGTACTGAAGACAGCATTGAGCAAAATCATTATATTTTCCTTCCTCCCTCCACCCCATATGTACTTAACAAAGAAAAACAGTTTGTGACTTATAAGGAACAGATGCACTCGAGGATGCCTTGAGGGCACCAGTCGTTATTATTATACTGCTAATGCTCTTTTGCTGGCTGCTGCTCAAGAAAGCCAAACAATTAGCTGGCATATGTTAATTTTTGTTTCCCTAACAAATCTCTCTACTGACTAGATGTGTAAAACAAATCCACAAAGAAATATCAATCAATGCTACATGCCATTGAAAAGCAGTCTATCTTAAGTGTATTTGGGTCCTGAAAAGGAGGTGTTACTAGATTAGGAATAAAAACCAAGTCACCTCTATTTAGTCAATCAAGGCACACTTATTGCCCAACTTCTATTCATTTTAGTGCTAGATAATGCATAATATCCCTATAGATAGTGCTCTTCCTATAATTTCAACAAGCCATTATTAAGTTCTGCATATTGAAAGATACTGTAGAAAATTATTGTAGCTTTGATTGGTATCAACCAAGGATAAGGCAGAAATCATTTGGGGGGGTTACTGTCATGATTATCCATTTTGCTAATTGGATGCTATTTATGACAAAAGATGTATGGTAAATATGACAGAGTTAATATGCATTTTTGATAATGAGTAGCAAGGCTTTTCTTGCTGGGGGTGTAATGAAGGGCACACTGTTAAACAGCTTGCATATATTTTCACCTTCTTTCTTTTTTTCTCCCCACTCTGACATCCTCTTTCTAGGGTACATCAACCATAAGTGACACTGTAATCATAAATTGAAAATGATACTTCCAGAGGAATTGGCAAACTTGACATTTCATTATATTTGTTAACACATGCCACAAATGATTGTTAGTGAAGAAATTCCATTTCCCTCTCTCCATCTCCAATCAGATTTAATTTGAAAATTTTCAGCGTCCTCTGGCTAATTTGCAATTAAGACAATTTTGTTTGAATATGTAGTAATGTCATTACCATTCCACCAAATTAGCAAGGAGACTAAAGGTCAGTGTAAAATTTTCCAGCTGGTTGGAGCCTCTCAGCTGAGATTTGGGACTGAAGAAAGGAAATCCAGCAGCATCACAATAGGAACTTATTTTGAGTCACTTTAGCCAAAAGCAAAAACACTTCTGGGTTCTCATCCTAGGGCTTCAATCGGGGACAAGCCTGCCCTGCAAAAGAGCCTGTCAATAATAAACTACAGGATACTGTAGGGTTAGACTGTTGAGTCAAGTCCAGTAGGACTAGCAGAATAGTCCTGAGTGACATTACTGAAGATTAGAGGATCACCTAATTATAGATTTTATTATGCAGTTTCATCCTGTAATTAGCTGAGCTTGGCTTCTTCCTTTTGCAGCTTATTAGTGGCTACATAGCCGTAGAAAATTCTTTTCTCATATGTCAAACCATTTAAATACTTCTCCCTGCCTTTTTTTTTCTTCATGTAACTTCCTCTGGCTTCTTTCTTGGACCTCTGTAGTTAAATCTGGTGTCCACTGTCACCATGTCAAAGAACATCTTGGAAACATCTCCTCAGAGTTTACCTCAAACACCTACTACTCCAACAGCCCCAATTACTCCAATTACCCAGGGACCCTCAGTCATCACCCCTGCCAGCATACCCAATGTGGGAGCCATTCGAAGGCGACATTCAGATAAATACAACATTCCCATGTCATCAGGTAAGTTCATGTGTTTAAGTATCTGAAACATCCATAGAGGCATTTAGAGAATAAGACCTAGGAAGTCCAAGATATGCTTTATTTTCTTTAATATATAAAATCATGCTTAGTATCTGAACATCTATATATAACTTAAGTGGAGAGTTTGCTGGTTTATCAATAATCTTTGAAGGAAAGTGATTATAGAGTTTGCTGACTGATTTTTAAATAGCTGTTATTTCATGACAATGATAGGGCTGGAATGAAAGATAGGAAACATGCCATGTAACATAAGAAGATACTCTGATTAATACATAAAAAATGGCCCGACGTTGGTAGTGAATGCTAATATCAATGCAAATATTTCACAAATGCAAGTCAAGATGTTCTGAAGTGCAGCTAACCCTTTTTATCAGTGCCCTGGGTTATGCCTGTTCACACTAATAACAACAGGTTTCCATTTTTTAAAACAGAAATTGCTCCAAACTACGAGTTTTATAAAAATGCAGATGTCAG